>JACEFZ010011233.1:105000-283872 GCA_014155875.1 Cepaea nemoralis | reverse complement strand
TTCTTCTTTCTTCTTTCTTCTTTTTCTTCTTTTTTTTTTCTTCTTTTTTTTTCTTCTTCTTCTTCTTCTTCTTCTTTTCTTCCTTTTCTTCTTTTCTTCATTTTTTCATGTTCTTTTTTTTTTAATATTTTTGTTGTTTTCTTTAGCAAGCAGAGTTGCTGTTTTCCCCCCCCCCCCCCCCCCCCCCCCCCCCCCCCCCCCCCCCCCCCATTGTTGTTGTTGGCTGCTGTTTCTTCGCTTGCTCGCTCTTCCATCCCAGACATTCCATGTATTACTGTACTTTTCCCTACCCCATACACGTTTTTATACCGAACTTGGGCTCTACTCCTAGTAAAACGATATATCACAGTTGAGTTGAGTTGAGCTAAAAACCAACATCATTGCACTCAGGACATTCCCATAGGCACTCCGTCCCCTCGTTCAACAGCCAGTGAAGAGTACTACTAAGATATACTACAAAAGACTTGTAACTAGCTTGTATATGTTGTATAGATGAGAAGATAATCCTGGCGGGAGGCTCCGTGGTGAATTGGTTACGCCGCCTTCCTCACTGTCTGAAGTGTGTGGGTTCGATTCCGGCCTACGTCGTTCAGATCACGAGTGCAGTTTTCTCCGAGACTCAAAGGGGTCGTCGCTGGAGCTACGGAGTTCATGCTTTGTGCGAAACTTTCGGATGGCTATTTGAGCCATATGGGTTAAATCATGTGCAATGAAGTCTTTCCTGTTGCCTTGTAAACCCTTGTAAAATGCGGGCAGGTTAACCTGGTCAACAAATGCCCGAAGAATCGGATGTGTCTGCCGAAAGGTGCAAATATCGCAGCTCTGCTGTAACAGGCACAACACAATTACGCCAAAGAAACATCCCGGATGAACAAAGAAGAAGAAGAAGGAGGAGAAGAAGAAGAAGAAGAAGAAGAAGAAGAAGAAGAAGAAGAAGAAGATGGAGGAGGAGAAGAAGAAGAAGAAGAAGAAGGAGGAGGAGGAGAAGAAGAAGAAGAAGAAGAAGAAGAAGAAGAAGAAGAAGAAGAAGAAGAAGGAAGAAGAAGAAGATGAAACCCTTTTAAAGAGATACCGTGACAGAATACATTCATTGTCATAACGGCAGATACTGTCTTGGCCTCGTATCTATGAACTTTATTACCTCACTACACTTCCAGCCCCCTGTTACGTCAATAGCTGTCATGTCTGTTTCTTTAGTGCGGCTTTTTGTTGCAACAGTACCCATTCATTAACTTCAGTGAGGATCTAAACCTCATGCTAAAACTTCCCAAAGCGAAACTAATGACTGCGCCAAGTCTCTATCCACAAAGGGAAATTAATTACCCTCCCCTAGCTTCTCAATAAGGGAGATTAATGATTGTTTCAACATTCTACACAGGGAGACAAATGATTGTGCCAAAATTCACGAACGGCAAACACACGAATGAAGTTGCGGTAGTTGATGAAATAGATTTGTTCTCTTTGAGTCGTCTTCAGATTCCGATTAGCACACAAAAAGTTCCGACCCCGTTCAACCGTCAAACTTTCGATTGGTTATACTTGGGGTCCGTATGGTGTATCTTTTTCTGCTTGCGGAGATAGGCCTATGTACTTCGCTTCCTGGACGTCATATTTCTATAATAATGCTATCTATAATGAGGAAGCGGGTTGGTCGAATAGGAGACTCTGTCGTGAGCCTATTAGGGACAAGTCAGATGTAGAACAGAATGTATTGAGAAAATTCGAGAATAGTTCATCTCCCGGGTGTTTGTAAAATCTCAGTACACTTTGAATGTAGATCAAATCTGAAACAATTAAGTACATGATGTCATCAAACAATGTGCCAAAAATGCATTCAATTAGTTATATTAGTCATTGCTATGGTCATACGCTGATTTGGGGAAGCTGGAGAATATCAATGAAGTATTCGTTATAACAGGTGTTGGAAATGTCAACCACGGGCTTCAAGACATGACTGTACACACGTCTCTTCATATTGCTACACATCTCTGAATAACCACCCGTGTTTATCGAGCTCCATTTCGAAATGCTTGTTCAACCAAAAATATTCTTTCTTCAGTTGATAACACCATTCTGTTTAGAGTGTAAATAATTATTCCAGCAGACGACAACTGCATAATGTTTATCAATGCACTGTGGCTCACAATGTTAGATGGCATCATGCACTTCATTTTTCAAATTTGTTCTACATACAATGTGTAGTGAGACTTTACAAACACCTGGTAGAAAAGTCAGTGTCTGGAATCCATAGGGCAAAGTAATCAGAGGAAGACACAACAACACACAAATAAGACGAATATAAAACAGGAGGACTTTCAGCATGTGTGAGTCTGGTAAATATGCGTTAGAATTTCTGCCCCTGTTACGGAGTTCATACAGTGCATTAAGACTCTCATAAGGTGGTGTATAGGAAGGGACTAGGGCCTTAAAGTGATATCCGTGTGGGAGGAAGTTAATCGTAGAGTCAGCGCTAGTATCCGTTCGGCCACGTCGACCACTCTGTGCAGAATACAAGGGATAAAATAGTATGATAGACTCACCAAATGTGGAGCTCTGCGCATATTTTTTTTTTCGCATATCCTATTACAGGACATCGCTGTCAACACCAGCATTTTACCGCTGTTGTATATTTCTTGGCAATATTACTCTCAGTAGTTTGCCACTGCTTTCTGAGCGGCCGGCTCACATATCCCTAAGTAACGGGCGCGGCGAGACCCCTACCGATTCTCTCTGCGCATAATAGAAGGGATAAAATAGTATGACAGAATCACCAAATGTGGAGCTATGTGCGGAATAGAAGGGAGAAAATAGTATGACAGAATCACCAATGCGGAGCTGATGGAGAGAACTAATCAACTAACCTTGAATCTAATGGTTAGAACAGGCGCTTACTCTGGACAACATGCAATTGAGAAAACCTGATAAAAGTATTTGGATAACGAAGACACAAACAATATATTGCACAATGTATTGCCAGGCATATTTCGCTGCATCTCGTCAGGTATATACTGCAGAAATCAGACAACATAAAGTAAACCAATAGTATAAATCCTTCGAGATGAAATATACATATATTCACAGTATTGTGAATTGTCTACCACTGTAATTAATTTTAAACCGACTAGATGTCGTTTTATTTGCACAAAGTTGGTGTTTGTAAATGAATGGCAGTGGAATCAATCACGCGGTCGTTTCCTAAATGAGCCGTCCAATCGATGATATGGGAAAATGCGGTGTGTGGGCTTTGCCAGGGTACCAGGCTCTTATTATTCTGTCAATCCTGTAAGGTATGTGTTCTAACACCCTATTATTCAACTGCCTCTCTTTTCTGCCGATTTAGGTAGACTGGCACCTGTATGTACATCGATAAATAGTTTGATGTGGCAAACAGAGGCATAATATAGCTAGAAAGAAGAAAAAATCATTTGTATAAACCCCACATGGCAATTGATATAAACACCCATGGGAAAAAGGAGAGGGTCGGCTGACCGAATGACTAGAATGCCGTTAGGTGACCCGAGTTCGAATCCTAGGTAAGGTGTGGATTTTTTCTTTTTTTGGTCGGGGACAAAACGCAAATCCCTAACCTGCACAGTTCGCAGCGACTGCACTAACCAGGCCGCCCAATGACTCAGGATCAAGAAACCGCCCCTCCCCATCCCTACCCCACCATACTATCCCTGCCCTACACAGCAAGGTACAATGAGGCAGTAGATGACAGGTTTTGACAGGGACACGCGAAGATTATAATGTCAGACAGAGGTGCCTACATGGTGGGTTGGGGGAAATAACGGGGCTGCTTAAGATAGTCATACTATAGGCCGGTTGCTCGGGCTGACGTTGATTTTAAGGCCGCTATTTCTCAGTTTGATGGATAAACGGTGAAGAAGAAGAAGAAGAAGAGAAAAGAGAAGCAAGAAGAAGAAAGCAAGAGAAGAAGAAGGAGGAAGAAGAGGGGGGAAGCGAAAGAAGAAGAAGAAGAAGAAGAAGAAGAAGAAGAAGAAGAAGAGAGAAGGACCGTCTAACATTCTGCCCTTCTATCACCTCTCTTTCATACATTATTTCATTCAAACATCATTCAAGGCTAACAAAGAACAGTAACAATATAAGAGAAGAAGAAGAAGAAGAAGAAGAAGAAGAAGAAGATGAAGAAGAAGAAGAAGAAGAAGAAGAAGAAGAAGAAGAAGAAGAAGAAGAAGAAGAAGAAGAAGCGTTTGCCCTGGCTTATTCTAACTACCTTTCTCCACTTCCTACTCCCAAGGGATATTTAGGTACTGATTCTCTTAACGTCTTTCACAGGGCAGTGGGCAGTCCTTTAGTGATGGATTCTAACAGCATCTGCAAGAAGACGAAACGCCTTGCCGGCATCCAGAAGACCATTTGTAAACGAGAGCCGGAGATTGTAGCTGAAGTAGCTAAAGGCGCCAAAATAGCGCTCATGGAATGCAAGTACCAATTTCGAAATCGCCGATGGAATTGTACAACGGCCAAAAGATCTATCTCCAGGATACTAAGAGACAGTGAGTAGATCATTTGGCTTCTCTCTTTCTGAATGTCTTCGTGTCTGTAAGTTTACCCATTTTGGCTTTCAGTACAGTATTTTTATGTTTGCTAAAGTTTGTCAGTGTCTTCGAAAGTATCTCAGAGTCGTAAGTGTCACTATGGTTTTATTTTATCCTCAAGTCTTTTGTCTTTGATTACCAGAATGTCTGATTACTGTTTAGTATGTCTTACCATTTTCTTATATGTCTAACCACTGACCCATGTGTGTTAACTTTGTCCAATAGTTTCAACGCTATCCGGCGTGTCTCAGCGTCGTCCAGTAATCTCCGGACATTGTCCACTATGTCACAGGATTGCCAAGCATATCACAGGATTGTCCAGTATATCATAGGATTATCCAGTATACCTCAGTGTTGTCCAGTTTGCCCCCAAAGCCGCTCTCTCTGACGCACCGATGTCAGACAAGCAGGCAGGCAGGCAAGCCAGCCGACCGACCGACCGACTGACCGACCGACAGACAGACAGATAGATAGATAGATTATACGAGTAGAGAGAGAGAGGGGTAATAGAGAAGGCAGATTGGCATGTAACTAGATATGTAGGTATTAGACAGACAGAGAGGCAGACAAAGAGACAGACAGACAGACATACATTCACTTATACAGATACAGTCAGACAGAGATACACACAACCAGAGAGACACCACTGATGCACATAGACAGACAGACATTCACTTAAACAGACGGAGATAGTGACAGCACCTCGGCAGATAGAAATAGATAAGAAAATAGAGAGATTCCAAAATAATGGCGGGTCCCAAAAAACGCACACAAGAGCACAACAGGTAGGTCTCCACCACAACACCTTGGAATGCTCAAGACTGCAGACTTGTTACCTCTACCCGTCTTGCATCCAACAGGACAGCAAGGGTAATAAATGGAAGGACCCCTGGAATGAATCAGATACCAAAGAAGAAGGAACGAAAGTTATTCTCAAATTGGCCACGCAGGCCCGTCTTACACTCACCCAGTGGCGTCACTAGGGGGGTGCGGCACCCAACCAACCTCTCATCTTTAACACATGAGGTGTATGTTGTGCATTACATATGGAACGGTGCATTCACACAGAAAATTTTTTTTTTTTTTTTTGTTTCTCGCTCTCTCGCTTTGAACTCAAGCGTAGTCCATACACAATACTTCTAGTAGCACTGGACTGAATTTTGCGTGTGGATTAGCTTTCCCTATTACCGGTGTCTCGCCATCAGACGAACCCACGCCGACTTCAGAAGTACTTGTAATTTGCGTCCCCAAGTCAAGGACGAGAAATGAACATTTTAGTCCAACTTTCCGATATAAAGGTTGATCCCCTTACCTCGGCATCAGCACATGGGATGTTTAAGAACGCGCGTTCTTATCCATTCGGCCATGCTGCCCCCCTCCCCCCCCCCCCCCAAAAAAAAAAAATATATTACAAAATGAATGCAGTGAATGCAAACACAAAATAACATTTTATGAGACATACGTACGCACGCATGCACCTACGCACAGACAGGCAGACATTCAAGGTATATTTTTAATGACAGTGCAGTGTTTGAAAACATTGCCGGTCCAAGTTCTGTATTTACCAATTATGTTCGTTCGTTCTCTTTGGAATCACCTTCAACACCATCAGTATCTCCAAGCTTTTCCAAACCCATAACAGTTGAAGATGGGAGCTGACAAAAATTCGAGCATCTTGTCTTGGGGGCCGTGGTGCTTGCTTGCTTGCTTGTGTTCGTTGGCTTGAGCTCCAACGCGAAGTCCTGTATGTCGGATGAAGGCATCCTGTTGTCCAACATCAGTGTGATGTCATACAGGACCTGAGTTTTGCGTGAGTATCCGTTGTCCCATGTCTGGCTTATTGGTGTGCAGACTGGTGGTTCCTCGCCATACAGGCAGACACTCTCCGACTTCGGAGGAATCGGCGATCCTATTGACCTCCAGCCAGGACCCCGAAGGACCTGTTGCCCAGGACGCTCGACGAGGACGCGTCAATAGGTCTTGGCCAGTATATAACCCGGCCCTGGTGCCTTGGAAACACCTCTGCTCCCCCCCCCCCCCCCCCGGGGCCGTGGTGATAGCTATACTCTTCAAGGAACCCGATACATGATGATTATGATGAGGATGTCAATAGACAGATTACTATATATGACTTGAGGAAATACATGAGTGGATGGAATACAGGGTACGTAGTTTGGGAGTCGTGCTTCACATCACTCTCCGGATTGTACTCACCCGAGATGCTAGAACGCACCGACCAAGGAGTAACTAATCCACCAATACAAACGGGAAGTAGCATGGGCAGAGCCGATATATAATAAATGTGCTAGGAAATTGGCTGCGGATAGTGACGAGACTCCGGCGCTTGTCTAACTTGCTTCTTCTTCTTCTTCTTCTTCTTCTTCTTCTTCTTCTTCTTCTTCTTCTTCTTCTTCTTCTTCTTCTTCTTCTTCTTCTTCTTCTTCTTCTTCTTCTTCAGCGTTCCGAGCCATTGAGGTTCTTTGCTGCAGATACAATCCGTCTCCATTCGTCTCTCTGGTCTAACTTTACGATATGTTATTAATTGGGGTATTATCCTTGCACTCTGGACATAGTCCATGGGTGCTCAGATCCTCCTCTCAATAAATGCACCAGCGTTTGGCGGCTAATAGTACCAGTTCTGCGTTGGTTGACGAGGCCCCTGGCTCTCCCGATGATTCTCGTGTCTGGCCTTGCCAATTCTTACCCTCGAGTCCAACTCCACGAATCTGAAATGAAACCCGGACATACGTATCTTTTGCCATACGGAAAAGGACTTGGGAACGCATGGCACGCTGGCTGCCACGCACATTTAACTGGGTGGTATGAAGAAGGGCAGGTGTTTGTTGGCGGAAGATATCGCTTGCACACCGCAGGTAAATATGATGAAGGCCGGTCAGGCACATCAATGACGCTTTCGAGGTCAAGAGAAAACATACAGGACCAACTCCTCACGGGAACAGTGGACAGAGATGCTTTAGGATGGCAGCTGCATCGGAGTGGACACGCATTGGAATGCTCACCTTGTATGCAGTGGCGTTGTTGAGATAACATAACATTACGTAGCATAACATAACATAACATAACATAACATAACAGTTTGTTTAGTCGATGGATCAACATCACGGCACACGGGTGTACACCATAAGTGCTCCGTTCTCCTCCTAACTCTAACCTGATTCTGGAGAAACTCAGCTCAGTGCACGAGTTCCGTAACACCGGCGAGGATCCTGAAATACTTTGGGTAGATTTTTAACTCGAAATTTTGCCCGGGCAGCGCTGTTAGGGTACTCTTTTTCGATTTCCAACTGCCAAGGGATTTTTTACGTGCGCAACAATACACACGGGCGTCCGATCTCACTACCCAGAGACCAGGGGAAATTTTAGTACTGGAAGTCCACGTGGAAAAAAAAATATCCGGTCCTCACGGGGGCTTGCACCCGGGACCTCCAGCACTCGAGGCGGACACCATACCTACGAGACCACGCAGCCTTCCACCCCTTCCCCCCCCCCCCCCCCCCCCCCCCCCTCCCGTTAGCAGGAGAACATAACATAACATACAATAACACAGCATAATCAGGACTTGTAGGTATCCAGTTACCAGAACTACCTACGTGGAGCTGGGTAAATGTGGGTGCTATTGACCAACCTCACATTGTTATGTTATATTAAGAGTTAAAAACAACAATGTATAACTCAAACAATAACACTGCAGTCGTGGCAAACAACAATGTATAACTCAAACAATAACAGTGCAGACGTGGCAAAATGATCACCAGTTTACATGACTTCAGTTTGGTGGGGAGAAAAAAGCCACCGAAAAACTCGTGGGGTTGTTTTTAAACGTGAATCATAAGGTGGGTCCTAGCCAGGGAACGTTCATAAATCAATTTATAAACAACTTAAGAAACTTCAAATTTAACAAAACACGTCTTCGTTGTGTTTATGCACACGTTTGAAAAATGGGGAAGTGGTTCTTTTATGGCTTCATCCTGAGGTGAATCCACTGTTCGCAATGTGGTTCGTTGGAGGGACTGAACAGTGGAATTTATAAAAATAGTTGACGTTTTGTTTGGAGGGCAATTGTGGGATGCGGTTAATGTCTTTTGGCGCCGGTGGGGTTGCAAACAACGATGTCAATTATTGAATGAACTGTACTTGTCTGGTCTGCCGCTGGTTGGCGAGGAGAGTACATGCAGTTTGATGATACCTTTATCTTTCTGGTGGTAGTTCTTTATTGTATATATTATTTTAGTTATTTTGTTTTATACATTCGTTTACATCAGTTATATTATATATTTTAGTTCCTTGTATATTATTTTAGTTATTTACTGTATATATTATTTTGGATATGTTTTTTATACATTATTTTTTAAACGTTATTTTATACATTGTAGTTATTTATTTCAAGTATTATTTCAGTTCTTTGTTTTATATTATTTTAGTTCCTTTTAAAAAATTATATTAGTTATTTATTTTATATTTTATTTTAGTTATTTATGCTATATATTAATTTGGTTCTTTATTTTATATATGATTTTAGCTCTTTATTTTATGTATATGCTATTGTGTTCTCTAGTTTTCCCTAGTTTATATATTATTTTAACTCTTTAATTTTTACAATATTTTAGTTATTCATTTTATATACTATTTTAGTTCTTAATTTTATGTAAGAAAGCATACAAGAAAAACAAAAACCAATATATACAAGATAGTTGTTATAGAATTGAGCATTATCATAAGAATGGAAGAGATTGCAAAATGTTCAAAGAAATTAAGTTATTGACAAGAAATGGTCAACCTCAATTAAATGATATCTGTGACAAGTTGGTAAATAGCCTAACAGGATCTAGGAAAATTCTAGAACGATGGCAGGAATACTGCAGTGGAGTGTTTGATATAATGACTGTGAGGCTATGAATGAGATACATGAACCAATGACAGCACAGACAGAACCTGAACCTTCATTAGATGAAATTGCATGGACAATAAAGAACCTGAAGAATGGTAAATCATCAGGATGTGATGAGATAACAGCTGAACTAATTGAAACGGGAGGAGAAGAAAGCATAGAAATCTATCATGCATCATGCAAAAAAGATACGGAAATATGGTATATGTCCAAACGATTGGAAGAGAAATTTCATTCCAATACCAAAAAAGGGCAACCTGAAATTACGCACCAACTATAGAACTGTTGCCCTGATCAGTCATGCAAGTAAAATTCTACTAAACATTAATGCGAAGACCTCGTAAGAAAATAGAAGAAGAGATTAACGTGGCTCAAACGCCGGATTTAGACAAAGAAGAGGAACACGAGATAACATACTCAATTTGTGTGTAATAATAGAGAAGAGCAGAGAATTTAATGTAAATCTATTCTTATGTTTTGTGGATTATTTCATTTGTCTGTGTACAACATCACAAATTGTGGGAAATCATGAGGAAAACGGGCTTTCCATCACATGTAGTTAGTTAAAAAGTTAGTTGCATATCCTTTACAGATCGTCGCCTTCAAAGCCAGCATTTCTTGCTGTTGTAATCTCTGGTCAAGTTTACGTTCAGTAGTTTGCCATTGCTTTCTCAACGACCGGTACCAATGCTATTTTCGTAAAATACCAACGCAAGGCGGTCTGTTGCCAAATCGCCCACAGCTGTGTTTTGAATGCGGGTATGCGGGATTACGAACTGCGTCTGTAACACCGTCGCCACAGAGCCGGCATTATATGTAATATATCTCATAAAAATCCTGCAACAAGCATTGGTTAGAATAGATGGCGAGACATCAGATAAGTTAACTTCAAGCAAGGAGTCCGTCGCCGCTCCCCGTGGCCAAGGGATTACGGGGTACTTAAAGTTTAATTCACCGCAACAAAGAAGAATCCCTTCGAGCCTCATTTGCATCCGTCCGGCAATCATTTTCCGGTTTAGTGTTCGGTGGACTGCTAGACCGATCGATGGCAGTGTCGACGACAGTGAGGGCCCTACGGGCCCAAAACTAAAAAAAACATCCATCGATCGGTCTAGCAGTCCACCGAACACTAAACCGGAAAATGATTGCCGGACCGATGCAAATGAGGCTCGAAGGGACTCTTCTTTGTTTGCGGTTGTTTGCGGTGAATTAAAATTGAAGTACCCCTTACGGATGCGATTCGTAATCCCGTATACCCTTGTTCGAAACACACCTGCGCGCGATTTGGCAGCAAACCGCGTTGCGTTGTTTTCGCATTGGTATCGGTGCCAGTCGTTCAGAAAGCAGCGGTAAACTATGAACGTAAACTTGCCAAGAGATCACAGCGGCAGAAATGTTGGTGTTGCCTACGATGACCTATTAAAAAATAAAAGGATATTTAAAAAAAAGGGATATGCAAAAAGTTGTGTGCTGCCCCCTTATTTGTTTAACCTGTACGCCGAAAATATAATGAGAAATGTCAGAGGTGATATACCAAGGAGCAATAAATATGATGCCCTAAATATCGGTGGCCATGAAATGCCAGATGATGATACTGTATTGCTGATGATACAGTATTACTATCCACATCACAAAATGGTATAGAAAACCTAATAACCTCAAACCAAAGAAATAGTGAATATCACAGCTTATATCTGTGGAAAAAAAAACACAAAGATAATGCATACAGATAAAACTATTATGAGAAGGAAATATATGTAAATGGGGAAAATTAGAGATTGTGGGACATTTCGAATATCTTGGGTCATTAATTACCAACAATGGTGGCATAATGAAGGACATTAAAAGACGAATATCTATTGCTCTTCAAAAACTAATACAACTGACTACATTGTGGAGTGGGATAGATTGAATTACACACGTTAGATCTTTAGTTAGTTAGTTAGTCGACAGATCATCCTTATTGCACATCGAACCATTCAGTCCATAAATACTCGGATCTCCTCAAAAAATCCCGCAACGCGTAGTGGCTATGTTTAAGAGCATACATCTTTCCCATTGCAACAAACGCCTGTGAGACCTGGACACTTACTAAACAAGCTGAATAGCACATAAATGCATTTGAATATGAATATTATAGACGGGTTCTAAGAATATACTGGATAACAAAAAAAAACAAAAAACAAAAAACACACACACACACACTAATATGCGTCCATACGACAAGAGTTGAATATTGAAGAAGGTTGGCTACTAATGACGATAAAACAAAGAAACTTGAAATATTTTGGTCACTTGAAACGTCATGAAAGTTTGGAGAGAATCATGGAAGGGTATATGCCCGGGAAGAGAGGAAGAGGCAGGCCAAAGAGAAGATAGTTTCAGGATGTGGCGGATGATCTCCAGATGTGTGTTTTGAGTTGAGACATATTGCTTATGACCGAGAAGTTTTTTGGATGATTATTACGGTCCTCTAAAAGTACTGGAGTTTTGGTCATAGACAATAACTTTATGAAGGGAAAATCCCAACTGCACCTCCCCGTGGTAGAGGATGGAAACACACTACGGTGTGGCTAACACAGCTCTGGGGACCGAGTATCCACCGGAATAAGTGGACAACCCTGCAGCTGAGCAGAGAGTGAGTGTGTGTGTGTGTGTGTGTGTGTGTGTGTGTGTGTGTGTGTGCGCGCGCGCGCGCGCGCTCTTGCCTGTCTCATAAAATAGTAAAATGCATTGTTTATGTTCTCAGCAGCCATTTTACAATGGTGTCCTTCTAAGTGAAAGTAACACGCACATTATATAATTGTCGCGCTAAAGATATGTGATTGGAAGGGTCGAATGTAAGACGGGCCTGCATGCCAAACTTGTGGCCCTTTGACAATAATATTTGTTCGTTCATTTTCCGTTGCTAGTATTCCTGTTTGTGTGATGTTAGGTCTTCCTCTGTTTCTCTGGTCCTGTGGGTTAAGTACAAAATAAAAATCGAACAAAATTTCGTTGCTCCTCAGTACTTCGAAAACCGCCCAGACGGACATAGAATCAAACTAAACTAGTCGAATTAGTATTGGGACTTTTCGCTGGTTGTTTAAAATGCGGACGGAGCACGTACGGGAATAGTTCGAGTGCTGAGATGTCGGTTCTTGACTCAGATAAACTCAGATATGTCTTATGTCTTTTTTTTTTTTTTTTGTAGACCTCACGTTGTTGTCTGTATTCGTTTTTTTAGTATGATCTCCGATGCAGTCACACCTATTTCCGTTGCCGGATAATAATTGTGCTCAGGGTAATTACTCATTATTCGTTATTTCAATCGCGGAGTGCTCACAAACGCACCTTGTCGGAGATTCGCACGTGCATTAGTGAGGCATTTTCCCTGCTCGACGTTCGCGGGAAGGAGAGAAGTACGAGTTCGCGTGAGCGAGCGGTACCTTAAAGCTTCACGCGATACAAATCGAGAGCGAGTCCGCCATTAAGTGAGCCAGTATGTCAGGCGGCAGACAGAAATTATTACCACCAGAATGAAGCTAGTTTGTGGTTGAGCGTCGGAGGCAGTGTCAGTTTCTGAGTCAAGGATTTCACATATATTAGGCCATAATATTATCGTATTCGGTGATCAGTTCTCTTAATTTGTATTTTTCATCACAGAAATGTTTTTGTTTTCTCTCTCCCGATTAACATATTTAAAGAGAGATAGAAATGCAGAGAGATGGATGGGGAAAGATGTTGATGAAGCAATGATGAATGGAGAGCTAGATAAATGTATTCATGTATAGACAGACAGGCAGCCTGACAGTATAGATAGATAGACGAACAGACAGACTGACAGCATAAATAGATAGGCAGGCAGACTGAAAGCACGGATAGATAAACAGGCAGACTGACAGTATAGACAGACAGACAGACAGATAGCAAATATAGAAATATAAGCAGGCAGATTGACAGGCATGTGGGTAGATAGGTATTAGGTAGTTAGGTGGGTAGGAAAGCAGATTTACAAATACATTGATAGGTAATACGGTAGGTAGGTAAGTAAGTAGGTGGACGGAAGGATGCACGGATGGATGAGTGGCTATGTGGGTGGGCGACAGGACAGACAACAAGTCAGACAGATAACTAGGGATATTGGCAAACAAACAAACGAACGGATGGACAGATGGGCGATCGGTCGGGAAAAAGGAAAGAAAGACATTTTCAAAAGGTTAAGAATTAGGCGCACATGCCCGTATGACAGACAAACAGACAGATGAATGGATGGTTGGATGTATGGATGGATGGGTAGACAGACAGACGAACGGATGGACAGCTAGCTAGCTAGCCAAACAGGCAGGCGGACAGACAGAACGAACAAACGTACGAAATAACTTTATTTTCAAAGGGTAACAAATTGGGTACGCAGGCCCGTCTTACATTCGGCCCTTAAAATCACTCATCTTTCTTTCATCAATAGTGCATGATACATTCACATAGGAAGAACATATTGTGACATGAATGTTGTAAATATAAACAATGCATATTACCATGTTATGAGACACAACCCCAACCCACCCACACATCCCCACACATACCCCCACCCACACACACACTCTCTCAGGCACACATACATGCCCCACCCACCCACCCCCTAACCACACACATCCCCCTCCTACACAAATCTCCCCACCCATACACATTCTTCCACTCATTGCATAACCCACACACACTCACCCACCCACATATCCTCCACCACCCACACACCCCAACCACCCAGCCAAACACAATCTCCCAAACATACATCCCCCACCCACACACACATCCCCCGTCAACCCACACATCCCGCACCTACCCACACACACATCTCACACCCAACCACACACCCCCGACTTACAATGCCCCCTCCCCCACCCACACAATCTCTCCCCACCAACCCACACATCCCGCACCCAAAAACCTACACCAAACCTACACACACTCCCCAAACCTACACACACTCTAGATAGATAGATAGATAGAGAGAGAGAGAGAGAGAGAGAGAGAGAGAGAGAGAGAGAGAGAGAGAGAGAGAGAGAGAGAGAGGATGAATGGACGGACGGACGGACGAACAGATAGATAGATGATTTTAGTGAAATTGGATACATAGCTTTCCCATCTCAGATAGATGGACGGACGAACGGACGGGCATGCGGTCGGACGGACAGACGGACGGAAAGAAAGAAACAAAGAAACAAAGAATTCCACGGTTGAGTCCCTTACAGTAAGTTTCGCGAAGTCTACATACAACCAGATGAAAGTGAGCAAACCTCGCGAGCACGTGCTCACACTTGATGCGTGCTGGCAGCAGTGGCCAGTTGGAAGTGAGCAGTTTGCCACCGAGCGAGTGCAGCTCCAACACGTGAATCCCTCGCTCAGGTAGCCAGACGGCGCGGGAGCCTGGCAGAACGTGGGTGAGCCTCAGGTAACAGGTAGACGGAACACTCGCGGGAGGGTTGAGTATAATTGATTGTGGCTGGCAGAGAGAGAGAGAGAGAGAGAGAGAGAGAGAGAGAGAGAGAGAGAGAGAGAGAGAGAGAGGATATATAGGGAGAGAGGGGGGATATATATATAAATAGACAATAGTTTGACAGACGATAGTTTGTGCTTTAAAAAGGCATAATAACTTTTACCTATGGCGGTAGCGAATGTGACTGATAAGGCCAATTCGCGCTGTAAATGTCCGTTCACAATGGATGCATGTGAACACGTGGTCATTTCCACCATCATGCACCATCTTACGTCTCATACGCTCGGTGTGTGACTTATCTGCAATAATTTTCTCCTTTGTCTTTATTCCATTTTTGATCTTTGCCCTCCATGCAACAGTTCAGCGGCGACTTGTTCCCACTATATATATATATATATATATATATATATATATATATATATATATATATATATATATATATATATATGTATATCTATATATATATATATATATATGTGTGTGTGTGTGTGTTTGTGTGTGTGTGTGTGTGTTTGTGTGTGTGTGTGTACATATACAGTAAACGAAACACTTGTCCTTTGGTCACGCTATGACCGCATTTTATTAGGGGTTGAGACCGCGTTTGAATTATTTCTATTAAATTTATTCAGTGCCTGCAGATAATATGTCGTCATCAACTGTGACCTCCCATTTAGGCCGAAGGACGATATATCGCCAAGCTATGGTCATCGTTTTATTTGATTTGGTTCGTAGTAGTTTCCGCAATATCAATGCTCAGTGAATGGAAATTTACCGTATAATAATACTTGGTTATTTGATTATGCACCATATCTTATCCAAACCTATTTTTTGTTTGGGTCTGAATCAGTTAAGTATCCTATATTTATTCACTTCATATGATATAAAACTCTGCGGCATGCACCCCACGAGATGCAGCGAAATATGCCAGGCAAGAAATCGTGTAGCATAATGTTTGTGGCTTCTGTGTTTTAATTCACCAAGGGAGTACATTGTTGTGAAGTACTGACACTGTAGAAAGAAGCCAGACAACTTTCCTTGGACATGTCATGAGAAGGGGAAAGTTGGAGTTACGTTCTTACAAGTGGAAAGTTGGAGTACGTGGTCACAACGGGGAAGTTGGAGTTACGTTCTTACAAGTGGAAAGTTGGAGTACGTGGTCACAACGGGGAAGTTGGAGTTACGTTCTTACAAGTGGAAAGTTGGAGTACGTGGTCACAACGGGAAGTTGGAGTTACGTTCTTACAAGTGGAAAGTTGGAGTACGTGGTCACAACGTGGAAGTTAGAGTACGTTGTCACAATGAGAAAGTCGGAATACTCTGTCACAATGAGAAAGCCGGAATACTCTGTCACAATGAGAAAGCCGGAATACTTTGTCTCAACTGGAAAGCCGGAATACTCTGTCACAATGAGAAAACCGGAATACTCTGTCACAATGAGAAAGCCGGAGTACTATTGTCTCAACTGGAAAGCCGGAATACTCTGTCATAATGAGAAAGCCGGAGCACTTTGTCACAACTGGAACGCCGGAATACTCTGTCACAACGAGAAAGTCGGAATACTTTGTCTTAAAGGGAAAGCCGGAGCACGTTGTCACAATGGGAAAGCTACAAGATGAGCCAGCAGATGAGTAATGAAATCCGCTTTGTCATTCACCGATACAATCGTAACTATTAATTAATGTAAGCTCTTCGTGATAATGATGATTCCCATTGTGCATATCTCCTGCAGCTATTCACAGCATCAGATTATCCCCAATTAGCCATTGAACATTGTACTGTGGTATTAGGTTATTCAACAAGGCTGACCAACGTTTGCGCTCCGTGCGGAAGGCAGTCAAGGCGACTGGGCGGCGCGCTGGCCGCAAACGGCAAGGCATGCGAGGTGGGGTAAGACGTTTTAGACTCAAATGTAACCGTCTGGGCCTCAGGAATACTCGTATTCTATATTGGAACTGTGCCAGCGTAAAACGTTTTCCTATTATGGAAAACCTGGTATACAGGAATGCCATTGTAGCGCTCCACGAGACGAGACTGGGTGATCAGCTACACCAAATTGCCGGCTTCAAATGTTTCTACAACAGGCGACATCAGGACTGGCGATTCTCATTTGCGACGCCATTGAACATTTATGGGTATCTTGATAATCTTTCAGCCACAAACTAGCATTTACCTCTTTTCTGGAGAATTTTTTTCACACGTAAGTGTCTACTTGAGACACCCCCACATATAGCGAGTACCAACTGGTACCCGAACAAATATACCTGGTCGGTCGGTCCCTCCAGCGACCCGTCGCCTTTCTCCTCCACAAACTTTGGCTGGATTCATGTACGTGACAACAAAACATCAGAAGATAACCGTACGTTACACACGGACAATAATGTTGCTGTATGGTGGAACTGTGAAGCTGCGTTTCAGAAAATGAAAAGTAGGTACTTCGTTTTTAATTCACCGCAAACAAAGGAATCCCGGAAATCACGTGACATCAGGGTGTTACCATAGTGGGTGTAGGGGTGCGTCGATATACTCTGCGACTTACGTAAGTGTTATTGTGTAATGTATTTATTGTAAGATCGAAGGGAGCAGACCAAGAGGAAGACCTAGAAGCAAATACCTGGATGGCTTGGCCTCGTGGCATGGTCGAGACAGAAACACTGAGCTGATCCACGACTCTGGTGATCGAGTGAGATGGCAAAACATGACAGCCCACGCTTACCGGCATGGCACATGATCATGATGATGATGATGATGATGATTTATTGAAATAAAGAATCATAATAAATTGAATGTGTTGTCGATCACTTACAATTGAATGTGTGGGGGTCTGCTAGATCGATCGATAGGATGCAATACATGTTTCTGGGCCCGGAAGGCCCTCACTGTCAGAGTGTGTATCCATCTCTTGTGCTACTCGTCTTATCTTGTGTATGTCCCATCTGTCTGCGATTACCTTTGATGTATCTGGTGGTCAGTTTGCAAAGACAATTTGCTTGCGGTTTTGGGTACATACTGCTACAAACATACTTGTCAGTGGATCCCGATATCCTTGTCCTGAAAATCGACTATCGCACCAGTGCTAAAAATAACTATGTGGTTAGTTTGCGGTGAATTAAAACTGAAGTACCGAAAAGTATCTTATGCAATAAGTTACAAACGTACTGATTGATTGATTTAGGAACCGACATCACAGCATTCGGGGCATTCCCATAAGCACTCCGTCCCCATCCTCAGCAGCCAGCGAAGTGTCCCAACATCTGATTATATGTCCGTCTCGCCTTTCCTCTGAGCGTCGAGCATCGGCCAAATCCCCTCGTCACTCCTCGCTGCCTCATTCTTTCCAAACTATGGTAATCCATTTGCTCCTCCGAGGTGTACACGTGCTCCCATAAGGCCACAACCACGTCTGCCATGTCATGCATCAATACTCCATCACGTTCTGCAGAGCCAGCCAATCTGTCAGCCTGTTCATTCCCCAGAATACCGGCATGCCCCGGAGAAAAGATCCAGGTTTTGCTTGCCACCCGTGACCTCCGAAGCGAAGCAAGTCACTCTGCACAAAGCCTGCCTGTCCTCACCCTCCTCAGCATGCTTTCTGGGTCAGTTACAATCACGATGTGTGTATGTATCGTGTTCTCCATCCAGCGGAAAGCTGTACTGACAGCCTCCACCTCCATTCTTAAGCTACATGTTGTGGTATCATACGCCAGGCTCTCCTGCACCAAACGTCGACCATTAGCTTTTGCTAAGAATCCCCAGGCACTTCTCCTACCTCTCTACACCGAACCATCTGTGTAGATAATCACATCACCCGGGCGAACATTATCCTGAATTAGGTGCTGGATTTCCACTTTCGTGGCCCCCGCTGGCCACTCCCTGCACTTCCGGCTCAATGTTATTATAACTGTGCACAAGTCTGACTGCTCCACTGGCACTCCGACCCACTCCTCTCCTCGCCTATTGTTCTCCAAGATGCACACCTGACTGATCGTATCCTCCGCCTGAGCCAGCCATGATTTCCCTCTTATCAGTCTCTGACCCTTAACTGCGTCCAGCGCCTCATGCAACGGGTGATCTGTGTCTGCAGCTACTCTGAGCTATGCCTTCGCCTTCATCACCTTGTGCCTACCAGGAACAGAGCAACAGTCGGCAGACCAAGGATGTAACGCATACACACTACTGGGGTATCTCTGGTGCATCCCAGAATGACCCGCATAGCCTCGTTCTGTATGCGCTCCAATCTCACCAGCTGACTCTTTGAGACAGTGAGCAGTCCTAGTCCATAATTAATCACTGAGAGGATCAAGTGCTGGTATAGTGTAAAGAGCATTCTCTGCTCTGTGACCATTGCAGCCACAGTTTTAGGTGCATTGAATCCCTTTTGAGATCTTGTCACAACCGTCTCCACATGGTCCTTGAAGGACAGGCTCCTGTTAAATGTGATTCCCAGATACTTCAGTTTGTTCTCTCTGTTGACGCTTCTACCATCTATCGTGAGGCTTGGGACATCAGCTCTCACAATCCTATTGTCCTGTTTACAAACGTACTGTAGCATGGAAATTTAGAATATCGGGAGGGGTTGAATAACATAGTGTAGAGGGTGGCGTTTGAATAACAGGAACGATTGATTAATGAGCAAGGCGGGTGGCGCTAGAATTACTACCAGGAACAGTTTATTAATGTGCTGTAGCAAGGAATGTAAGAATATCCGGAGCGGTTGATTAATGTACAGTGGCTGGGTGGGGATAGAATAATTATCAGGAACGGCTGATTAATTTTCTGTAGCTGGGTGGGTTTATAATTAATACCAGGAACAGTTGAACAGTATTGTAACTAGGTGGGTTCAGAATTAATATCATGAACGGTTGATTAATGTTCTGCAGTTGGGTGGTTTAAGACGAATGTTGCGAATTCCTTGGACTGCCAGAGTAACTAACAACGACTGCCTGAAAGAGTCTAATGAAACTAGAACACAATATACAACAATAAGAAAAGACAAACAGCTTTCTTTGGTCATGTGATGAGAAGAGAGGCATTGGAGAACATCGTGACAACTGGAAAGATCGAGGGGAAGAGAGGCAGAGGCAGACAAAGAGACATGATGCTGGACGGATTGAGAGGGTGGCATGGAGGAATACATCAGCAGAGTTGATCCAGAACACCAAAGACCTAGATCTGTAGAGAGCCATGAACGCCTACGCTAGCCGGCACGGCACTTGATGATGTTGAGCTGGGTGGGTTTATAATTAATATCAGGAACAGTTGATTAATGTACTTTAACTGGGTGTGTTTAGAATTAATACCATGAACGGCTGATTAATGAATGTTCTTTATAACAGTATCTGTTTAGAATTAATACCATGAGCAGTTGATTAAAGTTCTGTACAGTAGGGTGTGTTTAAAATACTAGAAACGGTTGATTAATGCACAGTACACCAGGGTGTGTTTAGAATTAATACCATGAACGGTTGAGTAATGTACTGTAGCTTGGTGGGTTTAGAATTAATATCAGGAATGGTTGATTAATGCTCTATAGCTGGGTTGGTTAATTAATACCAGAAACGGTTCATTGATGTTCTGTATAGCAGGGTGTGTTTAGAATTAATACCAGGAACGGTGGATTAATGCACTGCATAGCAGGATGTGTTTAGAATTGGATGTGTTTAGAATTAATACCAGGAACGGTGGATTAATGTACTGTATGCCAGGTTGGGAATAAAATTAATACCAGGAACGGTGGATTAATGTACGCTGACAAGTTTGGTTTAAAATTAAACCCAAGAACGGTTGATTAATGTACTGTAACAAGGTGGGTTTAGAGTTAATACCAGTAATTGTTGATTAAAGTACTGTAGCAAAGGGGAGGGAGGTTACAATTTATGCTAAAGACGGCTGGTATATACTCTGCAAGAAGAGTTAGAATTAATACCTTAAGTAAAGTACTCTAGCGAAGAGTATTAAAATTACCCGGACAGAAATGCTTCTATTGTAGCAAAGAGTTAAAATTATTACCCGGACCAATCTGATAAACTCAAAAATTGGTTAAAACCGAAGGAGTTAAAACCAAAAGAGAAATTGTAAATTCTGAACATGTTTACAGAGAGTTAAGGACGCAGTCTCAGCAAATAAATTAAGGAGATGTAAGAGCGAACATCAAAGGCAAGAGAAAATACATTAAGGAGAGATGTAAGAACGTACTTCAAAGGCACACGAAAATACATTAAGAAGAGATGAAAGAATGTACATTTCGGCGAGGGTATAGGGAGGGAGAGGGGTGAGTAGAGTGAGCGGCTAATCCAGAAAGTTAACGCACACGTGAGGGACGAAGAAGCGTAGACTCCGAACAGGTGTATGCAATATCAGCTCGAATGTTCTGTCTCGCTCGCTAACTTTTCCTGGTTTTAACACTGTAATAAATTTCTTGGTTGCCGCCGCCATTCTGTTATAGAATTGTTTTGGCAAAGAAAATGTTCTAACTGAAAATGTGTGGGTTTTCAGATGATTAGATTGGTAGTAGTTGTGGTGTTGGTGATGGTAGTAGTAATGGTTGAGGTGTGCGTGGTGGTGGTAGTTGTTGTTGTGGTATGTGTGTTGATCATGTTGGTGATGATATTAGTAGTACTAGTAGTAATAGTAGTAGCAGTGGTGGTGGTGGTGGTAGTAGAAGTAGCAGTAGTAGTAGTTGTTGTCTTGTGTTGGTGGTGATAGTAGCGGGAGTACCTATGATGTCGGAGTGGGTTCGCCTGAGGGCGAGGGACACTGTTAATAGGGAAAGCTAATCCACACGCAAAATTCAGTCCAACACTACTATAAATAGTGTTATGGACTACGCTTGAGTTCAAAGCGAGCGAGCGCAAAAAGGTAGTGGGAGTAGTGGTAGTAGGAATAAAAGTAATAGTAGTAGTAGTTATTGTTATAATTGTTATTTTAGTGGTAGTGGTAGCGTGGCGATTTCTATTGTTGTCTCGTGGCAGTAGTAATGTTAGTAGTAGTAGTAGTAGTAGTAGTAGTAGTAGTAGTAGTAGTATAGTAGTAGTAGTAGTAGTAGTAGTAGTAGTAGAAGTAGTAGTAGTAGTGGTGTTATAGTAGTAGTAGTGGTAGTAGTAGTAGTAGTAGTAGTAGTAGTAGTAGTAGTAGTAGTAGTAGCAGTAGTACTGTTATAATAGTAGTAGTAGTAGTGTCATAGTAGTAGTAGTAGTAGTAGTAGTAGTAGTGTTATAGTAGTAGTAGTAGCAGTAGTAGTAGTAGTAGTAGTAGTAGTGTAGTAGTAGTAGTAGTAGTAGTAGTAGTGTTATAGTAGTAGTAGTAGTAATAGTAGTGTTATAGTAGTAGTAGTAGTAGTAGTAGTGTTATAGTAGTAGTAGTAGTAATAGTAGTGTTATAGTAGTAGTAGTAGTAGTAGTAGTAGTAGTAGTAGTAGTAGTAGTAGTAGTAGTAGTAGCAGCAGCAGCAGCAGCAGCAGCAGTAGTAGTAGTAGTAGTAATAGTAGTAATAGGCTGAGGAGGAGGATGATGAGTAGGCCTTTTTCTCTAAGGCTCCTTTGGTTAATTATCACAGAACTGATGGATACAGGCTGGCAGAGAGGTTAAATGTGAGACCGGAGCACCCATGTACATGTCCGGAGTGCAATGATGATAATCTTCACTAATCACAGTAATGGTAACTGAATCAATGCCGAAGGATAATATATCAAAAAATGTGACCTTCCATGTGGACAGAAGGACGATATATCGCCATACTAAGGTTATCGTGTTAGTTATTTTGTTTCCTGGTATCCTCCGCAATGTCAATGCTCAATGAACGAGAAACATTACATTATAATACTTGCTCATTCAACTGTGCTGCATGTCTGGTCCAAACCTACCTTTTGTTTGCTACTAAATCACATAAGAGCAACTCAAATGAGAATTGACAAACTAATTTTAAGTCAGTGCGAAAAAGAAAGGGAAAGCATAATTTATGTATAGCTTATCGCAACAAATTAATAATGATGATATTCGACCAGGAAGTCAGCATTTGCCGAATGGACAAGAGCGCTCGTTCTTAAACTTCCGATGTGCTGATGCCGATGTAGCTGGTTCAATCCGTACGCCAGTCAGTTGAACTAACATGTTAAATTACCGTCCTTGATACGGGGACGTATGTTACAAGAACCTCTGAAATCATAGTGTGTTCGACTGATGGCGAGGGACACTGGTAATAAGGAAAGATAATTGACAGACTATACTTTGTTACATTCTTCTTTACAAAAGGCAAAATAACTATAGCCTATGGCGGGGTCCAGGGATGGAGTTATACCTATCCACAGCACGAAACCTGGGCTGAATTGTAGAGACAATGATGTGCCCATGCAGCACGATCCCTCTCTCAGTTTACTCCAGAGGAAAGGCATCACAATACATCTGGAACAAGACAAGCTGCAGAAGCTGTCGGATCAGCAGAACAATGCTCTAACTGTCCGCCTGTCGGAGCTTCGATCCTAGACCAGTTGCCGACCTAGGTCTTCCCTGCCGTAACATGTAGTCATTAGGTTGCATCTCCTCGCAAAAGGGTAAGACTTGTACCCTCCCAGTGGCGTTCCTCCGTCCGAAGCCGTTGGCACAATGTGGGATGTTGGGTATGGTGAGAGGCATCCAACATTCGGCGCTGATAGAAAGCAGATAGTACCTGTCTACTGTCATACATTAGCTCAGTCATATCTGACTAAGACCTGAAGGCAACCCCCCCCCCCCCCCGTGTGTGTGTGTGTGTGTGTAGTTTCCCATCGGGATTCGAACATGTAACCTCCAAATGAACACAGCGCCTCGCTATAGGAACAAGTGTACTTCCACACATAACGAACTTGACACTCTCAAAACCACATGTATGAACTATCTTATTAGTCTCAAAGTGTTCCTCAATTGATATTTCTGAATGCAGATGTTAGAGAAGAGTTTAAACATGAATGGAACAAACGGAGAGGAAACAGGTGACTCCAACACTAACTATGTAATGACGAATAGTGGTTATTAAGATAAATATGAATTAAGAATATGAAACACTTTGGCCATATAACAAGACATAACGATATAGAAAATAAATGTATGGCGGGAAGTGTATTAACGCCATAAAGAGAATATATGAAAACCAAGCATTTCTCAGCCCAGTATCAATACCTTCCCCGTGACCACCATCACCTGCACCCGTTCCACCACACTGCCTATAAATCTAAGTAAATAAATACACATGGCGAGCTTCAGTCCAAGGAGAACAGAGGAGAATTCCGCCGACCTTGCAATTCGTGTAGTTAGTCTCTTGAATTGGAGCTCAATGACATGTATGTAACAGTTCCTTAGAAGAACGGCTCTCTCATCACGACCGGAAATAAAGATTCACGATCCTGTGCCAGCTCTCCTGTCACATACAGCCTCATGTCACCTTCTGTCGAAGTCCTGTGTCGATCTTCAGACTGGATGACACCTGCCTTCTGTTCCAGGAACCATACATTACATATTCCATAGATGACCCCTGCCTTCAGTCCCAGGAAATATACCTTCATATTCTAAACATGAAACCTGCTTCGTTCTAACCCTGGAACTATACCTTCTTATTCCATGGATAACACCTGCCTTCTTCTATCCCAGGAACTATACCTTCTTATTCCATGGATGACATCTGCCTTCTTCTATCCCAGGAACTATACGTTCATATTCTAAACATGAAACCCACCTTCTTCTATCCCAGGAACTATACCTTCATATTCTAAGCATGAAACCTGACTTCTTCTTTTCCTGAGACTATACGTTCATATTCTAAGCATGAAACCTGCCTCGTTCTAACCCTAGAACTATACCTTCTTATTCCATGGATAACATCTCTATCCCAGGAACTATACCTACATATTCTAAGTATAAAACCTACTTCTTCTTTCCCAGGAACTATAGTTTCTTATTCCGTGGATGACACCTGCCTTCTATTCCAGAAACCATACATGTTTATTCCGTGGATGACACCTGCCTTCTATTCCAGAAACCATACCTGTTTATTCCGTGGATGACACCTGCCTTCTATTCCAGAAACCATACCTGTTTATTCCATGGATGACACCTGCCTTCTATTCCAGAAACCATACCTGTCTATTCCATGGATGACACCTGCCTTCTATTCCAGAAACCATACATGTTTATTCCATGGATGACACCTGCCTTCTATTCCAGAAACCATACCTGTTTATTCCATGGATGACACCTGCCTTCTACTCCAGAAACCACTCCTTCCCATTACATGCAAACAACATGCCACTAACTTACCAATGCCAATTCACACAAGGAAATATACAATCTTTAGTAAGCTTATCAATCTTTTTTTTTTTTATTAAAGAGAAGGATTTCCTTTAAAAAGGACGTCGCAATCAACCCCCGGATTTCTTGTTTTTGATTTTCTAGGCGACTTTACGTTCAGCAGTTTGTCATTTCTTTCTGAAAGGCCGAGGAGCACACCATTATGAAAATCACACAAAACGATCTGCTCCCAAAGGTTCTGGACTTCAAATGTCGAGACTGTGAAAATTCCTTCACCATCACTGTTCTGGTATCATTATTCGGACAATCTCCCCACGGGTAGACAGTGACCCTGGATGGAATCTGTCTAGAGCAGTGGTTCTCAACCGGTGGGGAATTTTAGGGTTTCCGGGGGGGGGGGGGGGGGGGAATTAAGATTATTTCAAGATCGCATTAATACAAGAACCGATTACTTGATATTGTTTTTCCCTCCATATTTCTTTTTTTTCGCATATCCTGTACAGGACATCGCTGTCAATATCAGCATCTTTCAGCGTATTGTTAATTTCGTGGCAAGATTACACTCAGTAGTTTGCTATTGCTTTCTGAGCGACTGGCTCACATACCCCGTCAGTTACCAACGCGGCGAGAACACTACAGATTCTCGCGCAGGTTACGTTCCTCACATGGACATACGGAATTACGGAGAAAGACGTAAACTTGTAGGCCAGGGAGAACTGCCTCCATATTTTACGGTTCTGTATTTCTCGCCCTTCTGAAATTCGTTTTATAACTTAAGTAAACCCGCAAATCACGTTTTATGTAGACGTTTAGACTTGTTCTAGTATGTTTCATTAAATTTAGCTTCTATTTTTACATATTCTGTGTAAAAAAAAAGGGGGGGGGGGGATTTATAGGGAGGAAATACGAAACGGGGTGGGGGGTGGCATTCCGAACATATGGTGAAGGGGTACATGGGCCAAAAAAGGTTGAGAACCACTGGTGTAGAGGAAGCAAACTTGACTCAAACACATGCCGAAGTCGGACATAGTGACCTTGAGATGCACAACTGGTGGATTCGACAGGCAAACGAAGAAGAGGACGACACTGCTGTTTGGGTTATGTACTAATAGACATTCGCATCTACTGTATAAATATAAGAACTGGCCAGTTCCTTTTCTGGCTGCCTTTCGTTGCCAGTCTGTTTCCAAAAATAAAACAAATATTTAAAAAATAAACCAGCCATTTGATGAGGTTGTAACGACCTCTACACTACCCTGCTATGAAAAACGAGTCCTGCTAGAGATTGAATCCCCACCACGGCCTTGGCGAGCTAACTACTATACCACCGCGGGGCCACTTTGGTATAATGGACTTAAACCCGGGGCGACTATTGCAACCAGCAAGTACGCTAACCAGTCTAACAATGCCCTGTCCTGAATTGCATACCATGTTAGTGTCCTTTTATCAACCTTAATTAAACATATGTTCAAGATAAATGCATCCATACGACAAGAGCTGAATATTTATTAAACGTTGGCTACTAAAGACGATAACACAAAGAAAATTGAGATAGCTTGGTCACTTAAAACGTCATGCAAGTTTGGAGAGAACATTCATGGAGGGTTATATATACCCGAGAAGAGAGGAAGAGGAAGGCCAATGAGAAAAATGGGTGCAGGATGTGGTAAATGATCTCCAGATCTTGCTTATGACCGAGACGATTTCCAGAAGGTTTTTATGAGAGCGAGGTTCTGCAAGGGACAGGATACTGAATGAATGAATGAATGAATGAATGTTATGGGAGCGAGGTTCTTCTTCCTCTTCTTCTGCGTTTGTCCGTAATGTTGTTTTAACGTAATTACGTTGTGCCTGTTTACAGCAGAGCTGCGATATTTGAACCTTTCGCCCCACACATCCGACTTCTTCAAGCATTTGTTGGCCAGGTTACCTTCCCGAGTGGAGCGAGGTTCTGCAAAGGACATTCACTGAATGAATGAATGAATGAAAGAATGAAGAGGGAACGCATATAGGAATGTCTCGAGTACTATGATGTCGGTTTTTGACTCAAATCAACTCAACCTGAATTAAGCATACGGTACTAGACTAATGATATGACTGAGCTACCGTACAACAGTAGACGGTACTATCTGCTTTCTGTTAGCGCCGAACGTTGGGCGGCGCTTACCAAACCCGACATCCCACATTGTGTCAACGGCTTCGGGCGGAAGAGCGCCATGGCAGGGCAGACCAGGCCCTAAGCCTTGGTTGGCGGCTAGTCTAGGTTCGAAGCTCCCACAGGCGGACAATTAGAGCATTGCTTTGCTGATCCGGCAGCTTCTGCAGCATGTCTTGTTCCAGATGTAGAGGTGTTACCTTTCCTCTGGAGTGAACTAGGCAGGCCGAGAGAGGGATCATGCTGCATGGGCAACACATGACCTCTATATATTAGCCCAGGCTTTGTGCTATGGAGAGGCAATAACTCCATCCCTTACAAACTATCGTCTGTCAAGACGGCAAGGTGCCAATGATGACTAGACCAATATGTGTATAGACCAACAGGTAAGTATAGGGTGATGTCAGTGTCTTGCCGGCCTCCTTTACTTCCCAACATATTCTGTAGTTCCAATTTGGGATGGCTCGACCAGGTCTATTTTGAAAACCCGCGGATTGGAATCCATGACCTCCGACTACTACTTTTCCGCAGCTCCAATGGAGGATATAATTGAGCGATAATAAAATGGATTTCGTTATATATAGCACATGGTTTGACCATGCAAGTTGGTTACCATTCAACAGCGTACCACAACAAGCAATGATGTGCAGACCAGATGGAAACAGAGGAAGAGGCCGACCACGTAAACGTTGGACGGAGGGAATAGGAGAGTCCATGGGAAAATCGATACATGAAGCCCATAATCGGGCACTCTCACGATGTTTATACTTCACCTCGACACCGCAAGGTACAAGAGGAACATGATGAGATGACAGCACATGAGACAATTCAATGTGTCGTCTCTTTGTCAGTATCTTAGAGTCTGTCTACATCTGTCCTTTATGTCTAGCGGTTTATCTGTCTACTCCGTTTGTCGATATGTATGTTTGTCAATATGTATGTCTCTGTGTGTGCCGAGCTGTCCTGTTGCATACTTACCTGCTTGATCGCAATTTCTCTTTCTGGTTTCTTTCTGTCTGTCTAACGGTCCTTCCTATTCCCTTAGTTGATGTTTTTATACGGCTTTAATGTCTATTTTTTTTCTAATTGTTTGTCCTTACTGCATCATTAGTATTTCTTTGCTTGTTTGTCTGTCTGTCATCAGTCATTATGTCTGCCTATCTGTCAGTTAATCTGTCAATTAGTCGTCGGTCTCTTGTTTGTAATCACTCATTTAGTTGGTGAGTCATTCTCTTTGCCTGTCTTCTATTTGCCCGTCTGTCACTCTGTCTGTCTGTATGTCTATATCTTTTGTTTGGCGATGAATACACAATACAACAATTATGATTCAAACGCCGAAAAAAAAATATCGTTACCAAAGATGAACACGAAGACATGAATATGAAATGTTTGGTAAATTATGCCCAAACAAGTGATCAGATTGGCCGATAGATGTATGACGCTCCGCTTAAACTTCCTGTGAGCTGATGCCGTGGTAGTGGGTACACTGGCCACACCGGTCAGCTGGACATAAACGTTGACCTCCCGTACAGAAACCAACGGCAAACTCTTTTTGTACAGGATACTGCACGTCCGTTGCAAGACGTGGCGATGAACACCATGTCGTTGTTCTAGGTCACATGTGTCAAACTCAAGGCCCGCGGGCCATATCAGGCTCGGCGTACAATCATATCAGGCCCTAGAGGTCTCAACCGACGTACATATATATTCGGCCCGAAATATAATTTTAGACAACAGTTATTTGTAATGGCCACGATATAAAGTGCAATTCAAATTCCCTAATTAGCAGCATTGCCGAATGGCTACATGAGAGCGTTCTCGCTTCGATCAGAATAAGTGAAAATAAAAGTTGTGTAGTGAGTAGATGTTCATCGTTATAGTGACATAGCAACGTTCAGTTGCTCTTTTGGATTGGCGCATAAGAAATGAAAGTAGTGTAGTGCCCGGATATTACATCACCTTTTCCCACTACGGCTAACCTGATATCAATCAAGCGTCTGTCGGTAGTGCACACTCGTTTGTAAATCAAAGCTAGCCTTTAAAATGACCAAGACAAAAGTTGATTCTGAAAACAAAGCCACTGGGAGGCTGAATATATATGTTTACTGATATTGGCGATAAAACTGTGTAACTAATGTGTGGAGATAATGTGGCTGTCTCAATGACACAGAACATTACTCCCAACATAAACGAACTTGTAGCCAAGAAAAGATGCCAAAACATCGTACTCTGACAAATTGACATAAGAGTGAAAATGTCTATACCAATGATTTTTTTATTATTAATGTTTAAAAAAGGTTTAATTTTTTTTTCCGGCCCCCCTTATTAAATTTTTTGGGTTTTTTTCCCCTTTTTTCCCCCGGGGGCCCCGCAAGACATAAAACTTTTTTTTTGGCCCCGGGTTTTGAGTTTAAACTCCCCGGGGTTTTTAACCACCCCTAAAGAGATGATGGCCGGCCTGGACATGTACGACTCTGTTTTGTAAAAAAGGTTTGTAAGAACTTCCCAGTAGAGTTCACCCCCAAAAACCCCAGTTCCCGGAGGGGCCCTGTACGCCGTGGGGGTTTTGTCTTTGTAAGGTGCCCGAAGTAGGCCCGCGCCTGATTTTTCAGTTTACGGGAAGCCTGGGCCCCCGGAGAATGTCGTGTACAGGTTGAATTGGGCAAGTAAAAAGTTTTTCATACAGGAAATAACCTAAAGGAAATCCCGTGTAATTTGGCAAATCAATCCCAAATCCCAACAGATATGTTGAGTTCAGTTGAGCTAAGAACCAACATCACTGCACTTAGGTTATTCCCATACGCGCTCCGTCCGCTCGTTCAACAGCCAGCGAAGATTCATACAACTAATCCTTCCCACCGCTCTCTGATTGAAAATTCTCATGGTGTTTCCTCTCAGTTTTGAGATTCTTTCAGAACCCCTGCTGATCCCCCGCAATATCATTCTGTCCACATACGGATTCTCAATCTGTTCCCCCGCCTTCCCCACCTGGTCCCACAGGTGCTCGACCACCTCTCCCTTGTCCACAGGTATTCGACCACCAAGAGGTGCATTCCTTGCTAGCCTATCAGCCTGTACATTCCTCCACACTCCGGCATGGACAGGGCAAACAATCCATACAATCCTCACAATCTGTGATCTCTGAAGCGAGGATTACCATTCCACACGAAACGTTCCTTTCGCTACGTTACTCAGCATACCCCTTGAGTCCTTATGAATGCAACGTGTGTTGCATTGGTCTCCTCTAACCAAAGGAATGCCGTTGTTATTGCTTCCACCTCCATTCTCATGCTGGTGGTCGTAGCCTCATATGCCAGACTGTCTCTCCCTTTTCAAGCATCGACCATTAGCCTTGGCGATGAAACCCTAACCACTCCGCCTGTTTCTCACCACTGGCCAATCAGTGTAGGTCACTGTCACCTTGATGTGCGCTACTCTGGATGAGTCTTGCACCTCAAACCATGTGCGGCCCGCTGCCCATTCTCTGCACTTATTACACAGTGTTACTATTACATTGTGCCAGTCTGTCCTGTCTGCCGGCACTTCAACCCACTCTTTTTCACTACTGAGGGTCTCTAGATCACACACCTGGCGTATAAATATGTCTGGCTGTGCTATCTTGGACCTGCCTCGTTTCAGTCCATGACCCTTGACCAAATCCATGGCTGCATTCAGGGGGCTGATCCCTATAGTTAGCAACTCTCAGGTACCATTAGCCTGAAGGACCAAATGCCTGTCCGCCATTGTTGGTAGTATAAGGATATACCTCATGCATATAATTGGTGTGTTCTTTGTGCACTTCAGGATCACATTCTGTATGTCTAACAGATATCTATCAATCAAAGGGATTTGATCCAAGTTCAAGAGGAATCTGAAGGTCTTCATGAAACACGATTAAAAAAGTCAAGACTGTAGACAAGACAAATAAACTGCTTGAAATAAAACAAGCTGATAAAATACCATGGAAAGACAGAGAAACCAATGAGCAAGTCCTACAAGAAACAGATAGAAACCGAAAACTGATTAGAGAAATTAGACGTACACATTTGTGGACACGTGATGAGAATAAATAAACTAGAGAATTTGGTGACAACTGGACAGATTGAGGGGGAAGAACAAAGAGAATACAGAAATGTAAATATCTGGATGTCTTTACCACGAGTCATAGTCGAACATGAGGTTGATCCACGACTCTGGTGATCGTGTGAGATGGCAAAACATTACCGCCACAATTATCGACATGTCACATGATGAATGAATGATGCTTTTGAAAGAGCAAGTTTTGCATGAGAATAGTTAATAAAGTTGTTTTTTCCATCCTTCAAAACAACTGTGTTCCAGCAGCGAGGCGCTGTTGTCATCTGGAGGTCACAGGTTCGTATCCCCTGTATGGTAACTACAGCTGTCAATGTTTATGATGTCTAGTGTGTCCGCTGAATGTGTCCTCTTAGTGCGTCCTCTGAGTGTGTCCTCTGAGTGAGGCCCCTGAGCGCGTCCTCTAAGTGCGTCCTTTGAGTGCGTCCTCTGAATGTGTCTTCTGAGTGCATCTGACTGCGTTCTCTGAGTTCGTCCTCTGAATGTGTCCTCTGAGTGCGTCCTCTGAGTGTGTCCTCTGAATGTGTCCTCTGAGTGCGTCCTCTGAGTGTGTCCTCTGAGTGTGTCCTTCGAATGCGTCCTATGAGTGCGTCCTCTGAGTGCGTCATCTGATGCGTCGTCTGAGTGTGTCCTCTAGAGCGTCCTCCGAATGTGGCGTGGCCTCTGAGTGTGTCCTCTAATTAGGGGAGGGGATCAGGCGCTGTGGCTTAGGAAATAGTGAAAGAGAAATCTGCGACGTACGGAGTCGAGGGTTCGAAATCAACTGTGGAAGATTTGGAAGCAGACTGCTTAGCGGTGTTTTCGGTGGTTTGAGGCGTCGACCGTTAAGAAATCAAAGACGAAATTAGTAAACTAAATTGATTTGCAAATCATAAACAAGCTAATAAATTATGGGGTTGATGGCAACGTAATGTAAAGAACACGCAACCAACCTTTGAGAGTGTATCCTCTAATTCAGTGGTTCTCAACCGGTTTAGGAATACCACCCGGGGGGGGGGGGGGTTTGGGGGGGGGGGGGTTTAATCAAATGGCTTTTCCCCCAAGGCAACCAAAAATTTTTAATCCTATTAGTAAAAATTTTTTTTACGTTTTAACTGTTTTTTTTTATTTAATATGGATTAATTTTTGTGTTAATCAAAAATTGGGGAATATAAAATTCACTGTTGAGGCTGACAATTTTGGAAAGAGGGGGTTTTTCTTCTTTCCCTTTTGCTGGGGGGGGGGGGGGGGGGGGGGGGGGAAATGACATTCTGAATGTGAAAGGGGCTTTGGGCCCAAAAATGTTGAGAACCCCTGCTCTAATCTCCAATTTCCCTCTTCTATTTTTTTTTAGCGCCAATTTAGTGCTTAGAATTTGTGCTTTTGCTTTTTTTACCCCTGGTTATGGAACAGTTGATATTTCTGTGTGGTTAATTTGGTACCAAAAATTTGCCCTACTGCTTTGCGGCTTATAATGGCAATGTTTTTTAGTTGAGCAAACAACGACATCAAAGCACTCCGGACATCCTTAAACGCGTTCGGTCCTCATCTTCAACAACCAGCGAAGAGTCCTATTACTAATGGTACCAGTCGCAATCTGATTATGTATCCGTCTAGCCTTTCCTCGAAGAACTGAATGTTGGCCACATCATCTGGTCACCCCCTGTCGCACCATTCCTCCGGAAAATTTGGTTATTTTTCTCCCCCAATACACAGGATCCTAAAATCCGTGATATCTCCTTATCTCCCCCAAAATACCCACAAAGCGTGCAGACCCAAATCTGTCCCCCGAGCTTTTCCCCCACAACCAGCATGTCATGGGCTAAAAAATCCCATAAATGCTCTCTATCTGTGATAATGTGTTTGAAGGCCAGATAAATTCCCCCCCCACTTAAAAATTACAGGGCCGAAAAGGAACAAAAAATAGTAACACTGCACCATATCAAGCATGCCGTAAGAAGCGAGTAAGGAAGGGTTTGCTTATGGTTGGCTGCCCCATCACGTAGACAACTCAGCCACAAAGTCCAAGCAACCATGAACACGTCACATACAGAAACAGGATTACTCAGTCAAATAATAGAACAGTATTCTCACCAGGACTCAGCCAAATAATAGGAAAGTATTCTCATCTGGAAGGTATATGACGAGTTGCGGAGAAGGCGGCAAGGAGAGCGGGACGCTGCTTGCATTCTCTTCACATAGGAAGAACTCCAGGATTGACAGCTGCATATATATACTACTAATATTGGGAGGATATGGAGGGGGCTGTAGGAGATGGAGAAAGAGATAGGACGGCTAGACAGTATGTTCGTTGAGGGCCTATATCTCAATGTGGGATACAGGGCAGGTGCAGGAGGGGGAGAAGAAGAGGAAGAAGAGAAAACGACGACGAAGCAATTGAAGACGAAGAAGAATGAGGAGGAGGAAGAGGAGAAGAAGAAGGAGAAAGAGGAGAAGAAGAATGAGGAGTGGAAGAAGAAGAAGAAGAAGAAGAAGAAGAAGAAGAAGAAGAAGAAGAAGAAGAAGAAGAAGAAAGGTAGTACGAAAGGCGTGTCCAGACAGCCACAATGTCCATGCTATTCCTTCTGCCGTTCATCTCCCAGTAGAACAAAGATTCCCATCCTGCCCACCCCAATCCCTCACTGGTCGTGGCCATGAGTGGCTGAATTGTGCAGATACATTTGTCTACAGTATCAAGTAGTCAATCTCACTTCACCCCTCCTTAGTCGCCTTCTAAGACATGAATGGTAGGTTGCAGTGCTAGTATTTTTTGCTCACAACCAACTAATCTACCTACCTACCAGCCAACCAACCAGCCAACAAGCCAACCAACCAACTAATCAGCCAATCAGTCAACCAATTAATCAACCAACCAGCAAATAAGCCAACCAACGAACCAACCATCCAATTAACCAACTAACCTAACTACCAACCAACCAACCAATCAACCAAACAGTCACAACCAACCAACCAACGACCAAACCAATCAGTCAACCAACCAACCAACCAACCAATAACCAATCGAACTACCTACCTACCAACCAATCGACCTACCTACCAACCAATCGACCTGCATACCAACCAATCGACCTACCTACCAACCAACCGACCTACCTACCAACCAATCGACCTACCTACCAGCCAATCGACCTACCTACCAACCAATCGAACTACCTACCAACCAATCGACATACCTACCAACCAATCGACCCTACCTACCAACCGACCGACCTACCAACCGACCTACCTACCAACCGACCTACCTACCAACCAATCGACCTACCCACCAACCAATCGACCTACCAACCAACGAGCCAGGCCAGCCAGCCAACAAATCAATCAATAAACCAACCAAAGAACAGAACATATTAACCAACCATCAAACCAATCAACCAACCAGCCAACAACCAATCAACCAATCAGCCAACAACCAATCAATCAACTAACAAGCTACCAACCAGCCTACCACCACCTGACCAACCAACCAACCGACAACCCATCCAACGACCAATCAACCAACGAACCAACCAACCACCAAATCAACCACCCAAAAAACCAACCAACAAACCAACCTACAAATAACCAACCAACATATCTACCTACCAACAAACCAACCTACAAATAACTAACCAACATACCAACCAATCAACAAACCAACCAAACAACCAACATATTAACTAACCACCAAACCAATCAACCAACCAGCCAACAACCAATCAACCAACCAACCACCAACCAGCCAACAACCAATCAACCAACCAACACACCAACCAAACAACCAAGATATTAACTAACCACCAAACCAATCAATCAACCAACCACCAACCAGCCAACAACCAACCAACCAGTAAACCCACCACCAACCAGCCAACAGCCAATCAAACTACCAACCAGCCTACCACCAACCTACCAATAATCAAACCAACTAACCAACCACCAAACCAACCAACTGAAGATTAGAACTCCGGCAGTGAAAGACGTGTTAGATGCATTAGGGAGCATTATGTATATTATGCAAGCCTCCACACCACTCAACTGGGGTTGTCGTCAATATTACACTGGTAGCTTTTGCTTCCCATAACAACCCCTGAAACCTATCTTAGGCTGGGTGGATCTGGGGGAGCTCAGGTCATGTCTGTTAAAATGCCGCCTCGGTGGAGATTCAAACACAAAACCACTGGGGCGGGTGGCAAGCGCTCTGAGCATAACAGTACCGCCTCTCCCATCTTCATGCTGTACGTGTTTATAACGACCTTGAATCTACATTGTTTTCCTCTTTATAGGATTATAAGGAAACCCCCTGACTGCCACGTCATCACATTATGCCCCATGCAGAGTTGTGCAGACGATCATTTGTGCATCTGTGTCTGTGTGTGTGCAATTTCCTGTTATGGGTCTGTGATGAGGACGTGAATGCATAGAGGAATAGGTGGCCCATCTTTCCCTTACTTCATCATCCTCAAGATGCCATGCCAGCTGGCGTAGGGGTTCATGTCTCTCCACATATCTCGGTTTTTGGTGTTTTTATCAATTCTGCTGATGATAAATCCCCCATGCCTCTCTGTCACTTGGCGATAACAAAATACTTCTACTTTGTGTTCGTGGTAAGTTATACCATTGACCGCCTACTGCACTATTCTCCCCAACCTTTCAGCATTTTCTCCCATTGCCTCTAATACCATCGATATTTTCTTTTGTTATGACATTCACCTGACCCTCTTGTCTTATAACATGATAGGAAAACAATTAACTTGACTGCCACACATCATCATCGCAAAAAGAGAAGCTGCGGGAAATAAATATGATAAGACTTGTATCTGAAATCATTCATGGACAATTACCATACAAGTGAAGAGTTATGGTAAAAGTCAGGTCTTAGCCGGATATGACTGAGCTACCGTATGACACAGTAGGCGGTACTAGATAGCTCCATTTTACAAGTTTTCGTCTATCAAGACAGCAAAGTGCCAGTCAGTCATTTACGGACCTGGCTGGGATTCAGGTGAGTTGGTCATGTTTTCCACGCATGTTTTCAGGTATTTCATTGTCAACAGATACAAACTCAGGGAGAAGGAATCTGATATTTAAACTGTCTCTTTACAAATGATTACAACTCATGACCCCTATATAACAGAGACTGATGCACCGTCGGCTCTACCGAGTTCACGCTTTATACACAAGTCTATTATATAATCAGCCGGCCACTCAATCTGTTGCCACTTGTGATATTGTTCTTGTAAAGCGTATCTATTCTAATTCACGTTTTCGCTCATTCACTCTTTACATACACGCGTTATACTGCTGGTTTCAGGTTTGATCCGGCAGGTTCATTAGAATTGTAACAAGTAACAATAAAAGTAAACTAAAAATAATAGTTATTCATCTATGACGAGATATCTATTTTTAGAAGTGATGCGATTCCGGAAGCGTAAACGTGCATGGTTGCTATGGGTTACTAACCAGATGTGTTTATGATAAAAGTATATTCTGTGTATATTTCGAGTGTTGTAGATAATCAATGGCCCCTTTTTTCGCGAAAGAGCTCATATTAGTTAGTGTAAACACAGACATTTAACCTTACCTGCCATTCCCAATGCAGCGTCAATGATAAAAGGGTGCAATCCTTAACAAGGGGGCCGACTTTTCCTATGATCCTAGTCATTAGGAAATTTCGTCTCTCCTTTCAAGTATCCACATTGCGAATTGGGCACACATACTAGCTCACACACAGACTACACCACAACATGCAACACGCTAGAATAGTGACGACATCAGAAGTCGTGTTGGTTGCGAAATTTTACAGAAGAAGTACAGAATCCAGATATCTGGTCGACTAGTAAAAGCAAGTTGGAGAATGCTTTTATCGTACACACACTTTAAAACTACTGTAGAAAAGCGATGTAGCTGTTTCTGTTCACCGGCTACAAGCCCCTACTACTATTTCTCATTGCCACCACAGCCTCTCATCTGCTTGTTTTTCTCTATTATATTTTGGGTTCTTCTGAGAGCTTCTTTCCTTTCAACTTCCCCCTCCTTCCTTTTCCCCCCTTCCCTCTTGGCTTTGTAAGGATCCCTCTTCATGTAAATGTTGTACTAGAGTTCCCCTCCCTCCCCTCTTTGACTGACGAGTAGGGGGAAACAGAAGGAACAAACCGTCTGTTAAAGACACCAGGAGTTCTCTCAAGCTGGGTCATTTAATTAGCGATCAAAGAAACGAAAGCCTTTGAAGTTGTCGGCAGTTGATGGAAGCGCCTGGAGAAAAAGTGCCAGAGAGCAGACATCAAAGGGCCGGTGTCAATATACCACACTGAGATGTTTGCGAAGTTCCTTGCATGTTATGCGTTCCCCTCCTTCCATCGCCTCTTTTTTATGCCTCTTTCTTCCGTTTAGCACTGTTTCTTATGGCGTTTAGAGCTAAACTATAAAACATCAAAGGCGAGAGTAGGGGGGAAAAACGGAAAAATGCTGAAGGAACGCAAACTCGTTATTTCACATGTATGAACTCTATACCGCGTTAGCGCAAGCGTGGATAATCAGAATGACTTGTTAAAGCAGCTGTCGGTGTTGCTTGGGGTATGTTTCTTGCCGCCAAACACTCGGTTAGTCCCAGGCGACGTGCCATGCGTGCTTATCTATACCTACGTTTAGTGCCTACCTTCGCATAATGTACTCTCTAACTGTTTATCTATCTATCTATCTATCTATCTATCTATCTATCTATCTATCTATCTATCTATCTATCTATCTATCTATCTATCTATCTATCTATCTAATCTATCTGTCTGTCTGTCTGTCTGCCTGCCTGCCTGCCTGCCTGCCTGCTTGGCTGGCTGCCTGTCTGTTCATAGCAGTGCATGAGGCATGATAGCACATTGTGGACATCTTGGGCATGGCCATGCACGAGGCATGATATCTGGTGAAGGATCGACAGTCTTCAATGGCAGGGTGTGGTGAGAGCGATCTTCTACACCGATCATGCAGCGGGATGTTGCTACAGAAATCACGTGTCCTGTTGGCCACTGGCACTGTGTAGTTAGATTCGTTAACTGATTGAGTGTCGCAGGATAATATATCGCCAAATGTGACCTCCCATTTGGACAGAAGGAAGATATATCACCATATTAGGCTCATCGTGTTACTTGTTTTGTTTCGTGGTATCTCCTGCAATTCCAATACTCAGTGAACGGAAATTCCCTTTATAATACGTGTTCATTTGACTGTGCTCCATATTTGGTACAAACCTAATTTTTGTTTGGCGCTGAATAAGTTCAGAAAGAAAAAAAAATATTTACTGACAGTGTTCCATAGTGGTTACGCAGCCGGGTCGGTGGATGAGCCCTAGGGCATGTGAACGCAGTGGCATAGTTCAGACAAACCGAAGTCAGCCGGAACAGATTTGCGAGTAACTCGCTTTGTGTTGATTTTCACAATCGTTGCATATGGATAAAATCAGCTGGACACGTTATGGGAAGAAATGGATTGGAGAACTTGGTGACAACTGGCAAGACCGAGGGGAATAGGAAAAGGGGAAGGCAGAGAAGTAAATACCTGGATGTCTTGGCCACATGGCATGGTCGAGACAGGAACGCTGAGCTGATCCACAACTCTGGTGATCGAGTGAGATGGCGAAACATGACCGCCCACGCTTATCGGCATGACACATGATGATTATACCTCCTTGACTTCCCAACAATGGAACACAGAATCAAGATCTGGAGAGCTCGTGCATACTTAAATATAAGTGTAGATGAGCAGCACCCTCTGCATAACGCTATATTCAGAGAAAAGGGTGACAGGCTAAAGAGGGGCAAATCATGGATGGGTCCGGCGGAAGATGTCGTCAGACAGGTCTTACCAGTATCAACCCCGGCAAGGAATGGGTGCCGGTGCCTCCAGCTTTTAAGTGCACTTTCTCCTGCATTATCACACTCGACAGACGGTGCAGAGAGCAGAACCCTGCCGCTGTCAATGCAGAGGTTAATGCGCTCATCTATGAACACTCATATAGCCCCGAAGTGCTCATCTATACAGATGGATCTGTTGTAAAGCAGCAGAGAAGTGCGTGGGCATTTACAGCCCGTTCAGCGGGCCGAACCGTTCAAGAATCCAGTGGTGCCCACTCTATGACCACGAGCAGCATGACGATGGAGGTGATGGCAGTTACACAGGCTTTCATATGGCTGGAATCACAGCATTATACCAACGTGTGTGTACTAAGTGATTCAATGAGCATGATTCAGAAGGTCGAAGCTGGATCTATACGTAGACAGTGGACTGAGTCGCTGCGGAAGTCTGTTGTCCGTAAAGTCACCTTCATCTTCGTCCCGGGACATGCGGGAGTCGAGGGAAATGAACGAGCTGACAAACTTGCTGGCTCTGCACCCCCTGTAGATGGCCAGCCCATGGATCGTGCCGATGTTATTAACGTCCTTAAAGATATGGCGAGAACAGAGGACTTTGACGTCAGTGATTCCACATCGCTGTCCAGGATGAAAGACCTGGGATTAAGAATCGGCACAGCCAGACGCGAGAGATACATCGGGAAAACAAAGCGCCTCGTCAACCAACACAGAACTGGCACTATTAGCCACCGGACGCTGATGCATATGCTGGGGGGGGGGGGGGGGGGGGGGGGGGGGGGGGGGGGGGGGGGGGGGGGGGGGGGGGGGGGGAGGAGGATCTGAGCACCTATGGACATGTCCGGAGTGCAATGAAGATACCCCAACTGATAACTGATAACTGACATGATGATTATTATTATTTATTTATTCAATTCATATGATATATAATACTACAGTATGCACCTGACGAGATGCAGCGAAATATGCCAGGCAAGAAATCGTGCAATATTTTGTTCATGGCTTCTGATTTTAAATCACTCTACCTTACATCTGTCATGTGTCATGCCGGTAAGCGTGGGCGGTCATAATTCGCCATTTCACTAGATCACCAGAGTCGTTGATCAGCTCAGTGTTCTTTCTCGACCGTGCCACGTGGTCATGCCATCCAGGTATTTACTTCTCTGTCTTGCCCTTGTTCTCTTCACCTCGATCTTGCCAGTTGCCACCAAGATATTTCTTCTCATAACACAGTGGTTCTCAACCTTTTTTGGCCCATTCCCCCCTTCACCATATTTTCAGAACGCCATTCCCCCCTTCCTATCAAAAATTTGGCCCTTTCCCCCCCTTCACCGTATTTTCAGAACGTCATTCCCCCCCCCCCCCCCATTCCTTTTCATATTTCCTATCTAAAAATCCCCTCACCCCTACACAGTATACGTAAAAGTGGAAGGCAAATGTAATAGCATATACTAAAACAAGTCTAGACATCCACATAACACATGATTTGTGGGTTTGTTTACTTTATAAAATGAATTTTAGAAGGACGAGACATAAATAACTGTAAAGTATGAAGGGAAAAACTATATCAAGCAATCGGTTCTTGTATTAACACGATCTTGAAATGGTCTTCATTCCCCCCCTGGAAACCCTGAAATTCCCCCCTGGGGGGGGGGGGGGGGGAATTCCCCACCGGTTGAGAACCACTGTCATAACATGTCCACAAAATGTTAACTGTCTCCGTCTACTTTCTCTAATCAGTTTACCATTTTCATTTGTTTCTTGTAGGACTTGGTCGTTGGTTTTCCTGTCTGTCCATGGTATTCTTTGTATTCTCCTCAGAAACCACATTTCCACAGTCAGCAGAAGTTTTTCAGCTTGACTGCTCATTGTCATACACATACTGCACATACGCTTCACATCCATAAACATGTGCAGGCTCTATGTAACCCCTCAACACTCTTTTTCTCGTTTCAATTGACATCTATTTATTGGTCAGAATGTTTTTCATCTTGCAAAAGGCTACCTTCGCCATGGCGATTCTTGTTCTAATTTCTTCAAGGCATCTCCCATCAGATGTTATGACTATTCCCAGTTAATTATACCGATTCACTTGTTTAAGAATATTCCCATTTACCCGTATAGCATATTGTGGTATTTCGTTCTTCTAGTGACGACCATAATCTGTGTCTTCTTACAATTTAATTCTAACCCTGTGTGCAACAACCGCATCTACTAAATTTTGAAGATCCTGCTCATTGTCTGCAATCAATACTGTATCATCTGCATATCTAATGTTATTGATGTTTCTTCCTCCAATGATGATTCCTTTTATATCTTTCACTGCACACGGAAAACAGATCTGGAGACATTATACATCCCTGTCTCACACCTCTCTTAACAGGCTACTATTGACCTATTTCATTATCAATCCTTATGGCGACTTGTTGTTTCCAATAAGGTCTTTCCCACCATTTTGTAGATCTGCAAGCATCTCTATCATGTTGACATGTCTTACTATATGGAAAGCCTTTGTGTATTCAATAAAGCACAAATGTATATTTTTATGTACTTCTATAGAACGTTCAAATTCAGTTCTCAGCACGTACATAGTATTTACCGTGCCCTTGCCTTCTACAAACCCACATTGTTCTTCTATTTCGGGTTGTATTTCCTTCCTAACTCTTTGAATGATAATTCTTACTATAGTAAATGTATATTACACCAGTAAACGTATAGTGCTGAAATAAATGTATTGTACTGTAGTAAATGAATATGACAGTACTAAATTCGCAATGATGTAGTGAAGGTATTATACTAAAGTAAATTATTTCACTGTAGTCAATCTATTGTGCTGTAGTAAATATATTATACTGAAGTACATTGTTGATCTGTAGTAAATATCGTGTAGTGTATTAACTTATGGTACTCTACTGTTCTTACTGAATGTACTGTGCTGTACTGTAGTAAAAGTATAGTCCTCTAATAAGTGCATTTTACTGCAGTAAATGCATTGTACTGTAGTAAATGTACATTACTATAATAAATGTATAGTACTGTATGTAGCGTACTGTAGTAAATTTATTGTACTGTTTTAAATGCATTATAATGTAGTAAATGTATTGCAATGTAAGAAATGTATTGTAGAGTATTAAATACATTGTATTGTAGGAAATGTACTAAATGTAATGCATTTCTCAGAAAGCAATAGCAAACTACTGAACGCAAATTTGCCTAGAAAATCAGAAACAGTCAAATAATACTGAGGTGACTGCGACGTCCTGTAAAGGTCAAGCAACTAACTTTAAACAAGTCAGTAAATGAACAAATTAAGTAAATGAACAAATTAGGAGAAACTTTAAATCAACAGAGATGTGGTCCCTAAGACGAATGTTGCGAACTCCGTGGACTGCCAGAATAACTAATAACGGTTGCTTGAAAGAGGCTATTGAAACATGAGACAAATGTAGGTCAGCATTGCCGAATGAATAAGAACGCATGCTCTTAAACATCAGGTGTGCTGATGCCGAGGTAAGGGGTTCAGCTCCTACACTGGACAGTTGGACTAATATGTCGACCTGTCGTCCTTGACTTGGGGACGTAAATCACATGTACCTCTGAAGTCAGAGTGTGTTCGCCTCGTGGCGAGGGACACTGTTAATAGGGAAAGCTAATCCACATTGAAAATTCAGTCCACCACTACTAGAAGTAGTGTGTATGGGCTACGCTTGAGTTCAAAGCGAGCGTGCGCCAGAAATGAGACAAACAACTTTCTTTGGTCAAGTGATGAGAAGAGAGGCGTTGGAGAACATCGTGAAAACTGTGATAATCAATGGGAAAAGAAACAGAGGTAGACCAGAGAAATGATACAGCATGGACTGAGATGGTGGCATGGAGGAATATCATCAACAGAGTTGATCCAGATCTAGAACACCAAAGATCTTGATATGTGGAGAGACAGGATGATGATGAATCCACTCATAGTGAGGCATTTGGAGACTTGTCCGCTATACTCTTTTCTTCTGTGAGTACATTTTCTTATTTTATACAGCAACGGGGTCACGGACGCAATTCGCAATCCCGTAAAAGGCATTTAAAACACAGCTGTGGGAGATATGGAAGAAGACCGCCTTACATTGGTTTTCATACATTGGTATGAGTGCCGATCGTTCAGAAAGTAATGGCAAACTACTGAACGTAAACGTGCCATGAAATCACATTCAAAACATGCTCGGGTTGACAGCGACATCCTGTACAGGATAATCAACTAACTTTTGTTTCTAGATTGGGTCATGGCCTTATCGGTCTACTGTGCGTGGTTCAGCTGCCGGGAGGTGCTCTTCTCAAATGTTGAACTTGCACAATCATGTGGCAATTATCTGAGTATAGACGCGGCTAGATGTTGCACAAGTATAACAGTAATAATTATAATGAGAAGAAGAAAAATTAGAAGTACTACTACTACTCCTGCTGCTGCTGCTGCTGCTGCTGCTACTACTACTACTACTACTACTACTACTCCTACTACTACTACTACTACTACTACTACTACTACTACTACTACTACTACTACTACTACTACTACTACAACCACCACCACTACTACTACCACCACCACTACTACTACTACTAGTACTACCACAAAGACTACTACTACTACTACTACTACTACTACTACTACTACTACTACTACTACTACTACTACTACTACTACTACTACTACTACTACAACCACCACCACTACTAATCTACGAGTCAGATATCGAGTCCTCTACACCGAGGACGAGAACAGGTTGGCACTCTCGGACTCTTGTCTTGATTAGTGTCTGAACCATCGAAACTTTCTAATCGGACCCTCACGCTCAATTTCTAAGCCACTCCGCCGCTTTATCTTGAAATACAAAGCTTAAGCTCCCGTACAGCACAAACTTCATATTCTGGGCACCTGTTTCAATCAGTCAATCAAGTTCCGTTTCTCCAACCAGAATTACCTGCACATGAATTCTAACTCTTTAAACTTCCCGCTGAGCTTTTATGTGGTAATAGACTGCAGTTCTTCCTTCCTCTATGCTGCCCTTTCACGGGGATCGTTCTTTACCTCGCCTTCTCTTGTCTTCGACTTAAGGTTTGCATATGCGTGTTGAATCTTTTATTGTTGCCACAACATGTGACTTGTCTCTGTTTGTTGTTTGCATCAACTCTCTTATCGTTATTTGCTGCTCCAAGTCAAGCCGTGTGTTTGTTTTTGTCTCCATTAACTACGACAATACAACTTCTTCTTCTTCTTCTTCTTCTTCTTCTTCTTCTTCTTCTTCTTCTTCTTCTTCTTCTTCTTCTTCTTCTTCTTCTTCTTCTTCTTCTTCTTCTTCTTCTTCTTCTTCAAACATGTCTATGACTGCAATTTTGTCTCTTGTATGAAGTTAACAGCGTCTCTCGCCTTGATTGAACATTCTGTCAGGCTGCTGTTCGTCCATCTCTTGATGATATCATCCTATTGCTATCGTTGTCTAACTCTTGTTCGCTTGCCTCCAACCTACCCTCCAGTATGGATTTTATAAGCGTGGTATGTATTTTAACTTGGCCGAAATATTTCACTAGCTTCTTGTTTTTTTTAATTTCTTTCGTCAATTCTCTTTGCATTCCCATTTTAATTAGAAACTATTGATTGTTTTTATTTCCATGAAATACGACATTCTTTTCTGTATGTCCACGTGTCTAGGAACTCTATTCGACTTCATAGTTTCTTGTTCAATGTCCAGGCTTCCGCGCCATACAGTAGTGTTGAATACACACAACATTTGACAATTATCATCATCAATGCGTTGTTAATCTCCCTGGAAGAGGAAGGCCAAAGAGAACATGGGTGCAGGACGTGGCGGATAATCTCCAGTTGGGTGTGTCGGACGCGAAACATCTTGCTTATGATCGAGAGGGTTTCCAGAAGGTTGTTATCGAAGCGAGCTACTGTGGCAAAACGTGTTACGGACGCAATTCGTAATCCCGCATACCGCGTTCAAAACACAACTGTGTTGGCTTGTTATGAAATAGTATGGGTGCCGGTATTTCATAAAGCAATGGCAAACTATTTATCGTAAACTTGCCCAGGAATCATGAACAGCCGAAAAAGGATTTACGTCAGTACAAAGGATATTCAACTAAGTTTTTTTTTTTTTTTTAAAATGGGAGCTAGGTTCTGCAAGGGTTATGCTACTGAATGATGAATGTTAATCTCTCTAGATGTTAATACTGATTTCGTGCTGTTGAACGCATTTTTGGCCACTCCTGTTGTCTTTTTAATTTGTGTTTCACTTCTGCTATCATCTGTTATTATATGTCAAAGATAGGAGAAACTTATTATTTGTTCTAGTATCTCCCCGCTTACTGTGATGTTCAATGACAGTCTCTCCTTTTCACTGCTAATTATTGTAGTAAATATCTCAGCCACATTCTGTACTATGATTGTGTACGTGTCACACTAGGTTTTGTACTCGAACACTAGAATACATGGCTACTGAACGTAAACATTGTCAAATAAACCACAAACATCCATACATGCTGGGGTTGATTAAACGTCCTATAATCGAGACATGCTACCAACATTTTTGTATTGAGTTGAGTCAAGAACTGACATAATTTCACTCGGGGCTTTCCCATAAGCGCGCAGTCATCATCTTCAACAGCCAGTGAAGTGTCCCAAAAATAATGGTACCAGAAGCAGTCTGATTATATGTCCGTCTGGCCTGTCCTCGGAGTTGTGAGTGTCGGCCAGATCCACTGGTCCCTTCTCGCAATACCATTGTCTCCATACTGTGATGATCTATATCAGTGGTTCTCAACCTTTTTTGGCCCGTGCCCCCTTCATCATATTTTTAGAACGTCATGCCCCCCCCCCCCCCACTTTTCGTATTTCCTGTCTAAAAATTTGGCCCGTGTCCCCCTTCGCCATATTTTCATAACGTCATACCCCCACCCCCTTCGTATTTTCTACCTAAAAATTCCCCGCCCCCGCCCCTACACAGTATACATAATAATGGAAGCTAAATTTAATAGCACATACTAAAACAAGTCTAGACGTCCACATAAAACGTGATGTTTGGGTCTACTTATTTTATTAAATGAATTTTAGAAGAGTGAGACTACATAACCGTAAAGTATGAAGGGAAAAACAATATCAAGTAATCGGTTCTTGTATTAGCGCGATCTTGAAATAATCTTAATCACCTCCCCCTTCCCCCCCCCCCCCCCCCCCCCCCCCCCCGGAAACCCTAAAATTCCCCCCTGTGCGCGAATTCCCCACCGGTTGAGAACCACTGATCTATATGTTCTTCAACACTAAACATACGATCGCAAAGTGCTCCGACCACGCCTGCCTTATCATGCACTTGTTTTGATTTGAGTTGAGTTGTGTCAAGAACCGACACCATTGCACTCGGGGCATTCCCATACGCGCTCAGTTCTCATCTTCACCAGCCAGCGAAGAGTACCAATACTAATGGTGCCCGTTGTTATCTGATTATATTTCCGTCTTACTTTACCTCTGAGTGACGATTGTCGACGAGAAAACATGACCACCACTTGCTGCTGCATTCTCTCTAGACCATGATAATCCATCTGTTCTTCACCACATCTGCCTTATCCTGCATCACATCACCCCTTAATCTCACGGCACCAGCCAATCTGTCCGCCTGTTCATTTTCAAACACACCAGAGTGTCCTGGAGAAAAGATCCAGCGAATGCTTACATCACGTGACTTGTGAATTGATGCATACTATTTTACACGAAGCATGCCAGTCTTCACCATTGACAGCATGATTGTCGGATACGGGTGTGATTGATGGCTCAACCCCACAGAGATAAATGATGAGAAATCATTTTTCCCAATGTGATCCTGCCCGTTTAATTAATTTAGTTGTACTGACTCAATTGTTGAGACCAGAAATAGAGTTTTAGAGAACCAAGGAATACCTTTAGGAAATACTGAAAAAGTTGTACTCCCTTTTATACCCAATTTATTCCTTAAGTGGTTCCTTGCCTCTCCTCTACCAACTAATTAATTCTATCTAGGGTAATTTAAAACAATTTGACTATGACAAGTAAAATACAATCAATACATGACATGACCTCAGTTTTTATGATTTAATAAACACAAATATGGATTTTGTAAATTGCATTCAAAATTACAATTTCCTGTCATAAAATAAGGACATATACATATACATAATTATACAGAATTGATGTTCCAATGATAAGGTAGATATTAACAGTTATATTTTTCCCAGTCCCATGTAATGCTAATCTTTTACTAGCCTGGATGATCTGAAAAAAAAGGACTGTCTACAATCAGGATTCTTCACTTCCAGCTTTGGGAATCACTCTGGCTATCATCAGTATTAGTGTTCCAGGGCGTAGTAGAACATAAGTTGGCTCTTGTTTTCCTTTGTTTTGGCAGGTAATTGTTTAAATAAAGATTACCTCTCCTATGAGACAAATGGAATGGTTGCAGGTAGATATGGTTCTGCTCTACTCTATCAAGGGCATCACTCAACCATGTGCTCACTCAACAGGTGCTGCATTCAATCTTTACCAAGTCAGGTCTGGATTGACATGAATAAGACCACTACCTGAAATTCCATCAATCACATAATTCTAATAATATCATAAATATGACATTAGAATTTACATGTAAAAGCCTAAGAACATAACCAGTGAAAACAATAAAATGAATCCTGTTCTTAGAGAAAATAAACCTAGAAGAAAGATAGTCATGGTGTTTTCATGTAGTTATCACCAACATAGTTGTTTGCTCTCACTCCAATCTTCCACTATCAGGGGTTCAAGGTTTAACTAGCAGATGTGCAGTTTTTACCATCACCTATGCCTGTCCTCAGGTTTATAGAAGTAATACCTTGAGTGATTGGGAATTTAACAATTATGTTGACCATTCTCTTATGTATCTAGTTTTGTTCTCTACTTCATCTTTTCCTATTCAAGAAAAGGGTCTTATACATTAAGAGCTTTTAAAAATCAGTTCCCATTTCCATGAGTATTTGCTTATAAACAAGATAAGTACATTCTGGTATTATTCTTGTATAGCATTCAGGTGTATTCTTCTTCATTAAATGCTTCAAGTGAGAAGATTTCTTCCATTCTCATGGATGTAATATTGATTATTATCATCATCATCATCATGGTTTTTATAATCATTGTAATTACAATCATTATTATTATTATTATTATTATTATTATTATTATTATTATTATCATAATTATTACATTGTCATTACAATCATCATCATTATTTTGGTAGTACATTGTTATCATCACAATAGATCATATGTGTTAACATGAACTACAAAGTGGGATTTTGCTTAAATTACAAACACAGATGATGGTGCTATGCGTAATGTATGATATGGTTTATGTCGTGCTTAGCGCACAAAACTAGATGATAGGGATATGAATGATATTTTATACAAAGTGGTGTTATGCGCCGGAGTGTACTAAATTATTTGTTTTTTAGTTTAAGAGGTACACCGAAGCATTTCTCTAGTGATAGGCATGGCATTCCACATCAAAGTTGCCGGCTATCATAAGATTGACTGTTGGGTTATACTCCCCCTCTCTCAGCATGTAACTTCACTCACTCACTCAATTTCCTCATGCATCAGTCAACATATCCCTCTGTGCATGTGAGGTCACTTCACTCTCTCTGACATCATTCATATGTATGTATGATAATTTAACTCAGTCCATAGACACATTCATATTGGTTGGGGGAATCATATAGGAATCATTCATCACACATCCTTCATATTGTCATGTAAGGTGGGTACTTATGTGATTTCCAAATGACAACATAACATGTTTACACCATATGGCATCACAATGAGATCTCACGCATTCATCAGACACAATCATATCTGTATGGATGACAATCATGATATGTAGGTGCTTTACACAGAATACATTCACAGATTCACCAAGAATGACATTACAAGGGAATCTCATCCTTCAACCTAACTTTTAGTCATGCATGCTGATGTGTTTTATTAAATGATACATTCACATCTGTTTAACAATGATGAAATCACACATGAATCCTCACAGTCATGTTATCAGCAATGACATAGTGATCATTGTGATCATTAGACACACTTAGGCAATTCACCCAGGATTTAGCAAGAGGAGATCCAGGAGTTACTACATGTTCTCATAAAATACATACAATTTAGGTGATATATCCAATTCACATTCAGGCATTATGAATTAAAATACTTCTTGCATGGCGGTTGGTTACGAACTATTATGATGTGGCACAAACATTAATTCCATATGTTTATAACATTGAAAATACATTTGACTCACTGCATGGGTGCCTTAACTCAACACACAAAATTATGATACCTGTAGAATCTGGTTCTCATGGATTCATGAATTATAAGAAAACTATTTGGTTGTCCATGTGCTCATGTCACAATTAAATCTACTGACTTATGTGCTCCATCTACTTGACTATACACATTCCACTAAATTCTCTATTAGTGCTGGCACATGTAAACTAGATTTTCATCTTACCAGTGGGCCATAAACATTATGTCCTTACCACTGTACTAAGAATTCTGAATTTCCTTAAGTCACTCTAATTCATTGTAGATTCGGTTTCATGCTTAAGAAATAAAATGTATAACATGTGTCTAATGTTTTATACATTAACTAAGTTGTTTAGCTGGGAGAAATTAAATTCATTATGGGTATTCTTAATTAATAGTTTATCTATAAACTATAACGATTAAATTAACTCCTTAAGAATTCATCACACGTGTTCACCGAGTCTACTTACCAAATCTTCTTCTAGGAAAAATAGGCTCCCATTTAATCTAAGATTTAAACTAAATTATATTCACCTCATCAAAACACGACAGCTTCACAATACGTGTCAACATTTGACATCACCAAGAAGTAAGGTCATAGATTTGGTTGTTTCCAAATACTGGCTGCTGCATGTATGGTCCTTCTACTCTTTAGACAATTTTCTCACTTAGTCGTGGCGAGTTAAAAAGCTACCATTCTGCAGGCACATCTTGGTTTGTGACCAGTCGCTGTTTTGTTGTTACAAATGAGGCCGGAAATCGATTGTAGCTGTTTATATCTCAGCTTTCTCCGTGTTGAAGTTTTACCCCATATCCGCTCTTGATTCCTGAAGTGTGTGTTTTCCAATCCGGGGCGGTGTCGATTTTCCATTATCCCCCAAGTTTAATGGTACCAGTGGTTTACGTTCTAATACAATTTAGTTTTAATTTGAGGAGATCTTGACAGTTAGTAACGGCTTGTGAGTCAGTATACCACAATGATTTGTGAATCAGTCACAATGACAACATGCGTATACAGTTTATTGTCCAACCAGCGGAAAGCTGCAGTAATCACATCCATCTTCATTCGCAGACTTGAGGCTGTGGTATCATATACCAAGTTGGAGGTTAGCGTGGCCGAATAGATAAGAACACGTTGTTGTGGATATTCGGTGTGCCGATGCCGAGGTAAGGGATTCAACCCCTGCACATGACAGTTGGACTAATATGTTGACCTCTCGTTCTTGACTTGGGGACGTAAATTACAAGTACCTCTGAAGTCGGAGTGGGTTCACCTTATGGCGAGGGACACTGTTAATAGGGAATGCTAATCCACATGCAAAATTCAGCCCAGCACTGCTAGAAGTAGTGTGTATGGACTACGTTTGAGTTTAAAACGAGCGTGCGCAAAAAAGTAAAAAAAAAAATATTCCAAGCTCTCCTTCATTAAACATTGGCCATATGCTTTTGCTATGAATCCCCAGACACTTTTTTGCCTCTTAGCAAAGAGCAATCTGTATAAGCTATCACATCGCCAGTACGAGAGAAGCCATTTAATTAAATTAATTCAAGGCAATTAATTCATGTCTACATTTGTGTGTGTGTGTGTGTGCGTTTAAACTTAGCATCGCTTTAACCGGCATATGATGATAATCACTTAACATGGTGACACAGAGTGCGTTCCAGTTCAAAAAAAAATATAGAGAACGCAGTGACATCTATTTGTGTAACTCTTTCTATTAAGTGTTAGATATATTTCTGTGCATATTTGTTACAATCTGAAGAGGAAAGACGGACACCTTTCGAAACATGGGTATGTTTACGAGTTTTAATGTGACTACATAGACTATAGTGCATTTACATTTGGTTGCCTTTATATAAAAATCAATATCTCAGTAACCAACTAAGGAAAAATGATGAGATTTAGCATATAACCTTATCATCATGTCCACCCAACAAAAACCCAAAAAAAAAAAACTTTTGTTCTGGAGATTGTACAGCAGATTTCAATGTTTGTTTAAATGCGGTATATAATTTACGAGTAAGAGATGAAGTGCATAGTATTACATGGATTACATCTTGACCCAGAAATTCAGTGTTCAATATTTAATATTCTCCGTGATGCATGGGAATTTCCTTATGGCAAATGCCCGCGCAGTTTAAATGGGAGTCTTTCACAGGTGTAGTCAATAATGTAGGTGCTTTCATTAAACGTGATTATATAAATAAATCTTACCATTTATTGCTAACATTTGAATGTGTGAATATTGTTCAGTGGGATTGAATGTGAAATTTTGTACACTTCAAAGCATCGCTATGAAGTTGTACACATAGTTTTGTCAAGAAGCTGATCGCAAGAAACTGTTTCCTACTATTACAAATCCCGAAAAAAAGAACAGTGCATGCACTGGGTTTGAGTAAATGGTCATTTCGTTAATGGGTGCAAGAATATGGAATGAAACCAACACACGATAAGCAAACGGAAGGTAGAAAGGCAATTGTAGACAGCTTTGACAAGGATGTCATAAGGCGGGCTATTATAAAAATGATGGATGCCAAAGAAACAGTGACTGTAAGAAAACGTAGGGTTTGGTTGAGAAAGAACAATGACATAGAGCTATGCAAAACAACTTTGCGGAAAATTATAAGGAGATTAAGCTTCACTTAAGTACAAGGGAGGTAGAAATATCCTTTGCGAGCATCCGCATTTAGGAGCCATGAGAATCAGATACCTACGTGAAATAAGGGAAATGCGCAATGAAAATTATGACATAGTGTACTTGGATGATACCTCGATCAATGCGCACCATACAATTAAAAAAGAATGGCAATCAGTGGATGGAAAGATAAAGCTGTATGTTACCAGTAGTAAAGGCAGCGTTTGGTCATAGCCTATGCTGGTAGTACTCATAATGGCTTACTACAGAATGCTGGACTCGTGTTCGTATCAAAGCATACAGACAATAGGGACTATCATAATGAGATGAATGGTAATGTATTTAGAGATTGGCTCGAGAATACAGTTCTTCCATTCCTTGGTAGACCGACTTGTCTAATCATGGACAATGCATCATATCACAATGTTGTTGCCCAAGAAGACAAAAATACCTACGTCATCGAGCACAAAGAAAGAAATAAAGATATGGCTCCTAAGGAAAAATATACCATTTCCAGAAACGCATTTCAAGCTAAAATTGTTGTCCCTTGTAAAACAGACGCCAGAAATTAAGAAATACAAATCGACAAGTTGATAGAAGAGCATGGCCATAGGTGCTTGAGACTTCAGCCGTACCATTCTCATTTAAACCCTATAGAACTTTTTTGGGCTAACATTAAAGGACAGGTGGCAGCTGACAATACTGCATTCAAATTGTCTGATGTCAATATACTAACCAAGTCCGTGGTATGAATTATTCATAAACGCTACTGAAAAAAAATGTGAAGACCACGTGTTGAAAGAGGAAGATGACTATTTGAGAAAGGATTAATTGAATTTTATGCAACCGAGAGCAGTCATCAACCTGCTGGAATCGTTCGACACAGATTAAGGTCTGGGCATATCGCAGACATTAATCCACGTGCACACTTACTGGGATATTTTGCTCCAAATATTCAGAAGAATTGCAGGCCCTAAACATTACAGCATCAGCACAATGTCAATGGCAACAGTTTGCAGTCCTCAGTGATGAATTTTCAGTTCCACAAGCCCTCAACGGTGACAAACAACTGGCATTGAAAACAAAACAAAACCAAAAAAAAAAAAAAAACAACAGACACACACACACACTAAACGCATTGAATACAAACAGAAGAGTACTATTGCGGTGGAAACTGATATAGTGTAGCATTCCAAGAAACGTGAGAACAAACACATTGTCAAGTGAGGGGACAACACACGATCATACGAATCTATCTATAAACTTCAGTGAAAAGAGTACCAACATCTTGACCGTTAAAAAGGAAGCCCACAACAGAGACATTCACAGCTATATTCGTCGTGCAAAACAGGTAATAATCATGTTCTGTCTCTGAACAGTAAACAGCAGAGTAGACAATCTTTCACGAATACTGAAAACGGTTCTGTCACCATTGCGCACGGGTGAACAAACTACACAGACAGCTGAGCAGATCCTTAAAAAATTAACACATGATGACTAAATTTCTGTATCATCTATGGTCACTCCATACGCACATTAACTCACAGCTGTTTGGAAGCCACCACGAACTCCACATAAAAAGCTAAATGCATCCTAGTAAAATGAGTCCTTATGTGCACATTATTAACAAGAAATTGAAGAAACAAGAAGAAAATAAAACATAAGGTAAGAAATATATTCCTTCTACGTTCCTGTCCAATTCCATTTCGTTTCCACATTATTTACACCATGCCTCTGTAAATTTTGTCTTTACTTATATTACATACAAATTGCACCCACTCCCATAAGAATCTTGATACGCCTATTGTCGACACCGGAATTGAGGTGCGGTACTGTAAACCAAGTTTGTTAGCGTGAATTCACTAGTTTTTCTCCAAAATATCAAAGAAATGTCGCCGCTTTCCACGATTTAGATTGCCTTTGGACCAATCAAAGGCATATTCCTTGGGTGGGAGTAAATATAAGACTGCAGGACAAAAATCATAACGGTGCAACAGACAGTTTTCAAAATAATTGATCCTGAATGAAGGCATTCATTTCTGGACATAATATAGCGTGAACTCGTTGGTGTATTGGTTAGTGCTTTCCGTTGCCAATTGGATGAGATTGGTTGGACAAGGTTCGTTCCCTGTACCCGACCATTCATTTCATCCAATGGGGTTGAAAGTATAGAGCCGTGAGTTCTAAGATGGCCGATAAGGCCTATTTTGGCTCGAAATGTTTTTTGACAATGTGGGCAAAGAATAGTTGACGTTCCAGGGGAGGATCTCCTGCAGTGGTTTTCTGTCCAGCCTTTTCTTCACGGCTCTTGCAGTCCTGGTTGCTCCACAAGTGACTGCACCTATGCGTAATGATGTTGTAACAAGACCCCGGGGGCTTGGACAGGTATGTTACTAGTAGTTAATATCCCCAGCCTTTTCTCCAACCACCCCAATAGGACTTTACATCTACAGGGCCCCAAACAAGCCGGGACAGCTGACCTTCCCCTGGCACCTAAGGATTCCTACCCACAAGGGGCTCGGACAAGACAAGTCATACTAGTACTCAAAGCAATGGTCAACAAATCAAAATTTAATTTCTTAATACGTCGAACTAAACTTAGAGAGGGATGGCTGAAAAGCCTGGATAGAAGACAATACGTACACCACTGGAATGAGAGCAGCGAGAAGATCTACAGATGATCAGTCATCATCACGGATCATGTGACTTCAGTTCGTGCCGTCGTCCAGTCGCGGCTAACAACTCACCCGATGTACCTCCAGTGCACAGGAACTCCAAGTCGTGGACCCTTCCAGCGTTCTCTCCTTCCACTGTGAGTAAGATCTCGGACTGGTCAGGTGTCTGTCTGATACATGACTGGCACTTCAACTATGTTCACTGGTCATCCCTCGATTACTGAATAAATCACAACAAGTTCCCCTCAAATGATGACTTATGGGCTACCCTAGAGTTCTAGATGTCCCCATCTGATGATAAGTACTGTTGCACAAGAAAATAGAATATAAGAGCCTGGTTGCGCTTTGGCATCTCAAGTTAATGGGATGAACGTATTCTACAGCCACCTACTGGAGCGTTGACTCCATTTACTAACACTGTCATTGATTAATAATCCAACATGTCAATGTAAGAATTCAACATATTCACCATGCCACTTCTACCCAGCTCTGTAGGCATCTAATGACTTTACAGAATAGCAATATCACCAATCTTCAGCACACCTAGGAATGTGGTAGCTTCCTACCCGAACAAGTCTGTCTCTCAGATGTTCACGAAAATAGAAGACTTCTGATGTGGGTCACTGACCAACTTCAGGTTTCATAAAGTATCACAAATGTAGATCCACACCGGAGTTAGATGAATCATTATACACTGGAACTCATTAAGACCCAGTCGGGCCTGAAACATATAAACTGGCCATCATATTGACTGTTCAAAAGAATTCATTTTCTTCACTCAACTGGAATTAATGTCATTGGAACTACACATCGTACTAAGAGTTACCTTTAAGTCTTCCTAGAACTTCACCAGTACCTTACCGGCGTGAATCAAGAAACGCATCAGTCCTAGACCCAACCTGGATCTGTTGACCAAATCTTCGTCGGACTCGTAGCGGCTGTCTTAGCTTAGACTCACCGTGACATTCTTAAACTCAGGTTTTCTCAAAATGTGTTGACTCCGACAGATTCAGTTGATTGCTCCTAGTATTGCCTCACACATAACCTTTACTGGGACTGGAATGAGCTGGTCCCATTGAGTTTATGGTCTAACTCTCGAATCTCCATCATATAAACAGATCCTGAAACAAGGAGGTCGATGAGAGTACTCAGCTACAACTAGGACTAACATACACCTCAACCACAGCACATGCATCAGACAAATATATCATAACATGATATAATAGAAAATCAACATAATAGATCATCTCTCTTTAAAAAAAAAAGAGGTACATGCATGAGAGTACATTAGTACGCATCTAGATAGTAAAGTAACTCGTCTGGGCAACATCTGGCCCGATAGCACCAGAGTAGTGTCAACAACTCAACTGACAGGCATCATCGGATACTTCTCCCACACCAATACAAGAAAACTTGCAAGTCGTGTGCGAGGAAAATCAATGGTACATTTATTGCCGTTGGCTCGCTACACGCAGTGAACAGTCGCTATTGAAACACACAACATAAAGCCACAGTATTATCTATCACGAGCTGCTAACCGCTAAGCTAACTTTCTACACAAATAAACACAAGAAGACCCCTATCGCTATCCTAACGAAGTGACCCCTTCGAAGTCCCGTCTCCCGTCTGACAATCTTGCCTTCCGCGGTCACACACCACGCGGGTTGACTTTCACCTTGGTGCGTGTCGCCTCACGTCGCACGCCGATGGTAGACGTGGCCTGTTGAGTGTATACTCAACTTCTCTATGGCTACCACGAGGCGTGATGTTATTGTGATTAGAGTGTTAACTCTCTGAACACCGCCTGCGTGTCTCATGAGGGAAAAGGTTAACCATCTCTCATTACCTCATCTTCACGGCTCTTCCCTGGGGCACCCTTACCCCCTCCTGGCCTCTTCAACAATGACCTGCTCTTCCTAGCGGAGGGGATGTGTTCGAGTCTTTGACACACACCCGCCCCTCCTGTGTTGTGTCATCAACTTTCACTCATTGGTTGTGACGCAAGAGGTTTCTCAAAAAAAAATTAGTGTCTCTAATTTTTGTCAAAGACTCTAGATAACCTGGCTTTGGGCATTCTAATAGACTTCTACTGACTATTATCACAATGTAGCGAAACTTTACTTGGCTACTGGCAATCGCCACAAACTTGACTGGTTGGCGTGAGCCCTTTCTCACATGCTATATTATACTTCTTAGAGGTATGTCTGAACCGGACCGTTGTCTTATAAGACCTGCCCTCACATAGTAAATTAACTTACTACCCATACAAAGTTGACTTTCTTAGGGTCAACACATGAATTGCTTCATGTCCCCCATATAATATCTAACAACCATTATACAAGAGTGTGTGCGATAGGCTTTACCTATATCGCTTCCGCGTGTAAAGTTCCATTTCACTGTTAAGCTAGTTTTTTCGTTGTCTATTATGTCCCCTGACCCAAAGTTATCTCCCTTTGATTTACAAAAAGTGTATGTAATTTGTATGTTTGTTTTCCTGGTTGTTTGTGTGTTTGGATGCAATTAATCTATTCATCTCACTTCTACTCTATGTTTCTAATTCCCATGTGTATGTATATCAGTTTTTTAAGTGTCATAATTTGGTTAAATGTGGCCACAAACAGGTGTATAACACTAATTCGTGACTACATTCCCTTGTTATGAAACCCAAAATACTGTAATCTAAGTTCTAAACTATATTACAGACAACACATTCATACTAACACATTTTGACTAACGAGAACCAACAATAACACAAACACATATTAACCGTCGAGCCCGGCAGCAGAAGTCTTTGCTGAATGATCTTACTCTCTCCCGCCTATTTTCCATTCAATCTGATTTTCACACTTCTGTCACACTCCTTTCACCCTTAATTCTGTCACACATCTTTTATCCTTCCCCATCCATTCTTTTGATTATTTAAAAACCTTGGAGTGACACTGTACAAGTTTGGCTCAATTTGAGATAAGTGAGCCAAATGACTGTGCGACAGTTGTTGCACAAGTCATGTATATACAATATACTTACATGGCTGAGCAAGGGTTGATGGTTTGTTCCCTTGATCTCATGATACTATATTACACTCAAATAAAACTCTATATTCTAACATACTAATATTAATTCTATAACTATGTGTTACCTAATTTGTTAAATTTGTTACGTTAGTTATATGATATGGTTATATTAATTCTTATTTTTATATAATCTACGGGCTGTAATCTAACTAACTAAATGTCATCAATGTGATGTGAGTTATGTACCTTAATTAATTGGATGATATGACTAGAAATTATCTATTTTTTTCCACTACTAAGCTAAATAATGTTTTTAATAGCAGAAGGAAATTATATGAGTGATGTTGTTAATCTAACTGTTGTACAAGATGTATGGTCACTTATATAATGTTTTTATTCTATTATGGTGTGACTGGATGATACTAATAAATGGTAATGTTTGTTGGATGGTATGGTTTTATTAAGATGGGGTAAACTAAACTAAGCTATAGCTAAATGAAGTGTAATACTCTAGATGGTACTATTCCTAACATAAATTTAATTTTAAGTATTTTTATGTCTAAACTAATATTTTAATATTTAAGCTAAGTAAATCCTAAATACTGTATTAACTATTCTATTAAACTAAATGAGAACTATTATATTTCCCTAACCTACATCTACCTGATCGTTATCTTAAAATAATTTTTACATATCACAATAAGTTTATATACATGGTCTTCAGTTTCCACAGGTTAGTAGTTGCCTTAATGTTTGTACATTTGTTGTATAGGCATAATATATCTACACACTTTGCCTGGGTATCTGAAATACATCACATAGTCATCTTAATGTTCTCTCGGTAGTGCACGTGTAGAGTTAACTGGTGTCGCAGTTCAGCCTTTTTGTGTCTGAAATTAAGTACTGTTCTGACACTGTTTTCTGCGTTTCACACACATGATACACCGGAATGGAGCTTAGTTGGAAATGAGTTGTCCTCGTTCACACGGTGGTATCTAAGTATAGCAGCACAGTTCTTAATCTGATGTCTACGGACACATGATAGTTCAGTGTTTTGGTACATGATCACGCCAATAATGTGGATATGTCTGTAAGCTATTTTACATCTTATATTATCAGATATTCATGTACTAACTATCACTCTACATTTAACTGTTGGATTTCAGGTATTTCTACCCCAGATGGTCTGCTAAGGGTATCAGCCAGAATATTATCCTTACCCTTGATATGTTCTATACTAAAGGTATAATTCTGGAGTATGAGAGACCACCTGTATATCCGGTCATTTCGATGCACACCACTCTGGATGACAGTGATGGGGGAGTTGTCGGTTTGGATTACGAAGTGCACCCCCGCTAGAAATCGATGGAGCTTTTGACCGCATAGATGACGCCCAGGGCCTCCAGCTCTGATATCGAATATCTGGATTCGGCAGGTGTGATCTTACGGCTCACGTAGCAACTCGGGTGGAAGATGCCCTCAAAAAATTGGCCTAGTACTGCAGTGATGGAGATTCTGCTGGCATATGACCTAAGATAATAAATGAGCCTAGGATTAGGCAAATGGAGGGATTGGAATATTTACAAAAAAGGATCTTCAATTTTGACAATGCAGGAATTAATAATGCATCTTTCACATTTCATTTCCAGAAGATTTTAAGACATTGGAAAATATAATTGTAATTTCTGAGTAATTTACTAATCCCAAAAGGTTTCTGACCTGTTTCCTTCTGTTAGACATGGTCAGATTCATAATTTTGGTACTACTTTTCAGGTCAGTCTACAGTTGGACTTGAGAAATGACATGACCCAAAAATGAATTTATTTTAGGCATAATTTGACTTTGCTTGGTTTGACAGTGAGACCGAGGAGTCGCACTCTGTCAAAGGCATGTCTCAGTTTCAGTAGGTGTATTGTCCAGTCATCAGTATTCTGATGTATTCATGTGTATTCTGTCAGCTCACTAAATGTATGCCCCTCGTCGGATTTGCCAGTCTCGCTAACTAGTGTAGTTGCGCTCTGTATGTCTGTCGTCTGATCACTAGGTGTTGGTGCACTCTGTTCGTCTGTCACTACTTCTGTCTCTTGTCTTGAAAAGTGAGGTTTTCGCATGTTGACATGGAATATCTCTAAGTGTCTGTTTATCGATATTTCATCGTCAACATGTACCATGGTTATGTACCACCTGTAATGGTCCTTGCCATTTCGTTTGTATGGTAGTAGCCTAAATCTGTCTTGATCAAGTTCAAGATCACTTGTTTTCGCACCTTTGTTTGTGTGCTTGTGGTAGAACTGACCCTTCCTCTATCAAATGGCTTGGGTGCCAGTGTAGAGGGTTGTACTTCAGCTGTAGGATGTCCACCCTTAAACTTTCGTACTAATTGTTGACAGACATTACAAGCAAATACATTATGACAAAATAATTTTATATTATTGAAAAAACCTGGCCTGTTATGGTTGTATGCAAGATGACCCGCACACGGTGTTTTATGTGCATTGTTTAGCACAGTTAAACGGTGATGTTCAGGTAACACATGTTCATGGTTACCTGTAGTATAACATCTAGTTGAAATGCCATTCTTTAGTCTAGAGAACACTGATGTATGTTTGGTGATTTTGGCTCTTTGTTTCATTAAGTTTAAATATGGAGACACATTAAGATCAGATTTCTGCTGGTGTATAAATTTCTGTGTGTTTGTGTCATCTGTGCTGGTTGGAAAAAGCATCAGTAGTGTCTCATCTTGTAATGGGTTATGATGTTTTGAAGTGTCAACTCTGGTTGTTACCTTAGCTGCATTTACTTTCTCCCATGCAACTATTTCATCACTAGTACATTGTTTCAGTTGGGGTAAGCACCCCAAAATTAAATCAGTACAAGGGTTGTCAAGTATTGCACAAGTAAAGGTACCGGAAAGAAAAGGAGAATCAATACGGGCTTTTGCCAATGGGTAAGTCTCAATGTTACCCGAAAAGGTTCTGCATTTGACAGTGTCACCTGTGTAATCACCCGGACTCACTAGTTCTTTCCGAAGACCGATAAGGGTGCTGCCGCTGTCCAGCAAACATTGACATGGTACGTCATTGACCATTGCATTGTGGAACACCAAATTGCCTCTGGAGGCTAAAGCTGCATTCACACTCTCAGATGAGCATGGTACTGTATGTCCACATTCTAGTATTCCGTCTGCATGGAATTGGTGACATCGTTCACAGCTGTCAAAGCTTAACATATCGTTTGCCCCACACACATCTTCAGCTTGGCTGAAAGGTAAGGCACACTCAACCTCACCTTCATTTTCAACTGCACATTCATACTCACTCTCACTATCTGAAGAGGTGTCAATCAACATAGCATTGTTAGCTTTCAAACGTTGGCGCCCAAGGCACTTATTAGAGTAATGGCCATAACAGGAACAAAAAAAACATTTGACTGCACGCTTGTATGCAGCTCTTTTACTTTGCTGCTTCTTGATCACATTTTCAAGATGCGCCGGATAATTTGGAGATTTGTCGCACATGGCATAAGATTCGTGCATAAGTTGACAATACATGCATTTGGACACTTTCCTGTCTTTCTTATCGTACCTCTGAAAATGTTTTCTATTACCCTGGTAGTTTTTTGGTTGGTCTTTCACAAACGAAACTATCTCAGAGTCATTTGAAGTTTTAAAAATGTTTCTGTTGGAAGAAAAATATGCAGAGCCTTTTTCTCGAATTGCTGGATGTTCTCAATGTCTGATTGTTGCAAAAATTTGGCAAAAGGAGAAGGTATGGTAGATATAACCTTGTCCATAGCAATTAAGTTTTTTAATCTATCAAAGTCTTTTCCTATGTTAGCTGCTTTCAGCCACCTGTCTAGTACACTCTGTACATATGAAACATAATCAATAAAGGTTTCACTAGGTTTAGGTTTTAGGTTTGAGAACTGAACCTGATACCCAGGGGCATCAAGTAAAAAGTGCTGCATAATCCTATCATGGATGTATTGATAGCTAGATCTAAGTTCAATAGGAATAGACTCTATTACTTTAAGGGGCTCACCACTTAGATTCTTCATGTAAATAGGAGCCCACATATCTAAAGGAACTTGGTGATATTTAAATTGATACTCTACATTCTCTGTCCAGGCTGATATGGAATCATCTTTACAATATGGTTTGATAATATTTTTGTATTTGTTGAACTTATTTTCCTCTTGTTGATTTCTTAGTTTAGTGGCAGAGATCTCTGCGTGTGAGTCTACATCCATGCTTTTCATCTTTAACTGTGTCTCTGATTCTACTTGAATTTGTTTTTCCTTAACATCTATTTCTTTTTGCTTTAGATCTAATTCCCTTTGTCTTATTTCTTTCTCCTGATCTAACTGCTTCTGTTTCATCTCCTTATCATGTTCTCTATCTCGTTCTTCTTTTTCCTTTTGTTGTTGTAATTGTTGTTGCTTAATTTGTTTTTCATCTTCTAGCTGTTTTTGTTTTGTTATCTCAGCTAGTTGAGCAATCTCTTTTTGATGCTGTCTTTCTTGTTCTCTTTCTCGTGCGCGTTCGTCTCTCTCCGCATTCTCTTTTCGTGTTTGTTCCTCTTTTGCTTCTTTAAATTTCTGATCTGCATATTGTTGTAGCTCTTTTCCTGTGTATTCTAGATCTTTACCTGCTTTTATAAAATCAGATAAAGTAGCCATGCTGTTTAGTACTTTAGCTAGCGTTGATCTGGACTACTTTTTTAATTTAGCTATGTCTCTATGATGTTCTATATTTGTTCCTTGTTAAGGAATATTAATTTTATTTCCAGTTTATATGCTGCACAAAATTTCGATGTTGGAAAATCAGAGCACAAAAATATGATAGTTTATCACAAGCTGAAAAAGAGATGCTCTATTAATCACAATGCATGCCAAAAATATAGTTGTACTCAGCTTAATGTGGGAACGAAGCTCCTTTGACACAGGTCACCTTGTTTGGTACACTGGGGTGGAGACACGTTTCGTACGTAGCACACGGTAATTGGCCCACAGGTGTATGTGCACAGCTGTTGTTTGCCCTCTGATATGTAGGGCAGCAGTAAACACGCCTCCTTAACGATATGATTTACCCGACAACTAAGGACAATGACTTAGACAATGACAGACTTACGAACAACTAGAACGTGTATTAATTAATTTAAATGTCAATGTCCTGTCTTTGTTCTAAACAGTAATTGCCTTTCGTTACTAATCTATTTAATTTCTGTACGTGTTGTGCAGGCAAGTATCATCTGCCTGGCCAAAAAATAGTTCCATCGTGACGGTAACCACAGAGAAAATATGAACAAAAATATGCCTATCTGCTTTTAAAGAAATAAAAATAACATCATAATGTTTAAATAAATAAATATATTCCTTTAGTAGTTGAAATAAATAACTAATAAATGATATAACGTACCGATTCAGGCGGGCAGCCGTTTAGCAATTCTCTACACACTCGATTGCTGTATGCTAATGAGCCCAGACGACTGTTTGTCAATCATCTGACGTCACAGCACAGCGCAATGAAAAATGGATATTGTCGGCTGGCTTTGTATCGCTCCGCCGTGAATCATTTTTGGTACTCGTTTGTCAACAAAAAGGTAAATATATAAATAAATATGATAAAACAAGAATATTAATACTTACAGCTTTGATGAATACATACTTTGACTAAATAAATATTTCATAAACACAATTAAACAGTTTAATACGTCACGATAGGCACATTTCTAGCTTGCAACATTTCTCTCGTCTGCACAAATCACCGTCACTACACAAATTAAACCCTAGTCTAGAGCCTCGTGGACGAGTGGAGTAGCTTGAATATTACATTCAAGCTTCACTTCTGACACCACAATTACCCTTTACTGTGGGTATTAGCTTGGCGCTTTCGTCCAAGCACCACTTTCTGACACCACAATTATCCTTTACTGTGGGTATTAGCTTGGCGCTTTCCTCCAAGCACCACTTTCTGACACCACAATTATCCTCGCCTGTCAACAACTCAACTGACAGGCATCATCGGATACTTCTCCCACACCAATACAAGAAAACTTGCAAGTCGTGTGCGAGGAAAATCAATGGTACATTTATTGCCGTTGGCTCGCTACACGCAGTGAACAGTCGCTATTGAAACACACAACATAAAGCCACAGTATTATCTATCACGAGCTGCTAACCGCTAAGCTAACTTTCTACACAAATAAACACAAGAAGACCCCTATCGCTATCCTAACGAAGTGACCCCTTCGAAGTCCCGTCTCCCGTCTGACAATCTTGCCTTCCGCGGTCACACACCACGCGGGTTGACTTTCACCTTGGTGCGTGTCGCCTCACGTCGCACGCCGATGGTAGACGTGGCCTGTTGAGTGTATACTCAACTTCTCTATGGCTACCACGAGGCGTGATGTTATTGTGATTAGAGTGTTAACTCTCTGAACACCGCCTGCGTGTCTCATGAGGGAAAAGGTTAACCATCTCTCATTACCTCATCTTCACGGCTCTTCCCTGGGGCACCCTTACCCCCTCCTGGCCTCTTCAACAATGACTGCTCTTCCTAGCGGAGGGGATGTGTTCAAGTCTTTGACAAGTAGACTGTTTGACTCTGTCATAGGATCCTACTACCTGGTGTTATTCCTATCCACCGTTTCTCCTCCAACAACACCCATAGAATACACCTACTTATCTTTCAGTGTAGAGGTTTCATTATCTGGGAGGTGTCCAGCCGGACATATCCTCCTCATCCATATAACTCAACAATTAATTAATCACTTAACCCATTGATCAATTAATTAAACATAATTCATTAATGACTACACAACATTAATAAATCACATAAATCATAATTCATTAACATATCACCATTAATAAATTATTAATTATGACTCGTTAATAACTTATTAACAAACTCATAAACCAAGCCAATGCTTTTCGTCCTGGGATCTCTGTCCCAGAACAAGTTTGATCTTTATTAGTTGACCTTGTCTCCTGACGGTCAAGTCTGTGCAGATCTATCACAGTTTTGGTGGCCATCCACCGAGTAATCTTTCCCGCAGACAGCTGTGGAAAAAGTGTACCTTGGTTCCGTGGTGATTTAGACCACGTCGTCCTGTTTAAAGTGGCATCCAGCTCCTCATCCCATAAATCTTCAATCCTTCCGCAAGTGTGGACTGTCTCCGTTGTAAATCCCACTTCCTAGTGGATGTGTTCCCCCACTAACAGAGTAAGGTTCAGAGAAGAGAAGAACAGTAGAGTCATACATAAACGTTCTGCTCGTAGTTCGGATCAGTACAAACGCAACGGCCTCGGTTGCAGCGCGTCGCATCGCTCTCGGTCGGGTATGCAAAATCAACACGGTCAGGCATGCAAAATCACCTCGGTCGGACAGGCAATATAAACAGTCGGTCGCGCAGGCACAATAAGCCTGATCGGGCATGCAAATACACTTAGTCGGGCAGGCAAAATAAACAAGTAGTGACATCATAAATCCACAGGTAATTCCTAACTACCTCTATCGGGTAACTACAAGACATTCCTACATAGAGGTGGAATAGCACTGGCATCCTCACTTAGCAAATACTTACCTTCACATCCTAATGGAAATAACACCTTGATTCCAGAAATTAATAAACACAACCTCTATAAGGCATAAGTTACAGCACTATCTAGCTAAGTAAATAACACATCACTTGCTTGTTCAAGTCGATAACTCATCACTAGTAATGTCTCTAACATCACACAGCCTACCTAGTGTCAAAAATCCTCACAGCCCTAACTAGGCAATCACTGAACAAGATTGTTAACACACTTGCGAAACATAGCTGTTAAATTACCCAAAACACACTCACAAGTAGCAGTGATAACTTCATAGTAAATCTCTCACTTGCAATCAATGTGAATATTTCTAATATAACAACTTCAAGTATATCTCCGACAATAACGTCAGTTTTACACAGCTGAGCAGGTGTGACTAACTACGCACGCCTGATTTGTTAACGAGCACAAACACCTGTTGTTACAGTTGGCGTCTGACCTAAATATTTCACTCGCCGATCGATACAGCTAATTACATATGAGGACAGGCGGGCGGAAAAATATTCGCGTCTCGCTTACAACATTTCTGCGTTCGTCGCTTTGTTTAAGGACAACTGCTAAGTAATAGTGTATTAAGGTATTACATTGATCATCGAATCACCACACTACTTTACTGCCTTGGTGTTTCGCTCAGGCACGCGGTTGAAAAGACATGATTTCACAGCAGTCAGTTTATAGCAACCTTGCTGCTTGACAGAAGTTTGGTGACTGACTCCCCAGAGCGCTTTGCGCGCAGTTTCCCAAACCGTCTCCTGAGATTCTCATGGCATAGAAAGTCCAGAATCACTTGCAACCCGATGGGGTTGTATGTCCAACGTGACCGCAAACATCACATACTCACCCTGCCGATTACGTTCAAGAATAATCTCGAATTTACTCGAAAGGGACTATTTAAAGCCGGGGTTTTCCCTAGCTATTTTAAGATCTGACGGGAGACGACTGGTCTAATTCCGACCGATGGCATCCCCTGCAGAGTACAGAAATGGGATCTGGTCGGTTTTGTCACAGATGTACGCCACGAAATACGGTCTTTAGCAGCAGTCTCCCAGGTGTCAAGATGAATTCCAAAAGGTTTCCGTGAGATTTTCGGAGTGTCTTTAAAGCGTTTCCTCTGGCCGCCTTGGGAGCGTTTACCACAACGTAGCTCGCTGTAAAAAAAAAAATCGTTTAGGGAGCCTGTGATCTGGCATACAAGTTAAGTGACCAGCCCAGCGAATCTGATTCTTCATTAGTAGAGTGTGGATACTGGACATGGACGCTCTTTCTAGAACTTCAGTGTCTGGGGTCTTGTCTTGCCATTTAATTTTCAATAGCTTCCTAAGGCAGACTGTGTGGAAGTGGTTTAAATTTCTAGCATGTCGCTGATAAACAGTCCATGTTTCACAAGCATATAGCAGTGTGGATAATACAACTACTTTATAGACATTCAGCTTTGTTTGCAGGCTTATTCCATTTCTGTCCCATACGTTGTCATACAGTCTGCCAAAAGCAGCGTTGGCCTTGGAGATTCTTGCATTCACTTCGTCATTAATTGTGGCAGCTTGGGACACATTGATGCCAAGATATGTGAATTTGTCCACAACACTTAGTCTATGACCGTTCACCTTGATATTCGGCATGGTGTGGTTATTCCTTGGAGCTGGCTGGTACATACTACAGTCTTCTCCAAGTTGATATTGGGCCAAAAGTTGTCACAGGCATATGAGAAAGCTGAAGCATTGTGTTGCATGTCTGCCTCTAAGTTGGCATACAGAGCGCAGTCATCAGCAAACAGCAGTCTCTGTGGGTGGTTTCTGAGAATGAAAAGCGTTCCATCCATGAGGCAGTTGATGTCTATTACGATGTCATTGTTGTCGAAGGCATTCGTCAGCATAGCCGACAACATGAGGCTGAACAGTGTTGGTGCCAGGACATATCCTTGCTTCACTCCATTGGTGACAGGAAAGGGCTCGGACAGTTCACCATTTTTCTGTACTCTTGCCTGCATACGATCATGAATTAGTCGCACTATTTGGACAAACTTTTGTGGGCAGACATATTTTGCCATAATCAATGAAAGTGGAGAACATTTCAGAGTTCCGTTCCTGGCATTTCTCTTGCAGCTGCCTTACAGCGAAAATCATGTCAACAGTTCCTCGTTCTTTTCTGAAGCCACATTGACTCTCAGGAAGAAGACCTTGATCGAGGGGGGCAGTGAGGCGATTGAGAAAAATTCTGGTGAGTATCTTCCCTGCCATTGAAAGCAAGGAGATACCTCGGTAGTTGTCACAGGATTGGCGGTTTCCTTTACGTTTGTAAAGATGGACTATTGAAGCGTCAATAGTCCACTTACTCATTTACCTATTTACTCAATTACTTACATATTACTAACTTACTTGCTACCTACAAAGGTAAGCTATCAGCGTACATTACAAACTGTACGTACATAGACTATCAGCGTACATCACACACTAAACATTTCATCGTCGCTGACAAAATAAATGTGTTCTGTTTTATGAACTATTCTGTTAATAGCAAAAAGCTGCCGTTTAGTTTGTGGTTAATGTGTGTTGTCATTATCCGTTTGATCGGCTGTTAGCAACGTCTGTCTCAGATTTCCAGTGGTGGGTTCGAATATCAGGAAGCGAACAGTTTTTGGGGAAATAAATTAACAGGTACTGATTCGCATTCATATAAGACATTGAGAGAAAGGTGGAAACTGTTGACAAACTGGCAGAACGAAGAGGGCAAACCAAATATGTCAGATAAACTGCAGCACTCGCCGAATTCACTGTAGATTTTCTATCGAACTTCTTCTTCTTCTTCTTCTTCTTCTTCTTCTTCTTCTTCTTCTTCTTCTTCTTCTTCTTCTTCTTCTTCTTCTTCTTCTTCTTCTTCTTCGTCGTCGTCGTCGTCGTCGTCTGCACCTACATTTCTTTCTTCTTCGTCTTCCTCCTCCTCTTCTTCTTCTCGAGATCGCGTCTATGGTGATGAACCCGACCGGATTTTGGTGTTCCCCTTTAGTTGCATAACCGGCTCTGTGGCTTTGGAGATAGTGAAAGAGCGTTTCACAATGCCCCGACATTCCGAGTCCGCGGGTGATGCAAACCGCTTCGCGTAGATTTAAATGGATGAGGCGTCGTCACTTCAGAAAGCAATGGCAGACTTCTGAACTAAATTTGCCCAGCTCGTACCAGTCAATAAATTCTTGGGTTGATTGCAACGTCATATAAAGAATGTTTTGCATATCCTTTACAGGACATCGCTGTCAACATCAGCATCTTTCAGCTGATTGTTGATTTCTTGACAAGATTACGCTCAGTAGTTTGCCAGAAAAGTCGCTAACCTCTAGGTCAGGAAGCCAGCCCTGTAAAGAATCATCTGCTATATTTAGTTCTATAAAGCCTCCAGTGTAGAGCTGAATATATCTGATATAGCTTGCTTGATGGAGAGTAGTCCTACAGAACCGTTTTAATTAGTTTTCCAGCTTGGCCTGCACAGTTCGCGGAGACTGCACTAGCCAGAGGGTCTTAATCCCTCAGGCTCAAACCATTACTGCTCTGATCGATTATTACACATTTTGTATTGTTGTATCCTGCTGCAGCCTTTTCTTCTTTTATCTATTAGGGACGTTCATTTGAAACCCGTTCCAATGGCTTTATTACAAAAGCATGAACGAAACATTAACAGGTGTGGTGGAATTAAACAAAGCATTCATTTTGAATGAATTATGCACCGTGGGTGGTTAGAAGTAGTCGCCGTAGGCATTCAGGCAAGCATTCCATTGCTTAGGTAGGCGGCGAATGCCATCCTCAAAAAAGATTGTTGGTGCTCACTGAACCAAGTGTTTACCGCTTTCATTACGTCTGCATCTGTGTGAAATCTTTGCCCCTTGAGAGCTGTTTTTAGAGGTCAGAGCAAATGAAAATCACATGGCGACAAATCGGGACTATGGGCTGGATGTTGCAGAATTGCCCACTTCTTCCTTGCTAATGCTTACTGCACTATCTTTGCGACATGCGGGCGAGCATTATCGTGCAACAAAATCACACCGCGAGAAAGCATGCCGGGTCGTTTATTCTTGATGGATTTTTGCAGCTTGTCTAGTGTTTGCAAGTAGTGGGTAGAGTTTATGTTGACACCCGGTTCTTCAAAGTCGGCCAACATTAGCCCTTCGTCGTCAAAAAATGCGCTTAGCATAACCTCACCAGCGGAAACCTGTAACTTGAATTTTTTTGGCTTTTGGTGATCCAGCATGCTTCCATTGCATGCTCTCTCTTTTGCTGCTCGGCTCAAAGTGGTGACACCATGATTCATCGCCTGCCACTATGCGGAAGAGAAATGCGCCACCCTCCACTCTGTAACGCAACAAGTGGTTCAAACACCATCCCATGCGTAGTAGTAGTAGTAGTAGTAGTAGTAGTAGTAGTAGTAGTAGTAGTAGTAGTAGTAGTAGTAGTAGTAGTAGTAGTCGACATCGTGCGGTTCCAACTTCATAGCAACGAGTCACCAATAATTGCTCCGTTTCTGTGCCACTGAAAACCAATCTATATGCTCATCATTGTCCCATGTGAACTCGCGAAGGAAACAACAGCTTCGACAATACCAAATAGCCTGAACACAACCATAAATTCATCCGTCACTTAAATATGCAGGTAACTGTCGACCAAAGACAGCCTCAAAACACACACGCAATCCGCAAAGGCATCATGGCATAAAGCAGCCGTCAGACTGCCGACAGTAATCCATCCGCCATTTTCTGAAACTGCGAAGAATCTGGAAAAGGGATCTGGAAGGAAATACACAGCTCACGGTGTCGCATCAAGCACTTGGCTCAGTAGATGAGCGACGTAACCGAGTCCTGCAAGTCTAAGCATATGAAAATGCACTAGCAACTCATGCCCGGAGACAATCAGCTCTACAAGGTCTTACCGGCCGGCCTGCCAATTCACCATGTTGGCCATATTTCATTATTTAATTATATTAACCAACCAGGAAACAAGCCAACCAGCCAACAAATAAATCAGCCAACAAACCAACCAGTCAACTAACCAACCAGACAGAAAACTAACCAACAAACAGCATATAACTTTCGTTGAACCATCCTCTATCAGCATCTCTTTGTCGTCCTTGCTGTTTCATGTTTTCATTGATTCTTGATTTGCAGATTTTGGTCAGTAAAGAACAATTTATGTCGAAATTATCGACGTTATATCTGTATCTTTTCTACCAATTCATATTTTATGTTAATGTGTTGTTTCAATCATAATACCCCATACTATACGGGCACTGTAGCTTAGGGGTTAGTGACAAACCACTGAACTACACTTTACCTAGTCAATTATAAACAGCTAATAAATTTTGGGTTGAGTCCTGTGACTGACATGCGACTAACTAACTTCATAGTATAACGATACCTGTTTGTTATTTTCTTACTGGTATTTTATTTATTTGTTACCGTTAATTTAGCTGTTTCCTGTTTTCAAAGAATTGCAAAACGCTACGTTGATAATGCAGAACCGACTCACAAAAAATCCCGTTCTTCAGATGTGGTGTTTTGACGTAAAGCGGAGCGGGCTATAAACACGCCTACACCGAGACTGAAATGAGTTTACTTGGCTCATCAAGCTATTTACACGACGAACGCTGTGCGAGCAATAACATAATTCTTTCAAAACTGGCGTGCAGATAGACTTTAGCGTCCAGGATAGCGCCAATGGAAGCCCTTTGATGTCTGCCTGATTGTAAACAGAATTGCAGATCCCAGTTAGCGCGAATGCTTGGGGAAAAACGAATGTGAAATAAACTAACAAGGAAAAATAGTTTGCAAAGGTATACTATATACATTAAAGTTGTTTGGGGAAGGTAGGTTGGGCGTCGGTTGTGGCAGTTTAACAGAGGGTTTTAGCTTTCTTAGCAGCTTGTAGCTTTCAGTCTTTAGTTAGTTTCTGCTTGTAGCTCTCCCGGAGAAGAGAAATGTGGACTGCAGAAGGATGTGAGGATGTGAAGTGAAACAATAAGGTATGTTCGGATTCTGCGAGAAAAAACAAGAACAAATATATATGCATTTTGACAGCAACTCCTCTTCTTCTTCTTCTTCTTCTTCTTCTTCTTCTTCTTCTTCTTCTTCTTCTTCTTCTTCTTCTTCTTCTTCTTCTTCTTACTACTACTACTACTACTACTACTACTACTACTACTACTACTACTACTACTATTACTACTACTACTACTACTACTACTACTACTACTAGCTCCAACTCTCTTTGGAATATACTTTTCACTTCTACTGAAAAATGCCTTTCGTGATCAGGATGGTGGTATATACATTCACTCACGCTCAGATGGCGGCCTCTACAATGCTCAGAGATTGAAGGCCAAGACCAAAATTTGGAGGGTACTGATCAGAGAGTTGTTTTTGCAGATGATGCTGCAGTTACGACACACTCTGAGGAAGAATTACAATATCTACTATCTGCATTCTCCAATGCTTGTTCTGAATTTGGTTAAACAATTAGCAAAAAGAAGACACAAATTATGTCACAAGGTGCACATGGGGTACCATCAATCTTTATTGACGACGCCGAACTAGAGATGGTAAACCATTTTACATATCTAGGATCAGTGGTCAATAGCAAATTATCCCTAGATCAGGAAATCAAAATCCGGATTGGTAAGGCAGCAACAACAATGAACAGGTTAAGAAAAAGAGTCTGGGAGAACAGGAAACTTACTGACAAAACAAAAGTCCTTGTCTATCAAGCCTGTGTCCTTAGTACTCTTCTTTATGGCAGTGAAACCTGGACAACTTACGCACACCAAGAGAAAGTTTAAACAGCTTTCATGTGCGGTGTCTAGGAAGAATTCTTGGTATTAAGTGGCAAGACAAAATCACAAATACTGAAGTATTGGAAAGATCAGGTTGTGTGACAGGTTTATTCCATGCTCAGTCTTCGTAGACTTAGATGGATAGGACATCTTAGGAGGATGGATGATGGTAGAATACCAAAGGACATCTTTTTTGGTGAATTACAGATGGATAAGAGACCTCAGGGTCGGCCTCTACAACGATACAAAGATGTGTGTAAGTGGGACATGATTGATACAGGCATTGATAATGCACATTGGGAGCAAGTCGCCGCTGAACGTGTTGCATGGAGAGCAAACATCAGAAATGGAATAAAGACAAAGGAGAAAATTATTGCAGATAAGTCGCACACCAAGCATGTGAGACGTAAGATGGTGCATGAGGTGGAAATGACCACGTGTTCACATGCACCCACTGTGAACGGACATTTACAGCGCGAATTGGCCTTATCAGTCACACTCGCTACCGCCATAGGTAAAAGTTATTATGCCTTTTTGAAGCACAAACTATCGTCTGTTAAGACGGCAAGGTGCCAATGAAACTACTACTACTGCTGCTACTACCACCACTACTACTACTACTACTACTATTATTACTACTGCTACTACTATTACTACTACTTCTACTGCTACTACTACTACTACTACTACTACTACTACTACTACTACTACTACTACTACTACTACTACTACTACTACTACTACTGCTGCTGCTGCTGCTATTGGCTACTGCTGCTACTACTACTACTTCTTCTTCTTCTTCTTCTTCTTCTTCTTCTTCTTCTTCTTCTTCTTCTTCTTCTTCTTCTTCTTCTTCTTTTTCTTCTTCTTCTTCTTCTTCTTCTTCTTCTTCTTCTTCTTCTTCTTCTTCTTCTTCTACTTCGTCTTCTTATATCAAGTGAACAAATATCACAGTATAAAAATGAATAAAAAGAATATACCAGGGACTGAAAAAAAAAGAAGAAAAAAAAAAAATAATAATAAATCATTAGTTACATACAGCACACCACGCATGCCAGAGGTTACTGTTGCAACAACCGTGGTCAAGATCACAAACTCTACCAAGAAGACCATTATATATTATACATTTCTCATAAACAGCTGGTATTTGGTTCATTCCCTGCACTAGTCATTTGGGCTTGAACGTTAACTTCGCGTTCAGAAAGCAATGATACACTATTGAACGTAGAATTGCCTTGAAAATTAGCCTGGGGTTGATGGCAACATCCTGCAAAGGACACGCTACAACAACACACAATATAGGAACAATGAAATACAACGCAACAACAACACACAATTTAGGAACAATGAAACACAACGCAACGACAACACACAATTTAGGAACAATGAAACACAACGCAACAACAACACACAATATAGGAACAATGAAACACAACGCAACACAACACACAATTATAGAAACAAATGAAACACAACGCAACAACAACACACAATTTAGGAACAATGAAACACAACGCAACAACAACACACAATTTAGGAACAATGAAACACAACGCAACAACAACACACAAAATAGGAACAATGAAACACAACGCAACAACAACACACAATATAGGAACAATGAAACACAACGCAACAACAACACACAATATAGGAACAATGAAACCAACGCAACAACAACACACAATATAGGAACAATGAAACACAACGCAACAACAACACACAATATAGGAACAATGAAACACAACGCAACAACAACACACAATATAGGAACAATGAAACACAACGCAACAACAACACACAATATACGGAACAATGAAACACAACGCAACAACAACACACAATATAGGAACAATGAAACACAAACAGATTCCCAAAACAAGGTGTGGAAAGGACGGCTGGGCTGCTTAGTTTATTTTCAGCGTTGCGTTTTGCAATGTTTGGAAAACAGGAACCAGCAAAATTAACGGTAACAAACAAATAAAATAACATTAAGAAAAAAAAACAAAAACAACCAGGTATCGTTATACTATGAAGTTAGTTGGTTGCATGTCAGTCACGGGACTTTGCAATCAACCCAGAATTTGTTAGCTCTTTATGATTTACTAGGTAAAGTGTGATGTGTTTTTAATATGCAGTAAACATTTTTGTTACGTTCTCAACAAAAGTACTTTAATGGTTAGTGGTCAGTGGTTCAATGGTTAGTATGGTCAGCACTTCAATGTTTAGTGTGGTCAGTACTTCAATGTTAAGTGTTGTCAGTGGGTCAATGTTTAGTGTGGTCAGTACTTCAATGTTTAGTGTACGGAGTACTTCAAAGTTTAGTGTGGTCAGTACTTCAATATTTAGGGAGAGTGCAGTCAGTACTTCAGTGTTTAATGTGGTCAGTACTTCATTGTTTAATGAGGTCAGCACTTCAATGTTTAGTGTGGTCAGTACTTCAATGTTTAGTGTGGCCCGTATTTCAATGGTTAGTGTGGCCAGTACTTTAATGTTTCATGTGATCAGCACTTCAATGTTCAGTGTGGTCAGTACTTCAATGTTTAGTGTGGTCAGTACTTCAATGTGTAGTGTGGTCAGTACTTCAATGTTTAGTCTATCAGTACTTCAATGTTTAGTGTGGTCAGTACTTCAATGTTTAGTGTGGTCAGTACTTCAATGTTTAGTGTGGTCAGTACTTCAATGTTTAGTGTGGTCAGTACTTCATTGTTTAATGAGGTCAGTACTTCAATGTTTAGTGTGGTCAGTACTTCAATGTTTAGTGTGGCCAGTACTTCTATGTTTAGTGTGGTAAGCACTTCAATGTTTAGTGTGTCAGTACTTCATTGTCTCAGTACTTCAATGTTTAGTGTGTCACTACTTCAATGTTTAGTGTGTCAGCATTTCAATGTTTAGTGTGGTCAGTACTTCAATGTGTAGTGTGGTCAGTACTTCAATGTGTAGTGTGGTCAGTACTTCAATGTGTAGTGTGGTCAGTACTTCAATGTTAGTGTGGTCAGTACTTCAATGTTTAGTGTGTCAGCATTTCAATGTGTAGTGTGGTCAGTACTTCAATGTGTAGTGTGGTCAGTACTTCAATGTTTAGAGTGTCAGTACTTCACCATTCTTCTTGTCTTCTTTCTCTGCTTATTTTTGTTTGTCACCGTTTTCATTTTTATTGTTTCTTGTTTCGCCACTCTTCTTCTTTTTTTTTTTCCTTCTTTTTAACATTATTATATTATTATTATTATTATTATTATTATTATTATTATTATTATTATTATTATTATTATTATTATTATTATTAATATATAAGCATCTTTAATTTAAGAAACCGCTCGAACTTATTGATTAAGGAACCCGAGTGGTCCAGCCGAACCGAGCCCTCACATACACCAATCTGTGTGGTCTGGACTTTCCACATTCCAACAACACTGAAGAAACAATCTTCGACTGCGACCCTCCATCCTGTCGCAGGCTATCGCAAGATGGTTGTCTTTTGTCAACCAGAACCACTCTTGGCCTCAGTTTCTTTGTAACAAGCTGTCACTGACACGAGCAGCCAAGTTTAACTGTCCATTAATGTCGTAAAATCGTAACTAGGGTCCATGCCGTCCCCTCCCTGGAATACAAGGACAGACTAAAGCTGTATCCCACAATTGGCTTTTGTCTGTGCGGGAAAGGGGAGGGGTGTCTTTTGTTACTTTTCTGTTCTTCTTCTTCTCCAGTCTTTATTATCTATCTTTACCTCCTCCTACTTGTATAGCTCCTACTCATGTTACAGCTCCTCATCAGCCCTCATTTCTTTCTTTCTTTCTTTCTTTCTTTCTTTTTTTCTATCTGTCTGTCTGTCTGTCTGTCTGTCTGTCTGTCTGTCTGTCTGTCTGTCTTTCTTTCTTTCTTTCTTTCTTTCTTTCTTTCTTTCTTTCTTTCTTTCTTTCTTTCTTTCTTTCTTTCTTGTACTACTACTACTACTACTACTACTACTACTACTACTACTACTACTACTACTACTACTACTACTACTACTACTACTACTACGACGACGACGACTACTACTACTTTCACCCCATCATCTTCTTCTTCATGTTATTATTATTATTATTACTAATTATTATTATTATTATTTTTATTATTAATAGTATTACAAGGTGTGGACTGCGCCTGGCCCTGCAGCCAGCAGGGTTAGGATCGGCTAGCCTCTCACAGGAGGAGTGAAAATTGAAAATTAGTAGCCTGCCGATGACCCGCAGACTGCACAAGTCAACCCCACCTCCACGTGGTGTAGACTGGGAAACCATGACCGCGAGGTCATGGGCTAACGGGGCTATGGCTCGCCATAGGGGATGGACTCCCTATGGTCAGATTGTTGTCCTAAACCTGCGACTGGCCTAGTAAGCCGGCAGGAGATCTTCATACTGCTCGTAGAAAAACTAAGAAGTATGAACGGAGTGACCCAAAAGGATATAGACCCGGCAATGTTAATGAACTACGAGATAGATCAGCGATTTAAACAAAAAATAGGCACAATGAAGGTCTGCTATTTTAATAGTAAAGACGAAGAACTTATAGAAATAATGGAAGAGAGGAAAACTGAACTAATGGAAATAGCGGACACCAAAATAAAAGGTGAAGGACGCAAGGATATCCACCACAGTAACACGTTTGTCTACTCTGGAGTGGAACAGCAAGAAAGGGCAAGACACAGAGTGGGAATAGTCATTGAACCACGGCTAGCAAGAGGAATGCTAGAAATAATATAACTATCAGAAAGAATCACAACAGTGAGAATAAAAGGATAAACAATTACAACATATTTACAAATATACGCACCATGTAATACAAACAGTAATGAGCAAGAATGCGAAGAATTCTACGAAGACATCCATGACGTGCCTAATAAAATAGAAAAGCAGGACAACATCATAGTTATGGGAGACTTCAATGCAAGACTAGGACACAACAGAACGGGCATAGAAAAATATCTTGGAGCATTTGGAGACCAACATAATGAAAGAAATGATAACGGAAGTACGAACGAACGAACGAACGAACAAACTTTATTTTCAAAGGGTTAAGAATTGGGCACGCAGGCCCGTCTAACATTCTGCCCTTGTAGTAGTAGACTGAGTAATCCCAAGTAGACTGATAGAGCTATGCAGCCAACACGACCTCTATATAACAAACACATTCTATAAACACAACGACTCACAAATATACACCTGGTATAAATGGAACGATCTAGATACTAAAAGCCAAATTGACTTTATATTAACAAGAAATTATCTTCTTCTTCTTCAGCGTTCCGAGCCATTGAGGTTCTTTGCTGCAGATACAATCCGTCTCCATTCGTCTCTCTGGTGGACCTTCTCTTGCCAGTCGTTGATTCCAAGTGCTTGTAGGTCTGTACATGTATTATCTCTCCACCGCCTTCTTGGTCTACCTCGGGGTCTACGGTCATTTATTTCCTGAGTGTTTGTTTCCCTATTATCTTCCATTCTTTCTATATGCTCCAGCCATTGTAGTCTATTAGCCTTCATGATACCAGTGATTAGCGGGGACTTAAACAGATCATAAATGTCTTTGTTACTTCTTCTTTTCCATTCTCCACTTTGTGTATCCCTAATGGGTCCAAAGATGCGTCTTAAAATTTTGTTCTCAAAGGTTTGTAACAAGGCTTCGTCTCCTTTCGTTGTACTCCAGGTTTCAGAGCCATACAGCACAACTGGTCTGATCAGTGTTTTGTATATTGTGATTTTGGTGTTACGAGATAGCGCCTTTGATTTTAGTAGATGTTGTAGTGCATAGTATATCTTATTTCCAGAGTTGATTCTAGTTTGTATTTCTTCCCTTATGATGTTGGAGCAGTTGAAGATTGTACCCAGGTATTTGTATGTTTCCGTTCTTTTAATGGTCATATTATCTATTTGTATGTGGCCAGAGTTTTTAGCCATTCCGTCTCTTGAAATTACCATATATTCTGTCTTATCTTGGTTGATAACCAGCCCCATCTGTTGGGCTTTTTCCTTTAAGTGAGTCAATATTTCCAATGTCTTTTGTTCACTTTGCCCTATAATATCTATATCATCTGCATAACCAAGCAGCTTGGATGTTCCTCCAATATCACATTCCTCCTTTACCTTCCTTACAACTTTCTCTAGAGCCAGATTGAAGAGTAGCGGCGATAGTACATCACCCTGTTTCAAGCCAGATGTTATTTGGAAGGGGTCTGATTTCCTGCCTTTATATGTTACTATATTATAAGTATCTTCCATGCATAGTCTGGTCATGTTGATTAACTTCCTTGGTATTCCAAATTCCTGCATAGCATTCCATAGACTATTCCTATGGACACTATCATAAGCCTTTTTTAAATCCACCAAAATGTTATGGAGATCTCTTTTATATTGCCAATGTTTCTCGGCTATTTGTCGTAAGATAAATATCTGATCTATTGTTGATCTGTTTTTTCTAAAGCCCGCCTGGTAGTCACCTAATATGTCTTCTGAATATGGTTTTAGTCTATTTAGTAATACTGCGGATAGTATCTTATAGCTTGTGGACAGTAGTGATATTCCTCTATAATTTCCACATTGGAACTTGTCTCCTTTCTTAAAGATAGGTATCAATAATGACTCTTTCCAGTCATGGGGTAATTCTTCTGTCCTCCAGATTTTTATATTAGTTCGTATAGCTTTAGATGTAATGCATGGCCACCTGCCTTTATAAATTCAGCAGCAATTCCATCAGTTCCAGTTGCCTTATTGTTTTTAAGTCGTGTGATTACATATAGGATTTCTTCAAATGCAGGTTCTTCAATTTGTGGTTCGCATGTTAGAACCTCTTCCTGTGGGAAAATGTTATTTGGAGCTTCACAATTTAGTAATTCAACAAAATATTCTTTCCATGTGTTGCACATTTCCTCATTGGTAAACAAGAAATAATAGAAAGAGAAATATATTAGATGCAAGTGCAGTGCCCAACTTAAGTATAGCCACAGACCACAAAGCAGTCGTTGCCACAATAAGAACCATCAGCAGTAGAAAGCAAAGACCAGGAAAATACATGCCATGGGAATAAGTAAACTTAAAAAAAAAAAAAAGAACCTCGAAGACGAGGCAGTGAGGGAAAATTATGAGAAAGAAGTAACTGAAATCTTTGTAAAATTACCTATAGAAAGAAAGACAGTGGAAGAATACTGGGAGATGTTCAAATCAAGCATTTTAAATACTGCAAAAATAACATGTGGAACCACGAAGAAATGCAACACACGGAAAAAGAAAATAACAGGTTGGTGGAACGCAGAAGTAAAGAAAGCTGTAAACGAAAAACAAAAAGGAAAAAACATAAAAAGTGGTCGAAGGGCAAACAGGAAGGCGATTACAAAGAATATAGAATATCCAGAAGACATGTGAATAGAATAGTAAAAAGAGAAAAACAAAAAGACTAGGGAGGAGTATGGAGAAACCCTAAATAAAAACTACAAGGAGGCAACTAGAAACTTCTACACACACACAAAATAAGTTCAATGAGAACCAGAGGAGAACCCTTTGACCCAACTGAAATAATTAACAGCGAAAATGGAGAACCAATAAGTGAACAAAAACATATCCTAATAAGATGGAAACAGTATTTCGAACAACTTCTCAACATCCCATCAGATGTCACAGGCATTCAAGAAACCGACACAGATGATACCGAAGAACTAGAACCAGACATACTGAAATAAAAAATTATAGAAGCCGTCATATTAGCCCCATTGAACAAATTACCAGGACAAGATGAAATACCAAATGAACTAATTAAAGCAGCAAACGAAGTAGGAACAGTATGGTTACATAGACTATTTAACCATGTTTGGGTAGAACAACAGACACAACGAGACTAAGGAAACGCCATAATTATCCCAATTTGGAAAAAAACAAAGGCAGCAAAAGAGACTGCACACAATACAGAGGCATTTCACTGTTGAGTCATACTCTGAAAATATTTTGCAAAATTCTTGAGAAAAGATCCTATAGAACCCAAGCTAAGTGAAACACAACTTGGATTTAGGAAAAACAAAGGATGTATAGATGCCATTTTTGCTCTTAGACAACTTATAGAAAAATCAATCGAATTCAATGAAACACTCTACTTAACCAAGAAAAGGCATTTGATAGGGTAGATAGAAACAAGCTGTGGGAAATCCTTAAACAATATGGAGTGAGTATACTTCTAACAAACCTATGTAGAAGCTTATACTTCTTCTTCTTCTTCTTCTTCGTTCATCCGGAGTTTTTTTTTCGGATGTGATTGCGTTGTGCCTGTTTACAGCAGAGCTGTGTTCTTGCGCCATTAGGCCGACACATCCGACTTCTGCGGGCATTTGTTGACCGGGTTAACCTTCCCGGGCTAGAAGCTTATACAATAACAGTGAATGCATAGTGAAAGCCACTGGAGGACACTCAGAACCCTTCACCATAAGATCCGGAGTAAAACAAGGTTGTGTCCTGTCCCCTCTCTTGTTCATAACATATATAGACAACATATGTAAAGAAACCAGCCAAACAGGGACCACGAGAAAACTGCATGATGAGAACACGGAAGGAGAACCAACTGCAAATATAATCATTAGAGAACTCCTGTTTGCGGACGACCAAGCACTAATAGCAAAATCAGAAGCTGAATTACAAGACCACATGAATAGTCCAAATGAAATGTGTAGAGAACATAACATAAAAATTAGCACAATTAAAACATAAGTAATGACTATAACTAATGAAGAAATAGCAACAACGATTCACCTAAACGAACATCACTTGAAACAAGTAAAGAGTTTAAAGTACCTAGTCAGTATAAATAGATACAATAAGGCAAACAAACTCATTGGACAAATGGCACCAATACTAAAGAACTAACATGTATCGATAACTACTAAAAAAAAAAAAAAAAAAAAAACACTTTACAACACAATCTTCCTACCAACTCTATGTTACCAATGCCAAACCTGGACAATGAGAGAAAAAGAGAAAAGAAATATCACAACAGAAATGAGATTCCTGAGAAGAATACTCAGTGTATCAAGGAGAGATAAGATCAGAAATGAAAAATTCAGGACTAAAGTGTGAGTTGTAGCAGCACTAGATTTTATTAGACGGCAGCAAGTCAAATGGTTTGGCCATGCAAGTAGGTTACCAACTAACAGTATACCACAACAAACAATGATGTACAGACCAGAGGGAAGCAGAAGAAGAGGCCAACCACGTAAACGATGGAAGCAGGGAATAACAGTCCATGGGAATATCGATACATGAAGGCCATAAGCGGGCACTCTCCCGCTGTTTATACTTCACCTCGACACCGCAAGGTACAAGAGGAACATGATGAGATTAGATGAGATAGGATTATTATTATTATTATTATTATTATTATTATTATTATTATTATTATATTTTCTTTAATACATTTCTCGAACTATTGATTAACCATCTCTCTGTGTGGTCTAGACTGTCCACGTTCCAACAACACCCAAGAAACAATTCACGACCGCGACCCTCCATTTTGTCGCAGACTATCGCAAAATGGTTCTCTTTTGTCAATCAGACCTCACTTGTGGCCCACAATTGCCTTGGAACAAGTTGTCACTGAAACGAGCAGCCAGTTTAACTGCCCGTGAATGTCGTAAAATCGTAACCAAGGTCTATACTGTCGCCTCCCTGGAATACAAGACAGACTATAGCTGTATCCCAAAATTGGCTTCTGTGTATGGGGGATGGTCTTTTGTCACTCCGTGGTGTTTATGAGCTTCCGTGGGGTCGGACTTTTATTGGCTCGGGCGGACAATTGAGACCAGCCATAAAACTTCTCCAAGGGGGTAGATGGCTTTTGTGGTTCGGTGATTGCTGGAGCGTTACAAGCAACAAAGCTGCCAGCACATGGATCACAACCAATTGGCGTTTTGGTTAATTGTTTCTTGTGGGTGATTCCCTCAGTTATCCTTCAACGAAAAGCAGCACTGGTGAATGCAACAAGCAAGAAGTGATATTCCTGTCAACTGCTTCTATAGGGAAATAACAAGTAATTATGTAATTAAATTACAAGGATGTTGCAATGAAATAACATGCAATTCTATAATCAGTTAAAAGCTAATCAGACTAATCTACGCGCATAATTATGTCCAGTGCTACTAAAATTAGTATGCAATACGGTTATGTTCTAAGCGAGCGAGCCCAAAATAAAAAATTAGATTAATATAATATTGCTCCAGTCAGCACTCATTAATGATTAGTGAGCGTCGCCATCATATGGATAAAACAAACAAAAAAATACGGATATATGGAAGGCAGTTAACATCGTGTCTAACAAATATAGCTTCTCAAAATCATTACCATCAAATCATATTAGATGTGACCAATTCAGTATTTTTTTTTTTTTTTCAAAATGACGTACACTAGTTGAAGGCTTCAATACCAAATTCTCCTTGCAACGTATCATTATTGTCATAATTTTGCGAGAATGACTTCCTTCCTATATACAGCTAAAAGCAACAACTGAAGTATTTACCTACCTCAGTTACCTAAAAGTCTAATCAGGGCTAGATGGCATCAGCAATCGGATTCTCCATTGTGCTGCGCCAGTGATCTTTGTGTCACTAACATATGTATATAACCAGTGTCTCGGCAAAGGCAACTTTCCACCAGCTCTCAAAATTGCTAAAGTGTATCCTCTTCTCAAAGCTGGCTCATTGGACGATTGTCTCCTGAACAATTATAGATCCATTTCCTTACTATCATCACTATCTAATCCACTAGAAAGGCACATTTATAAAGCAACAATTGCAATAAGCTTATAGTCGACAATCAATCAAAATGTCGACCAAAATATTTTGTTATACGGCCCTAACAATCATTATAGAAAATTGACATATGAATATAAACAACAACAGTCTATGTGGAGCTGTGTTTATCGATTTCAGAAAAGTTTTTGATATGATAGACCAATATATTTTAATTAAAATACCAGAAACAATGAAAGTTGACACTAATGTAATGACTCTAATACAATAGGTTGTCAAACAGAAAGCAAGTAGTATCACACAATACATGTCTGTCTCAAACCACTACCTTCACTATTGGACTACATCAAGGCTGTATTCGTGGCCCTCTGTTATTTGCCATATATATTAATGATGCCGTGGCGAAGAGGTTATGGGCGCAGTTCGTAACCTCGTCCTACCCACCATCGAAACGCAGCTGTAGCCGATTTGGCAGCAGACCGCCTTACATTTGATTTTTATGAAATAGTATGGGTGCTGGTCGTTCAGAAAGCAATGGCAAACTACTGAACATAAACTTGCCAAGAAATCACGATTAGCCGAAAAAATGCTGGTGTTGGCTGGTACGTCCTGTAAAGGATACACCGCTAACACTGTTTTTTTTAAAAAATATATAAACGATATTACTTTATATCTTTCGTAGACCTATGATCTATTTGCAGAGGACTGTACAGTGTATCCAAACGATGAAAACTGTAATGTACTAGAGTCGTCACTGCAAAAAGAATTAAATAATGTAGTTTATGTGGAGCTATGCAAACCGTACGCAAATTAACAACACTATGTTATTAACAACCAGACACAGACTGCAAACACTATATTCACACAGATCAACTCATCTTCACATGGATAACATACCAGTAGAAAGTGTAATTGAGCGCAAAGCATTAGGACTCATCATTGATAGAAACATAACCTTTAATTTCCATGTTCAAGCTCTCGTTACACAAACAGTACAAAAGTCGACAAACTCGCCAAAATTAAAACGTTCCTCGATGAAGACACAAGAAACCGCTACCTCGGCATCAGCACAACGGAAACTTCACAGCGAACGCTCTTATCCATTCGATCATGTTGACCTCCAATGAGGATGATGATGTTGAGCAATAGGAGGAAGAAGGAGAAGAAGAGAGAAGAAGGAGAAGAGGAAGAAGGAGAAGAGGAAGAAGAAGAAGAAGAAGAAGAAGAAGAAGAAGAAGAGGACATAGATGAACAAGACCCCCCCCCCCCCTTTCCTCCCTCCCTCCCCCCTAAACAAAAAAAAAAAAGAACAATCGCACGAAAATGAGCTACATAAACAAAAACAAAACAAAAAAAAAAAACAGGAAGAACAATATGGCAAAGAAGTGAATGACTTGTGGGTGTACGAGTGACTTACACTCACTGCCCTTGCATATTTGTCCCATGTATGGTTACCTACATGATTCCAACAAACCCAAGTATCAAACACTAGCTCTGACTCCCTCTTTCTCTGATCTGGTTTCAGATATCAGAGAGTCGGCCTTCGTATACGCCATCACAGCCGCAGGGGTCACCTACGCCGTGACCCAGGCTTGCAATATGGGGACGCTGTTACAGTGCACGTGCGACCACAACGCCCGGGACGTGAGCACCGACGGCGAGTGGGAGTGGGGCGGCTGTGGAGACAACGTGGAATATGGCTACCGGAAGTCGAAGGAGTTTATGGATGCCCGGAAACGGAAACGACTAGGGGACTTCACTACGAAGATACAGCTTCATAACAATGAAGCCGGCAGAGTGGTGGGTATTTGTTGTTTGTCACGTTTATTTTTATTCCACCGCTCGCTTTGAACTCGAGTGTAGTATATTATGGACTGATTCTTGCATATTACCAGTGTCCCTCGCCATCAGGCGGACACCAAAGCATTAACGGCCACAATCAGATAATAAAGCCAATCCTCATTTCATTTCATTAAAAATAAAAAAAATAAATGTTGCATGTCCTGTGCAGGACAATGCTGTCATTCCTATGTTGATTGTCTAGGCAAGTTTACTTTCAGTAATTTGCCATTGCTTCCTGAAACGAGAAATCAACGTTTTATCCCAACTCACCGGTATGTGGGTTAAAAAACTACATTAACAGTTATAATGTACGCCTCATTGGGCTGCCAAAGTAACTAACAATGATTGCCTGAAACCGGCTAATCAAACTATAAAATTACATACAACAATAAGAAAGAGACAAACAGCTTTCTTTGGTGGTGTAATGAGAAGAGGGGCATTTGAGAACATCGTGACAACTGGAAAGATCGAGATGAAGAGAGGCAGAGGCAGGCCAAAATAAATTTTGATGGATGGATTGAGACTGTGGCATGGAGGAATGTCATCAGCAGAGTTGATCCAGAAAACCATGGACCGAGATCTGTGGAGAGCCATGAACGCCTACGCCAGCTGGCATGGCACATGATGATGAATGTACGCCAATTTATTTAGCTCAAAAACGCTTCCAGTTTTACGACATCATTGCTCAGAATAGACTTCCTGAGAATTCAGGATTCTGGTTCTACTGACCATAACCGGTGTTCTCTTCCAACTGAGACATACTTCATAAACACCGGATTATCAGGGTAGGATCGACAATTGACGCCACTGTGAAGAAGCCTTTCATGGACTCAAGCTTTGCAAGATAAGAGAGGAACCAAGAGACACAAGAGATTGCCCATCGATAAGGAAGATACACACTACCCAAATTCGATGCTCGGCGTGTACAGAGGATATGAACATGTTGGGGTTGAATATGTTGCTTGTCTATGGTCATGATAAAAAGAAGTTAAACGGCAAGTGGCTCGACTTTATTGCACCGGGTTTTATCCCATATGGCTAGGTCTCTTTCCACAGGGCGGCCTGCCGAAATTGTCCTACAAAAAACAAACTCCGTAGCTCCAGCCACGACCCTCAGGAGTCTGTCTAAAAAAATGCACTCGATAAAAGAATGAGATAGTCCAGAATCGAACCTACGACCTACAGAGCGCGAATCAGTAACTACTCCACAACGGAGACTGCCTATCATGATGATACGAAGACATTATCGGAGTGACTCTCTGGACGTCCTCTTCTTCTTCTCTTCCTCTATTTATCTGAGTGACATTTGGTGTTTGGTAGATGTAAAGATCTTTTTTGCGCTGTTTCAAATGTCGGTCTTCTCTAAGGTTGTTCATGGTATCTTCACTCTATCTTCTACGCGGTCTTTTCTTTGTTCTGTATCGATCTTGTTTCTTCAATGCCCCTCTTTGTGATAGATGGCATCTTTGCTTTAACAAATCCTTGCTTTGAAATTCACTATATCCTTTGCAATTACTCTTTTCTGTTTACTTAAGTTTCCGTAACAGTGAACAGTGTTAAAAATTATATGCTGCAACTCCAGTTAATAGGTATAGAACCACATCTATTCCCATCCCAGCAGTTAAAAAGAAACGCAAATTACAATTGTATTTATCAGTTTACATGCAGATGCCAGTCTTCCTACGTCGGCAGAAAAGAGAGGCAGTTAAACAACAAAGTTGTCGAACACATACCCGAATGGATTGGCAGAATACTAAACAAAGAAGCTGGGAACCTGGCCAAGCCGACACACCACAAACCTCCTACGTCATTGATTGGACGGCATTTTTTGGGGAAACCAGTCACGTCATTGATAGTGACAATACGTTTCGCGTTGTTTTTAACACACACAATGGTGGCATGTCAAAGGTCGCTGAAGCAATCGCCATTAATCGACAGAAGCCAGTCTTGTGCAAACATAAAGACATGATAATCGGTTTAAAATTACCGCCGTAGATAATTGAAATTACTGTGTGAATATGTGTATATTTCAACTTGAAGGATTTATCTAGTTACTTTAGTTTATGTTGTGTGATTTCTGCAGTATGTGCCTGACCAAATGCAGCGAAATATACCAGGCGATAAATCGTGCAATCTGTTGTTTGTGTCTTCGTTATACAAACTGTTTTCTGTAGTACTCAGATCTTTGCTGTAACAATCATTGCTAGATAATGCTTTCTATCCTTTGGCATTCCTTTGTAACAATCATTGCTAGATAATGCTTTCTATCCTTTGGCATTTCCACTGTATGTTTACTTAAGTTTCCATAACAGGGAACCGCGTATATGCAAGTTTTCTTTCTTGGTAAGATCTCGTAGAACATCTTTGCTATAACAATACTTGCTATGCAATTCATTCTACTCTTTGCCATGTCCATCCACAGGCTGTCAAGAACCACATGAGAAAAGAATGTAAATGCCATGGTCTCTCCGGCTCTTGCGCCCTTAAGACATGTTGGAAGAAGATGCCTCTGTTCAGAGACGTTGGCAATCGACTGAAGGAACGATTCGACGGTGCCATCAAAGTCATTATCTCAAACGACGGTAAAAACATCATCCCAGACGGACTGACTATCAAACCACCATCGCAACCTGACCTGGTGTATTCCGACCCGTCTCCAGATTTCTGCAAAAGGAGTAAGAAAGTTGGGTCCCTCGGCACCAAAGGTCGCGAATGTGACCCAGTTTCTATGGGGGTTGGAGGTTGTGATTTGCTGTGCTGCCACAGGGGTTATTCGAAGACCCAAGTGAAGGTTCGAGAAAACTGCAAGTGTAGATTCATGTGGTGTTGTGAGGTGATATGTGAGACATGTGAAAGTACCAAGATTGTTCACCAGTGCTTGTAATTATCACAGTTTGATTCAGTGAGTACTCAAGACTTCAAAAATGTTTACCAGTGCTTGAAATGCCTGGATTCCTCCGTTTCTGAAAACTTTCAGCGTACTGACCATTTCTTAAACTCTTTGGTTCATCCTGTACTGATAAATTTCAGGAAATTTTCCGGTACATAAAATTATTGTCATCCTCTTTTACTGAACAATTTCAGTATAATGACCAGTGCACACAATGCAAGGAAACACAGCAGCTGAAACAGTTTGGTTCACAAGTGAGGGAAACACTGTGAATCATGTCATTGTGAACACAGTTTGGTTCACCAATGTCTAAATAGTCTTGTTCACTGCTGAGTCGATCATCACTCTGGTTGATGAAGTGCAGGCTTGCAGTGTTTTTTGCCAGGTTATATAAACAATTTGGTTCATCAATTGCAGGCTTGAAATATCTGTGTCAACGTATGCACCACTTGGTTCCTCAACTGACAGCGTGATGTATCTCTCCAGCATATGCAACAATTTGGTTCACCGAGTGCGGACTTGAAGTATCTTTGTCTGCATATACAACACTTTGATTCATCGAGTGATGACTGAAGTATCTTTGCTTCTTACCCAACAATTTGGCTCATTGAATACGTGCTTGAACTATCTTTTCCAGTAATTACAACAATTTGGTTAATCGAATGCGGACTTATCTATTTGCCTAGCAAATACAACACTTTAATTCATCGACTACTGGATTGTATCTTTGCCCTGCAAAATACGCCATTTTAAATCATCGAGTGCATACGAAAAGTATCTTTGCTAACATTGCAACAATTTGGTTCATCTAGTGCTTGTGTTAAATATCATGGCCAGAATGTGAGCACGTGTGGTCATAAAGTATAGACTTGAAGTGTCTTTTCCAGCATTTATAACAATTTGGTTCATTGAGTGCGGACTCGAACTATCATTGCCAGCTTTAACAACACTTTGATCTCTTGTACTAAAAACATTCTGTATAACTACCAGTCATAAAAGAATTGGGGACACCATAGTCTAAACAATTTGGTTCACGAGTGCTTACACACTTTATCCCTTTTGGGTCTAACCAGTTTGTTTCACTATGGTTAAGAAAGTGTAAATGAGAAGTCAGTACTACTGATTCACCATTATCTATCACTGTATTTAGAGCTGGTTCACATCGCTTGTAATCGTGTGAGATGGCCAAGGATGATCACACACACTTTTCATTTTGGCACATGATGACGATCTTCAATGAATTGTTCAATAGTGAACACATTCACAAGTCTTTACTACTGATTCACACGTTGCTTCAGACACGTGAAATACGAAAGAGACTGTGAATACATCACTTAGTGGATTGAAACATTGCCAAATGCATACAATATACCATTAAAAACCGAAGTACTTCGAGGAACGGCCACACGGACACACAAATCAGACTGTAACTCCTTGCGTTGGTTTTCATACAATGGTATGAGTGGCGGTCGTTCAGAAAGCAATGGTAATCTAATGAAAGTAAACGTGCCAGTAAATCACAGAAGCCCAAAAATGCTGGGGTGGACAGCAACGTCCTGTAAAGGATATGCAACCAACGTATTGTTGTTATTGAACTGGTTTAGTTAGGTTTGGGACTCATCGCTGGCTGTTGAAGATGAGGACGAAGCACGGATGGCAATTTCTGAGCGCTATTATGTCGGTTCGTGACTTACTTCAACTAAATCACGGAAGTTTGGGTCAGGGTCATTTAACGCTGAGTCGCCACTACACTTTTGCTTACACAGTTCTAACAACAGATGCCCCATTGAATAAACCTTCTATTGTTTACACAATTCTAACAACAGATGCCCCGTTGAATAACGCTTCTATTGTTTACACAGTTCTAACAACAGATGCCCCATTGAATAAACCTTCTATTGTTTACACAATTCTAACAACAGATGCCCCGTTGAATAACGCTTCTATTGTTTACACAGTTCTAACAACAGATGCCCCATTGAATAAACCTTCTATTGTTTACACAATTCTAACAACAGATGCCCTGTTGAATAACGCTTCTATTGTTTACACAGTTCTAACAACAGATGCCCCGTTGAATAACGTTTCTAGTGTTTACACAGTTCTAACAACAGATGCCCCGTTGAATAACGCTTCTATTGTTTACACAGTTCTAACAACAGATGCCCCGTTGAATAACGTTTCTAGTGTTTACACAGTTCTAACAACAGATGCCCCGTTGAATAACACTTCCATTGTTTCCTTCTTTGCGTTCGTTTGCTTTCAACACCAGCGCAGTCCATATAAGCTGCTTCTAGTAGCACTGTACTTAATTTTGCGTGTGGACTAGCTTTCCCTATTACCAGTGTCCCTTGCCATCAGGCGAACCCGCTCCGATTTCCGAGGTACTTGTAATTTACCTCCCAGAGTCAAGGACGAGAAGTCAACATGTTAGTCCAACTGACCGGTGTAAGAGTTGAACCCCCTTCAGCATCAACATTCCGGATGTTTAAGAACGAAGAGTCTGATCCATTCAGCACTGCTGACCTCTTACAGCTTCCATGTTTCTCAAGAGCTGGAAACACTTTGGTTCTTGGTGTGAATGCAGTTTGGTTCACTACTTTAAGAATATTGAGCTGGACAATGAAAGATACTACAACCACGACAAAGGGTTTGGTTCATCTGAATATGCAGTTTGATTAACTATTGGTAAGAATATTGAACTTGACAATGAGAAAATAACAACAATAACAACAACAACAAAGGCTTGGGTTCATCTAATTATGCAGTTTGATTCACTATTGTTAAGACAACTCAGATTGACAATAATGACACCAACATTAACAACAACAAAAGGCTTTGCTTTATCGTGATTATGAAGTTTGGTTAATTACTGTTAAAACAATTGAGCTCGACAATGGAAAAACAAATCGCCTTGGTTCATCGAAGTTAAAACAGTTTGGTTTCACAATTGTTGAAACAGTTTGGCTGGCTGGTGTCTGCCTCACTTTGGCTCAACACAACCGAATCACTTCCACTGGTCGTCCGTTCATTGACGGAGTGTTACGAGTGCTATAAACACTTTGGGTGTATGAACTACTGTAATTTAATGCAATTGTATATACATTAGACACTTTAGGTACTTCACTGACCAGTTTGTTGATTATTACTTTTGTTTTGTGTGAGCCTTCATATCTTTGTCATTGTTGCATGTCATGTATTATAGGACGCTGCGATCTACACCAGTTTGATGTTTCTTGGCAATTTTACGTTCAGTTGTTTGCTATTGTTGTCTAAACGTTTAGTTGTTTGCTATTGTTTTCTAAACGAGATGTCAGCATTAAAGTCCAACTTAATGATCCCCTAACGCAGTGGTTCTCAACCTTTTTTGGCCCGTGCCCCCTTCACCATATTTTTAGGACGTCATCCCCACCCCCACTATATTTTTAGAACATCATCCCCCCCCCCTTTTGTATTTCCTCCGTAAAAATGTCCCCCTGCCCCTATATGTAATAATTAAAGCTAAATTTAATAGCACATACTAAAACAAGTCTAGACATCTACATATAATGTGATTTGCGGATCTACTTACGTTGTAAAATAAATTTCAGAAGGGTGATACGTACAGAACCGTAAAGTAGGGAAAAACAATATCAAGTAATCGGTTCTTGTATTAACACAATCTAGAAATAATCTTAATTCTCCCCCCCCCCCCCCGGAAACCCTAAAATTCCCCCCGGGGGGGGGGGAATTCCCCACCGTTTGAGAACCACTGCCTTAAGGGATATGCAACATTTTGTAAAATGCTGGTTTGTGGAGCGAATGCTATACCACGCATCAACTCATTTATCATCATCATATGCCACGCCACTAAGCGTGGGCGGCCATTTTTCGCTTTCTCAACCATCACCAGAATCATGGACCAGCTCCGTGTTCTTGTCTCGACCATAGCAAGTGAACAGATATCCAGGTATCTTCCCCTTGTTCTTTTCCCCTGAATCTTGCCAGTTGTCATAAGGTTCATATTACTGTCACAGATAAACGGCGTTGTGGATTAGGGAATGATGAGACGTGCAGTTTTACAATTCAGCGTCATACCAAGTCTTGGGTTCAATATCAGCCGAGTGCGGTTTCGGAGTCAACCGCTCTCCAGTGATTTTAAGGGTATGATGCATAACCGCTCAGAAAGCAATGATAAACTACACATTCACTAGTTAATCATAAACAGCCAATAAATCCTGGGGTTGGTTAAGACGTCTTGCAGAGGACATGCAACTTAATTCATAAGCCATGAACAGTTGGCAACGTCGCACCGAAGGGTACTAAAGATGGACACATCTACATTAATATGTAAATAATATGCAATGTGTGAAGGCAACTCAACATCATTATGTGCCATGCAGATAAGCGTGGGCATTCATGTTTCATCATCTCACGGGATCACCGGATTCGTGGATCAGCTCGGAGTTCTTTTCTCGACCATGACATGAGGCCTTTACCTCTCTGCCCTCCCCTTGTTCTTTTACCCTCAATCTTGCCAGTTGTCACCAAGTTCTCCAGTTTATTTCTTCTCATAACGTGTTCAAACACTTGTGACCGTCTACGTCTTATTTCTTTAATCAGTTTACGGTTTTCATTTGTTTCTTGTAGTACTTGCTCATTGGTTTTTCTGTCTGTCTGTCCATCGCATTCTTTGCAACAACAAGAAATATATTAAGAACTACATAGAAGCTAGAATTCCCACATACAATTCCCCCATACAATTCCCACATACAATTGCCGCATACAATTTTAACAAGAATGCACACATGAACATTGGAATCGAGTTGAGAATCGGAGACTATTAAAAAACAACAACAAAGAAGCAGATATTGGAAGAAACAGTAGTCAGCAGAAAGAAACTGGATTGTACAGGCACACAGGCTTTAAAACTTATTTCTATAATGCATCAGCATCATGTGTCATGCCGATAAGCGAGGGCTGTCTTACTTTACTATAATCGGACTACTGTAAAGAAAGAAAAAAAGGAAAGAAACCAAACTAGAAAAGAAAACGACAGGGATGCAATAGATTAGTCTGCAGCCTCGAGTGAAAATACCCCACTCTATGTGCCCATAACTCACATCCATGGCTCCCCATTAATCCCTGATTTATAATCATGCCCCTCAAATGTGGCCCTACCATCCATGGCTCCCTGAAGTGACCCTGATTTATAACCATGGCCCTCAAATGTGGCTCTGACTCACATCCATGGCTCTCCCCAATGTTTTCCCTGGGGGTATAACCATGGCCCCCAAATGTGCCCTTGACTAACATCCATGGCTCCCCTGATTCTCATCCACGGTTCCACTATGTGACTACGTCATGGCTCCCCATTGTGCCTTGTCTCTCAGGCATAGCTCCCCAATGTATCACTGACTAGCATCCATGGTTCCACAATGAGTCTCTGATTCTCATCCACGGCTCCACAATGTGACTCCGACTCTCAGCCATGACTCCCCAATATGCCCCTGTCTCTCAGCCATGACTCCCCAATATGCCCCTGCCTCTCAGCCATGACTCCACAATATGCCCCTGCCTCTCAGCCATGACTCTCCAATATGCCCCTGCCTCTCAGCCATGACTCCCCAATATGCCCCTGTCTCTCAGCCATGACTCCCCAATATGCCCCTGTCTCTCAGCCATGACTCCCCAATATGCCCCTGTCTCTCAGCCATGACTCCCCAATATGCCCCTGTCTCTCAGGCATGACTCTCCAATGTACCCCTGTCTCTCAGCCATGACTCCCCAATATGCCCCTGCCTCTCAGCCATGACTCCCCAATATGCCCCTGCCTCTCAGCCATGACTCCCCAATATGCCCCTGCCTCTCAGCCATGACTCCCCAATATGCCCCTGTCTCTCAGCCATGACTCCCCAATATGCCCCTGTCTCTTAGCCATGACTCCCCAATATGCCCCTGTCTCTCAACCATGACTCCCCAATATGCTCCTGTCTCTCAGCCATGACTCCCCAATATGCCCCTGTCTCTCAGCCATGACTCCCCAATATGCCCCTGCCTCTCAGCCATGACTCTCCAATGTACCCCTGTCTCTCAGCCATGACTCCCCAATATGCCCCTGCCTCTCAGCCATGACTCCCCAATATGCCCTGCCTCTCAGCCATGACTCCCCAATATGCCCTGTCTCTCAGCCATGACTCCCCAATATGCCCCTGTCTCTCAGCCATGACTCCCCAATATGCCCCTGTCTCTTAGCCATGACTCCCCAATATGCCCCTGTCTCTCAACCATGACTCCCCAATATGCTCCTGTCTCTCAGCCATGACTCCCCAATATGCCCCTGTCTCTCAGCCATGACTCCCCAATATGCCCCGGCCTCTCAGCCATGACTCCCCAATATGCCCCTGTCTCTCAGCCATGACTCCCCAATATGCCCCTGCCTCTCAGCCATGACTCCCAATATGCTACTGCCTCTCAGCCATGACTCCCCAATATGCCCCTGCCTCTCAGCCATGACTCCCCAATATGCCCCGGCCTCTCAGCCATGGCTCCCCAATATGCCCCTGCCTCTCAGCCATGACTCTCCAATGTGCCCCTGTCTCTCAGCCATGACTCTCCAATGTGCCCCTGTCTCTCAGCCATGACTCCCCAATATGCCCCTGCCTCTCAGCCATGACTCCCCAATATGCCCCTGTCTCTCAGCCATGACTCCCCAATATGCCCCTGTCTCTCAGCCATGACTCAACAATATGCCCCTGTCTCTCAGCCATGACTCCCCAATATGCCCCTGCCTCTCAGCCATGACTCCCCAATATGCCCCTGTCTGTCAGCCATGACTCCCCAATATGCCCCTGTCTCTCAGGCATAGCTCCCCAATGTATCTCCGGCGCTCAGCCATGCCTGCCTAATGTACCACTTGGTCACATATACTGGTCGACCGCTAGAATAGCTAATGAAATCCTGCCCGGGTACTGGTGTCTTGTTGCTCTTGTTATTCTTCTTCTTGTTCTAGCTAATTCCTGTTCTTGTTCTTGCTGTTATTATTATTATTATTATTATTATTATTATTATTATTATTATTATTATTTGCGTGGTTGTTACTGCAGTTACGTAAGTTTTTCCCCTGTTATTCTTGTTTTTGTTTGTGTCATTTATATACTAGTTCTTGTTATTATTGTTATTAATTGTGTTTTTATTGTTTTGTTCCTGTTAATCCTTGTTCTCGTAATACTTGCTGTTGCTCTAGTAGCTGTTCTAATAATTAGCGTTATTCCTGCTATGCCTGTTTTTGTTCGTGTCGTTTATGTTATAGTTCTTGTTATTTTTGTTATTTAAATATTGAGCACAACCCACTACTGGCAACGCCGATCGCATTCTGGTATGAACCTAAGGCCTATCCACGTCAATATGGAAGCACTATACTCGAGTTTCGCCCTCGTTTGAGCTTGTCAGTAGTGCATATCCCTGACCGGATCCGGAAACAGTCCCGGATCACGCGTGTGAGGCGGGTGTGTAACCACGCGGCACACACTGGACACACCAGATTATCACAACAGAATATCACAACGCTACCCATCGTAGGCTATGCTCAAGATTGCCCAATCGCCGCGACCGACGTCCGTCAATCGATGGCTGACGAGCTCAAACGAGGGCGAAACTCGAGTATAGTGCTTCCATATTGACGTGGATGGGCCTTAGGTTCATACCAGAATACGATCAGCGTTGCCAGTAGTGGGTTGTGCTCAATATTTAAATTTCAAATCCCGAAACAACCACATAATCAATTTTTGTTATTTATTTTCTCTTGTTGTTGGTCCTGTTAACCTTGTTATTTTAAACATTGAGCACAACCCACTACTGGCAACGCTGATCGTATTCTGGTATGAACTTAAGGCCTATCCACGTCAATACGGAAGCACTAATTTGAGCTCGTCAGTAGTGCATATCCCTGACCGGATCCAGAAACAAGCCTCGGATCACCGGCGTGTGAAGCGGGTGTGTAACCACGCGGCACACCTTGGACACACAGCCAAATTATCATAATAGAATATTACAACGTCACCCATCGTAGGTTCATCCCGAAAAAACCAAATAAATCAATCTTGTTATTGTTCATGTAAATCTTATTTCTTTTCTTGTTATTCCCAAAGCACCGTGACATTTCATGTGGCCGAAGTACGAGGGGGCTTCACACGAAAACCTGAAATGTTTGTGTGTGTGTGAATATCCATAAAAAGATTAAAGAACAAATGTATCAATGCAAGTTCACCAGCGCCGATAAAATGTTTGGATTCCTGTAGAAAAATATTCTTTGAGGTCACTACTCAGTGTGGCAGACCCTGCCGTGAACAGTCTGTTACAGGTGTCACGCCGTTTTGAAACTTCCTAGTCCACTCATACACTTGCAGGACTGACAGGCGTAAATCACCATACTGGACCTTCATTCGCCGATGAATGTATATAGGTTTCATCCTTTCACTGATCAAAACACGGATAACAGAACGCCGCTCCTCTTTGGTGCATGTCAAAATTGGAGCGGCCATCTTTAAACTGTCCTCGTGACGTTACCTTGATGGCACCTGCTTAACACTGTTGACATCCTCAACAACAATATTGACAGGTTACAAGACAATAGCATGGTTACTGTAATTTCTATCACACTTTTAAGATATTGATTTGAAGTCACTTGTAGTTCCGTTTCCAAGATCTGTTGCTGCCTATAAGTTAGTTCTTCTGAATGTTCAGATCTTGCAGAATGTCAGTATATCTCTTCTTCTTGGTCTAATGTAGTCTAAGAATTATTCTGTAACATATTTAGGAAACAGTGGCATGACATTCCGGAGCCTCAGCAGTTGGAGATGAATTTGAAGAGGGTGGGAGTGAATTCCGAAATGTGAGACGGTACAATGAATGGAGTCGGTTCACAAACATACAGAGTATACAAAAATGTCGACTCCTAAAGCTGTATAACCTATTCCAGCAAGTAGCTGTAGTACAGGGCCGTTAAGTATGGTCTTTATATGCATAGTATACCTGTGTGGGATATTGGTTTGTCGAGACACCTGCCAGTTCCACTTTTCACATGGGTCAGTGAGGAGCATTTTGTGTGATATTCACTGGCACAGCAACGGAGCATAATGGGGCTACCCTTTGAAGTTGGAATTGCGGCTAACTAATTAACTAAGTGTGGTCAGGCGTATTTAGGGAACATTACATGAAAATTAGCAGAAGTGAAACAGAGGTAATGACTGTAAGTAAAGAAGAGGAAACAGCAACAATTCCCCTAAACGAACATCCCTTGAAACAAGGAAAGAGTTTCAAGTACCTAGAAAGTATCATATAATGATATGGCAAATTAGAAGACGAGATCGAAAATAGATGCAATAAGGTAAACCAACTCATTGGACAAATGTCTCCAATACTAAAGAACAAACATGTATCCATAACTAATAGAAAGCAAAGAATAACACAATCTTCCTTCCAACTCTTATGTTACCAGTGCCAAACCTGGACAATGACAGACACAACAGAGAAAAGAAAAATCACAACAACATAAATGAGATTCCTGAGAAGGATACACAATGTATCAAGAAAAGATAAGATCAGAAATGAAGAAATCAAGACAAAAGTTTGGCGTTTATTACGGCCAAAATTAGTTGCTAAGCCGCCGTGGCGCTTATTACGGCCAAAGTTAGTTTCTATAACATAATGAACTAACGAACGAACTCCATTTTCAAAGGGTTAATAATTAGTCCCGTTGAGATTCTACCCTTCTTATCTCTCTGCTCTCATACATTATTTCGTTCATACATCACTTATGAAGCTAATCTTAGACAACAACAACAACAACAATATATGCATTATAAATGTATGGATAATGTGCAATAATTAATGATACACGACTCGCTAAACTAATTACTGACATGACAGTTATAATTAGCTAAGATAGATGTGTCGTTATGTGTGCTATTCACTGGCACAGCAACGGAGCATAATGGGGCGACCCTTTGAAGTTTGAACCGCGACTAACTAATTAATTATTTAGGGAACATAACATGAAAATTAGCACAAGTAAAACAAAGGTAATGACTGTAAGTAAAGGAGAAGAAATAACAACAATTCACCTAAACGAACATCCCTTGAAACAAGTAAAGAGTTTCAAGTACCTAGGAAGTATAATATAATGAAATGGCAAATCAGAAGACGAGATCGAAAATAGATGCAATAAGGCAAACCAACTCATTGGACAAATGGCATCAATACTAAAGAACAAATTAAGAGAAAAAACATTTAAACAGCTTTCATATGCGGTGTCAGCGAAGAATTCTTGGTATTAAGTGGCAAGACAAAATCACAAATACTGAAGTCCTGGAAAGATCAGGTTGTGTGACAGGTTTATTCCATGCTCAGTCTTCGTAGACTTAGATGGATAGGACATCTTAGGAGGATGGATGATGGTAGAATACCAAAGGACATCTTTTTTGGTGAATTACAGATGGGTAAGAGATATCAGGGTCGGCCTCTACTATGATACAAAGATGTGTGTAAGCGGGACATGATTGATACAGGCATGGGTAATGCACAGTGGGAGCAAGTCGCCGCTGAACGTGTTGCATGGAGGGCAAAGTCCAGAAATGGAATAAAGACAAAGGAGAAAATGATTGCAGATAAGTCACACACCGAGCGTGTGAGACGTAAGATGGTGCATGATGGTGGAAATGACCACGTGTTCACATGCACCCACTGTGAACTGACATTTACAGCGCGAATTGGCCTTATCAGTCACATTCGCTACCGCCATAGTTAAAAGTTATTATGCCTTTTTAAAGCACAAACTATCGTCTGTCAAGACGGCAAGGTGCCAATGAATAGATGTGTCGTACTACAGCTCGCACAATGTGTATTTTACCAGTTGCCTGGACGGTCAGCTTGGGTGAATGGACATGAACGCTCGGTCTTAAACGCCCGGTATGCTGATGCAGAGGTATCGGTTTGAAACTCAACACCGGCCAATTGGACTAAAGCGTTGACTTCTCGTCCTTGATTTGGAGACGTTAATTATAAGTACCTCTGAAGTCGGAGTGTGATGGCCTTTACTACCTTTGAAACTGACTACATTGGAATCTTGCTACATTAGAAGCTGGGTGCATTAGAATCTGACTACATTAGAAATTGTCTGCATTAGAATGTGACTACATTAGAAACAGACTGCATTAGAAATTGACAATACAAATACCTTGTATTACAAATGGTTATTATTAGATGGAATACATTTAGCCTAGGTATTTAATAACACTCATAGAAGACAAGAGAAACGAAGAGGGATAACTGATAGCATAATAAAAAACAATGTGAAAAAAAAATATACACAAGGGAAGTCAAGTTTTGTCCAGATATGCGGCTAGTGATGGCGTTGTCCACGATGTCTAGATTTGACTAGAGGAAGAGCGGTGATAGCATCAGCCTGACCAGGCGGTATTTGACGTTCGCAGCGGCATTATGAAAGGTATACCGTTGAGGGTTGTTGGTTTGTCAAGACTCCTCCCTGTTCCACGTTTCACTTGGGCAGGGAGGAGCATTTTGTGTGATATTAACTCTCACAGGAACGGAGTATAATGGGGTGACCCTTGGCCGTGAAGTTGGAGTCGCGACTAACTAACTAACGTTCGCATAATGTGGATCAAAAGCTGCACATGTTTCTTTCTGTACGGCGGCCCTTCATTAAGCAATGGCAAAATCTATTGTTATTATTGTATGCCCTTTGCAGCGCGTCGCAATCAACACCAAGTTGATATACTAAACAATTTTACGTTCAGTAGTTTGACATTACTTTCAGAACGAGAAATCAACATTTAAGTCCAACTTACCGGCGGGAGTAGGGAATCCATTTCGTTGCCGTCAGAAAAGACCTAAATGAAAAACTTTCTTCTGATAGTCGCTACCGTGTGGCGTTGGTGATTACGTCTATCCTCAACCTTCTATTTCTGGTGCGGCCACTTATTTCTGATACCGATATTCTTCAATGCTAGGATTTCCAACTGTCCAGGAACATAGCTCGTGGTCTCCCTCTGCCTCTCTTCCCTCCCATCCTTCCGGTTGTGACGACGGCCTCCTGCTTTCCTCTTCTCATAACATACCTTGAGAATGTGGACTGTATTCTGCTGATGTGAGTAACCAGTTCTCTTTGTGAGTTAACTTCTTTCCAAATATCTTCATTGCACTTTCAACCCGGTCCACCTTGTTCTCGTCCTATAAAACCACATTTCCGCAGTTTCCACATAATCCTTCACGTGTCTGCTAATTATCCAGTGATTCGCTTCCGTACATCAGGATTGGGTCAACACAACTCTTCGAAATTCTTTTCCTTGCAAAGATTGTCAAAGATAAGTCTAGAGAATATTCTTTATCACCTTATCTCATCTTATCATCGCTGTATCTCATCTCATCTCATCTCTTCTCACATCATCATCTCATCTCATCATCATTATCTCATCATTATCTTACCTCATCATTATCTCACCTCATCATCATCATCTCATCTCATTTATCTCATCGCATCATCATCTCACCTCATCATCATCTCATATCATTATCATCATCTCATCACCATCATCATCTCACCTCATCTCATTATTATCTCATCTCCTCTTATAATCTCATCTCTTAATCATCTCACCTCATCATCATCTCATCTCATCTCATCATCATCTCATCTCAACTTGTTCCTCTTGTACCTTGCGTTGTCGAGGTTAAGCATAAACAGGGAGAGTGCCCGTTTATGGGCTTCACGTGTCCATATTCCCATTGACACTGTTATTCCCTCTGTCCATCGTTGACGTGGTCGGCATCTTCTCCTGCGTCCGTTTTGTCTGTACATCATTGCTTCTTGTGGTTTACTATTACTTGGTAGCCTTGTTACATAGCCAAACCATTTAACTTGCTATCTTCTAATAAAATCTAGTGCAGCTATAACCCCCACTTTAGTCATGATTTCTTAATGTCTGAATTGTTGTCTTTTCTTAGTACATTGAGTATTCTTCTTAGGAATCGCATTTCTGTTGTTGTGATTTTTATATTCTTCATATTGAGATGAATACTTCTGAACGTAACATTACCTACAGAATCTCACACGACCAGAACAAACATGCTGGGGTTGACTTGCCAAGTTCTGGAAAAGACATTCAACTAACTTTAGTGTTATTTTTCGTGGTCACGTTTGTCATGGTTTGTCTACAGGTACTCACATTATATTTCATATGTCTAAATAGACTCCTTCGTGTTGAATATGTATATGCTGTTGTATATGTTGTTATGCTTTTTATATGAATGCATATTTATCAAATAAGAAAATTGAAATATTTGGATCACTTGAAACGTCGTGAAATTTTGAAGAGAACACCAATGGAAAGGCATATGCCTGGGAAGAGAGGAAGTGGAAGGCCAAAAGAGAAGATGGATGTAGAATGTGGCAAATGATCTCCAGATGGGTGTTTCGGAGATGGGACATCTTGCTTATGACCGACGAGTTTTTCGGAAGCTTGTTATGGGAGCGAGGTTCTGCAAAGAACATCACTTACTTACATTTAGGTCGTATGTGCCCTGGTCTAGCGTGAGTGCGGGGGAATGAACAGGCTGATAGGCTGGCAGGGAATGCACCTCTTGGTGGTAGTCTACCTATAGACAAGGTTTAAGGTGGTTGGGCGCCTGTGAGACCAGATGGAGAAGGCGGGGGAACTGATTGAGAATCCGTATGTGGGGAGAATGATATTGCGGGGGATCGGCAGGGGTTCTGGAAGAATCTCAAACCTGAAAGAGAAGACCTTTTTATTCAGATAGCGGATGTAACGATTAGTAGTGTGACTCTTCGCTGGCTGTTGAACGGGGGTGGGGGGGGGGGAAGGAGCGCGAATGGGAATTTCCTGAGTGCAGTGATGTCGGTTCTTAGCTCACCTCAACTAAACATGTGCCTAAAAATAGCTTGCATCGTTTGAAGTCAGGGAAATTTCTTAAAATAACAGTCATTGAGGAGAAGAACTGGACATCACACTTCATAATTCGTGGCCTCGATTATGTAAAGGTCTGAACAGTTCAAATCCGAACTGCACTATCTGCCTATAGGTGAAAAAAGTAATCGACCCTATTAAGCGTCTTAAGATGCTGCGGGTATTGTGAGATAGTCGTCGAAACTGTTCTCCTAGTAAGGAAAACCCAAACCCTTTTAAACGGGATCTGTGGTGAGGACCTTTCCTTCCCCTGTTCCAAGGGCCGCACATTGGCTGCTGGTTTTCTAGTCCTTCGACGGTGAAACTGTATATTTCATGGCTGACTTTTGTGTTGGCATTCTGACAGCGGCAGTTTGCATTGTATACCTGACGGGTTGTTGGTTATTCGAGACTCCTGTCTGTTCCACTATTTACATGGGGCAGTGAGGAGCATTTTGTGTGATATTCACTGGCACAGGAACGGATGATAATGGGGCAACCCATTTGCCGTGAAGCTGGAATCGCGACTAACTAATTAACTAACTAACATGGTAAGGCATGTGGTCCTTGGAGCCGAAGAAGGAAAGGTCCCCACCACAGTTGTGAGGTGGGTATGGTAGCTTCTCAGTCTACAGCTCCTCTAAATACATCACGCAAGGAAAACACCACAGCAATGCGTATTTCCGGTGGTGGTGGTGGTGTGTGTGCGTGCGTGCGTATGTGTGGTTGCGCACGTGTGTGTGTGATTGTGTGTATTGCGTGGACGTGTGTGTGAGTGAGTGTTTGTGTGTTGGATTGTAATTATTCATGGTCGCATTTTTTCTGCAGACAATACAATATGGTACCGTCTATGCCAGTGGTTCTCACCACCTTCACCATGTGTCGGAATATAATTCCCCTACTAGCTGTATGTCAAAATCTCATTCCACCTTTCAGCATATATCAGAATGTCATTTCTCCTGACGGTACATGTCAAAATGGTATGTCTCTTTTCATCGGGTGTCAAAAGATAGTCTTCTTTCCACCGCATGTCAAAATGTCACCCTTTTCACCGCATGTTAAAATCCCTTCCGCCTGTCATTATATGTCAACATATCATATCCTATTTCACTACATGCCATCCCTCCTGTATCACACGTCATAATGCCATTCCCTCTTTAACGCCAGGATAAACTAACATTGTTCCTCTCACCACATGGGAGAGTTCCACTCACCTCTCACCGTATTATCAGAATGTCATTCACCTGTTTAACTGCATGTCAATATGTCGTTACTTATTTTCACTACGTCAGAATACCATCCGGTCGTTCTCTGCATGAGACATGTCAGAAGGTCATTCAACTATTCGCTGCATGTTAAATGTCCTGTCAGTCGCCATATGCATTTGTGCGCTGGTGAGGCTCAACCGTAAATCGGAAGATCTGCTCGCAACTTAGACGAACAAAATCTTCTGTGGGCAGCTTCTCGCCGCATATGTGTGTGGTCTGTTCTGGCGGTCAGTCCGTCTTCGGCGAAGGAAATCTGGCTGATCCTATCAGTGCTCATACGCTCATTCGCTTGTCGCTACGTTTGTCTTAAAACTGAAAATTAAAGGAATTGACGGAAGGGCCGTTTGCACGAGGCTCTCGAGAGCCAATATATACAGGGATAACTGGCCGTGGAAGCCTAACGTCCACTGCATCTGTGTCCGTCTTCCAGTCGTCTTGCCATGCTCGCCACTGGAGCCAGATGGACGCAAACGAGAGAGCGGGGACGACGGAGTTGCGCGACCACTACCTCGCTATACAAATCTAAAGCGCAAGTCATTCGTTCCTCATCAAAAGATGTAGTGAAATGAATGGTCCTCGTCATTCATGACGGACTAGTTCCTCTTTCACCACATGTCAAATGTCATTAATCCTTTCACCGAATGTCAAAATGCCATTAACCCTTTCACCGAATGTCAAAATGCTATTTTCTCTTTTACCTAACGTCAAAATAACATTTTCCAATTCACCTAATGTCAACATGTGTGTGTGTCCTTTTTCATTGCAATTCAAAATTGCATTACTCACTTTTACTAAATGTCATAATGTCACCCCTTTCACAACAAAACGTCAAATTGTCATTCCCCCCTGCCTGTAATTAACCCGAAAACCAATACAACACTGACAATACTGCATTAATACACACTCATTCCGCTTGGATTATTTGTATATTTAACTACTAGACAATTAATAGAAATATCGCAGGGTAAACAATCGTACTATAACAGTGGTAGAGTGTATATTCGTCAGTAACTAATCAACCGACTAAACGCAAACATGTGTTAATAAATAAGGCAGTTGTACACAGCGCACTCATGTTGTAACTCATTTTATTCACGTGAAGATAGCAGTGAGAAAGATGTGATTGTTTTTTCGACACCGATTCTTTGAAATGTGCGTTCTTTCGCTCACTTTAAACTCAAGCGTCGACCATACTCGTGCTACAACAAGTGCACTAGACTCATTATTGCCTTTGGATCAGCTTTGTCTATTACTAGTGTCCCACGCCATCATGGATCAGCTTTCTCTATTACTAGTGTCCCACGTCATCAGACGAACCCACTCCGACTTCTAAGGTACTTGCGTTTTACGTCCCCAAGTCAAAGACGAGAAGTCAACATTTTATTATAACTGACCAGTGTAGGAGTTGAACACCCCACCTTGGTATCAGCGCACCGGGTGTTTAAGAACGAACGCTCTAACCCATTCGGACATGCTGACCACCGTTTATGTTCATGCTTCGACCACTCACTACAAGCGAGAATCCAATCAATACCTCCAATCTAGTTAGTTCCCTTGTGGTTTTTTGTGGTATCACTTGTATGGACTACGCTTGGGTTGAAAGCAAGCGAATAGGGAAAAGGAGGGGGGCGGGGAATCATAAACTGGCAAAGACAAAGAGATAAGTACCTGGATGGCTTGGCCATCTAGCGTGACAGGGGCATGACCACAGCCCTGGTTCACAGCTCTGATGATCTTTCCAGATGTCAACAATGACCGTCTACGTCTTTCGGCGAGGAAATTAATGACAATAGTTGATATAGGAATATCGAATCGTGAATGTCAACATCAGCCTGCTCAAATGAAATCACCTCATTGAAATAATAAGCAAAAATAAGTGCACATAAAACACACTTTTGCACACCTTTAGAAGCATGGGACAAATGGTGCTACACCCACAATTTCATATGATAAATGGCCAACCGGTGGGTGATGTTTGGAGTATCACACCATTCGACTTTACTTCTCATTACATTTCCTGGTACTTAGTAAAGGCTAGGTTGATCAGGAACACAAATCAATTAAACATTATTCTAACCCAAGAACTTAGAAGCAACAGAGATGTGGTTCCTGAAACGAAAATTGCGAATTCCTTGGACTGCCAACGTAACTATCAACGACTGCCTGAAGGAGCCTAATGAAACTAGAACATTATATGCAACAGTAAGAAAGAGACAAACAGCTTTCTTTGGTCATGTGATGAGAAGCGAGGCACTGGAGAACATCGTGACAACGGGAAAGATCGAGGGGAAGAGAGGACGAGGCAGACCAAGAGAAATGATGCTGGATGGATTGAGAGGAGTATCATTAGAGGAGGTGATCCAAAACACCGAGATCGGTGGAGAGCCATCAACGCCTACTCCAGCTGACAGGGCACTTGATGATGATGGTGATGATGAATCCACCCGGATGCGAAAGGAACCCATGACAGGAGAGCATCTAACCACTTCGCAACCTCGGCGGCGGAATACACTGACGGTTTTCATATAGCCAAGGGAAATAACTGGAAGAATTACTGGTATTGTGGACTCTATGCTCTTTACACAAGATGAAGAATATTCTCGGCAATTCGTCTTTGTCAAATGAGGTGGGGGGAAAGAGTTCTTAAGAGCTATACTGATGTGTGGAAGCGAATCATGGAAAATAAGCAGGCAAGTGTGGAATTATGTTTGCGGCTACAGAGATGTGGTTTTATAAAAGGATGATGGGAACACCGTGGATGGATAGAAAAAGCTATGAAGATATCTGCAATGAAGTTAACTCATAAAGAGAAGGTTTAACCACAGATCGCGTTTTGAGTAAACAGGACGTGAATAATATCTCCACGTTTGTTAGTGAAAAATCCTCAAATCGCCACACTAAAACCAGGTTGAATAATGCGCCCCCCCCCCCCCCCCCAAAAAAAAAAAAAAAAAAAACAGACGGCTCGTGAATCCACAAGTGGAAAGGCTCCCAGGATGCAGCTTGCCACCAAAGCTGCCAGGAAGAGTGACCCATCCACAGGAGGGGGGGGGGGGCGGAAGAGAGGAGGGAGATGTCAAGAAGCACCATCGTTATAGGTCACGCACCGTTGCCCCGAGAGAACTTCCTAGTTACCAAATACCACTGAGCTGCTGATCGGAAAATTGTCTTTTCAGAGACGGTGAGGGAAGTTGCCTTACCATAGACTGGTGAGGGATATTGCCTTACCATAGACTGGTGAGGGAAGTTGCCTTACCATAGACTGGTGAGGGATATTGCTCAAGACTTCAATAAAGACCTTCGTTTCCAGAGTGCAGCAATAGGAGCCGTGGAGAGGCCAGTTAGGCTGATCTTGTGGGTCTGTTTGAGGACACCAACCTGTGTCCCATCGATATTAGGCGTGTCACCATCATGCCAACAGACATTCAGGTAGCCAAACAAATTAGAGAAGAGCGCCCCTATGCGTTGTTTCTTCTTCTTTGGCAGCAATAACCAACGACAGAACAATGCATAGTTTATAACCTGGACACTTGCCAGTCAAATGAGAGCAGTTTTTAATAAAACATGCAGGCTGTAAAAACTAGCATGCAACTATTGAATTAAAGAATTAAAATGTGGGGGGAAAAATAGCCCACAAAGAAACCAGGTTTGCTGGCATCAGAAGTAGGCAGTCGACATTCTTCGGGCATGTCATGAGAAACAGATAGCTGGTGTTTGTCGTTATAGCTGAGGGTGGGGGAGGGGGAGGGGAGGAGAAGCAGGGGACAACCAGGAGATAGTATGCTGAACAGTTTGACCTCATGACATGGAGGATAATCGGTATCAGAAATGACTGGCGGCGCACGAGACCGATGGCTGTGAATAGACGTGATCACCAACACCACACGACATGGACTATGATAAGATATAGGCATAATATAAGAATATGCTCGGTTCACAGTTATAATAAATACGTATGCAGATCTTCAAGTATTCCTTTGTCACAGTCTATGGAATCCTCTTGATCAGCCCAGAAATCCTTTTGCTCAGTCCAGTAATCATTTTGGTCAGTTCAAGAATCCATTTGGATGGTCTAAGAATCCATTTGATCAGTACAGAAATCCTTATGTTCAGTCCAAGAATAATTTTGGTTGGTCCAAGAACCCCTTTGGTCAGTCCAAGAACCCCTTTAATCAGTTCAAAACCCATATTGTCTGTCCATGAATCCATTTGATCAGTTCATGAATTTCTTTGGTCAGTTTACGAATCCATTTGGTCAGTCCAGGCACCTCTGTGGTCAACCCATCAACCCCTTAGCTCAGTCCAAGAATCCCCGTGTTCAGTCAGTCAACTCCTTTAATCAGTCCAGAACCCGTATGGTCAGTCCATCAACGTCTCTGGTCAGTCCAATAACACCTGTGGTCATTCCATCAACGCCTTTGGTTAGAGTTGGCGGCGACTGCACTAGCCAGGCAGCCTTAATTCCTCAGGCTCAAAATCCCCATTGTCCTACACCGCAAGTTACTATAGGCAGTAGATGATATAATGCCAAGAGCAAGAGGTAGTTAGTTAGTTAGTCGACAGATCATCCTCGTTGCACATCGAACCATTCAGTTCATAAGTGCTCGGATCCCCTCCTCAGCAAATTCCGCAGCGTGTAGCGGCTAACGACACCAGTTCTGTGTTGGTTTATCACTCTTCTTTGACTTCCTGCGTAGTGTTCTTGTTTGGCCACCCCTCTTTTAATTTGCTGTTCTCGCAGTCTGGCCATGGTTGTGGATTCACAGTCATCACTTGATTCACGCAAAAGTCTTACTTCTCGTAGAGCATTCAGAATGTCAGCCTGGTCCATGGCGCGTTCGCCCTCACTTATACAAAACAAGCTTAACGTACTCTGCAGCTCAGCTGTGGAACAATCTTCCACAAGAAATCAATGACATCACCAATCCCTATTCATATAATCGCAAATTACTCGAACACTATCTCAGTACGGATTATCTTCCCCCTTAATAATAGAGATAATAATAATAATAACAACAAAACCCTAGTATAACAGCCAGTCCCCTTTTGGTAGGCCAGTATATTTCACATGGCTAATAACAAGTGTCAGACCATTATCTAATTTTACTGTGTCGTGTAGTTTTGATGTTCGCATTTTGCCCATGCCTTTATAATGCATATCTTTTATATTGTTGCTGTTCTCTGTTAGCCTTGAATGATGTGTGAATGAAATAATGTATGACAGAGAGTGATAGAAGGGCAGAATGTTAGACGGGCCTGCGTGCCCAATTCTTAACCCTTTGAAAATAAAGTTTGTTCGTTCGTTCGTTCGTTCGTTCACCGTAGCCTCACCTGCGAGCTTGTCAGCCCGCTCATTTCCTTGTACTCACGCATGCCCTGGCACGAAAATGAAACTAATCTTTGCCAGCCGAGACCGCTCCAGAGGCAGCAACCATTCTCTTTGGATCGACCCCTCCTCTATCCTCTTGATGATGTTCATTGAGTCGCTAAGGAAACATGCCCTAGTGAATGTCTGTGTCTCAAGCCATGTTATTGCTTTACTTACTGCCATGACTTCCATGGTCAGGCTACTTGTGGTTTCAGTGAAAGCACCAGAGTCCTCCTTCACAATTCTCCCTCCGGCCCGAGCTGTAAAGGCCCATGAGCTTCTCACATGTCGGACGACAGACCCATCTGTGTAGATGACCGCGTCACCGTCTAGCGAATTCTCGAAAATCAACGCTTGTACTTCAGCCTCCACACAGCCGGATTTTCTTGTCTGCATTTTCTATCTAGTTGGATGCAAACTGAAAAGGATGTGCAGAAATCTGATGGCACTTGTACCCACCCCCCGCCAGGTTCTAAGTCCTCCATAGCAAGAGGTAGGTGGTTATGTTCTCTAATAGCGGACGACAAACGCTGGCTTCGAAGCCTTGTCCGTCAGCGCTCATGAGATTTTCAGCGTAGTGATTTAGACAGAATAAAATGGTGATTTTGACTGAATATAATGTGATTTCGGCTGAATAAAGTGTGTTGTAGACTGTATAAAGTGTGATTTAGACTAAATAAAATGTGACTGTGACTGAATAAAATGTGATTTCGACTGAAAAACAATTGGTTTCGACTGAATAACATGTGATTTAGACTGCATAAAATGTGATGCAGACTGAATAAAATGCCATTAATATGTGGCCGTATTGTCCTTTAATAAAAATGTGTCAAAGCGTAGATGGGCCTGTTTTACGGTGAAAAGGCAACTGACATGGACAAGGAAAAGACCTCTCTGGAGAGCAGACAGAGCTAAGGTTGTGGAGCTTGTCTGGGATCTAGTGGAGAGTGCAGCTAAACACATGATCCACGTCTGGAGAGACTGATTCTTTAGGCAGTCGCAGATGGACCGGTCGACGCTCAACACGTAATCAAAAGTACAGGCGAACGGTTACTGAGACTGCCAGTGTTACATTCATCATAGGCACTCTTCGCTGGATGTGGGTGAATAAGGCGGAGCACATGTGTAGATGTTCCAGGTGCAATTATATGCATTCATTCATTCATTCATTTAATCAATCATTCATACATTGAGTGGTATGTCCTGTGCAGAACCTCGCTCCCATACCAAACTTCTGGAAAACATCTCGACCATATGCACAATGTTCGGCGTCCAATACACCCATCTGGAGATCATCCGCCACATCCTGCACCCATCTTCTCTTTGGCTTTCCTCTTCCTCTCTTCCCGGGCATATGTCCCTCTATGATTGTTCTCTCCAAACTTGCATGATGTTTCAAGTGACCATAATATTTCAGCTGTCTATCTTTTAACGTCTTTAGCAGCCAACCCTCTTTAATATTCAGATCTTGTCGTATGGATGCATTCTTTTCTGTATCCAAGATATTCTTACGCCCCGTCTAGAACATTTACCTTAAAAGGCATTTATGCGCTGTTCAGCTTGTTTAGTAAGTGTGCAGGTCTCACATGAGTATGGTGTAAGATGTATGCTCTTAAAAATCTAATTTTTGTAGGTTTAACTGCCCCACGCCTCAATTTATTCACTGTGTTAGTTTTTGAAGAGCAATAAATATTCGTCTTTTAATTTCTGTCATTTTGTCTCCATTGTTGGTAATTAATTACCCACAATATTAAACATTTTCCACCACCTCTAACTTTTCCTCGTTTACGTATATTTCTTTCAGTGATATTGATTCTTGAATTTAAACCTCACGCATACCAGATCTCCAAATATCCAGAACCTAGCAGAACAAGCATGGACAACTAACCCATCAGTCTTCCAACAAAAATGCTGTACAACGAATGACACTGGCAATGACATTGAAGGAAACATGGTAGTTGGCACGCTGGCAAACAGCGGGCCGTTAGAAAGACCAGTTTCCCCAGATGAGGGTCTCACTGAAAGGGGCAAAGAAATGTTTGAAGAGAATTCCAAATTGACTGAACTATAGTCAAACCTAAAATGAAAACAACATAAAGCCGAACAAGTTAGCTTAATAAAAGTCATTCTTCCAATCTTTCCTGTTTCTGCTTATTTGATCCAATCTCTCCTGCCATCTATTTATTTGATCCAATATTTCCTGTCATCTGCTTGTTTCATCCAATCATTCCTGTCATCTAATTATTTGATCCAATCTCTCCTGTCATATACTTATTTAATCCAATCTCTCTTATCATCTGCTTATGTGATCCAATCTTTCCTGTCATATGCTTATGTAATCCAATCTTTCCTGTCGTCTGCGTTTGTGATCCAATCATTCCTGTCATCTGCTTATGTAATCAAGTCAATCTTTCCTGTCATCTGCTTATATGATCCAATCTTTCCAGTCATCTACTTATTTGATCCAATCTTCTCCATCATGTGCTTATTTGATCCAATCTTTCTTGTCATCTGCTTATTTGATCCGATATTTCCTGTCATCTGCACCGTATGTCTGGTCAATTCTTGCCGAAAATCGGTATACTTGGTCCATTCTTGCCAACAGACCGCATGTTTGGCCAATTGTTGCCGACAGTCAGTATTTTGGTCCAATCTTGTCGACAGTCAGTATGTTTGGTCTGTTCTTGCCGACAGACCGTATCTTTGGCCAATTCTTGCCGACAATCTGTATATTTCATCCTTTATTGACAACAATCAGTATATTTGGTCTTTTCTTGCCAACAATCTGTATATTTTGTCTTTTCTTGCCAACAATCTGTATATTTAGTCTTTTCTTGTCAACATTCTGTATATTTGGTATTGTCTTGCCAACAATCTGAACATTAGATCATTCTCTCTTGCCGTAGATGTTGATAGAAGTAATGTTTCACAGCCCCAGAATCACTGCTGTATGAACATGTTGTCGAAGCCAGGCGTCGGCAATCATTTTGTAATTGTGTGCCGAAGTAATGTTGCAAAGTCCTCGAGTGTGAAACGTCACAATGGTTCGAAAAGAACAAACAACGGTGGATGACGGCACACATGGTTCGTGATAGAAGAGACACGGGTTGACGATCAGTATACAGAATATTGCTGACACCTTGGGAAGGAGGGTGGCCAGCAGTATACAGGACATCGCAGACAACTTGGGCATGAGGGTGACCAACAGTATACAGGACATCGCAGACAACTTGGGCATGAGGGTGACCAACAGTATACAGGACATCGCAGACAACTTGGGCATGAGGGTGACCAACAGTATACAGGACATCGCAGACAACTTGGGCATGAGGGTGACCAACAGTATACAGGACATCGCAGACAACTTGGGCATGAGGGTGACCAACAGTATACAGGACATCGCAGACAACTTGGGCATGAGGGTGACCAACAGTATACAGGACATCGCAGACAACTTGGGCATGAGGGTGACCAACAGTATACAGGACATCGCAGACAACTTGGGCATGAGGGTGACCAACAGTATACAGGACATTGCTGACACTTTGAGCATGAGGGTGTTCACGGCGGGATAAATTGTCAGAGATCGAGAGGCTTGTCCACGCGCCGCAATGAGAGCGCTGTGTTGAGAGCGCCCTGATGAGAGCGCGCTGATGAGAGCGCTGTGATGAGAGCAACGCGATGAGAGCGACCCGATGAGAGCGACCCGATGAGAGCGCCGCAATGAGAGCGACCCGATGAGAGCGCCTTGATGAGAGGGCCGTGTGAGAGCGTTGTGATGAGAGCGTTGTGATGAGAGCGTTGTGAGGGGAGCGCTGTGATGAGAGCGTAGCGATGAGAACGCGGCGACGAGAGCGCTGTGATGAGAGCGCCCTGATGAGATTGCCCCGATGAGAACGCCGTGATGACAGCGCCCTGATGAGAGCGCCGTGAAGAGAGCGCCGTGATGAGAGCGCCCTGACGACAGCGCCGTGATGAGAGCTTGGCGATGAGAGCCACATTCTGTAAAGGCCAGACTGCATGATGATGATGATGATCATAATAATAATGATGATGATGATAATGATGATGCGGAAATCCCACAGACATGTGTAAGTTGTGAACACAAATATGTATCTACGCATATGTAGTCTATGTTCTTTTGTATGGCCACGGTTTTATGTTATTTATTTACTGTGTTAATTTCTTCACTCAAACCAACGATGTGTTAATGTTTAAATAAATGTGTGTGGGATTGATAATTCTTCATAATTCCCTTTCATGTTTGTCTTTGTCTTTGTTGTGTGCTTGTGTTTTATTTTACAGTCTCGCCTCATTTCTTTGTGCATGTTTCTTTCATTCCGTCGGTCTTTATGTCTTCGTGTTAATCTTTTATAATTGTGTATTGACTCCTTGAATTACTAATGCTATTTTTTCGTTTCTTTCTTTCTGTCATACTTTTTGTTTCATATTTATTTCTTAGTCTGCAACATATGAGTTGTTTCCAATAAACTGTCTTTCTTTAATTTACTCTTTCTTATATTCATACTTTCTTATTGTTTTATTAACTTCTGTAATTTACTATTTCATTATTGCTTCGTTGCATCAGTCTTTCATTCGCTTATTCTTTATTTCTTTCATTCACCCATTGATTAATTATGTTTTTGTTGCTTACTTCATTTGTTGCTTCCATCTATGTTTCTTATAATCTTTAATGACTAATTCTATGTTTCTTTCCTTCCTTACTTTATTCCGCCATTCATTCTTTATTTCATTGTTATAATATGAGAAGAATAGTACATATTAGAAGAAGAAGAAGAAGAAGAAGAAGAAGAAGAAGAAGAAGAAGAAGAAGAAGAAGAAGAAGAAGAAGAAGAAGAAGAAGAAAACTATTTCACAAAGCCAACACAGTAACCAAGATGTATGTACAATATTCTGAGCTTTATTATTATTTCAGTACAACACATATGAGAAGGCGAGCATAACAACGAAAATATAACACTCAGGTAAAAAACAACGTGTCGAGATTCGTGGGAGTATATACATACAAGTTACAAATGTCGAAGGTTATTCGGATGTAATTAGTACAAATATAATAATAAAGGCAATAATAATAGTAATAATAATATAATAATAATAATAATAATAATATCAACGCTGGATACATACATCTATTACTTAGTATCTGTAAAGATGCAGTTTGTATAGTTCTGACAATGGGATGTTAGGTGTGAACGGAGGATGTTTGTGATAAAGGCACATTGTCTGTGAATGGAGAGATGTTTGTGTTAGAAGCACATTGTCTGTGAATAGAAAGATGTTTTTGATAAAGGCACAAGATGTGTGAATGAAAGGATACATGTGACCTAGGTACATTATGTGTGATTGGAAGGATGCTTGTGACAGTGGCATATTATGTGGGAAAGGAAGGGTGTTTGTGACGAAGGCACATTATGTGTGAATGCAAGGATGTTTGTGACGAAGGCATATTATGTCTGAATGCAAGGATGCTTGTGACAGAGGCATATTATGTGTGAATGGTAGGATGCTTGTGAAGAAGGCACACTATGTGTGAATGGAAGGATGTTTGTGACGAAGGCATATTATGTGTGAATGCAAGGATGTTTGTGACGAAGGCATATTATGTGTGAATGCAAGGATGCTTGTGACAGAGGCACATTATGTGTGAATGGAAGAATGCTTGTGACAGAGGCACATTATGTGTGAATGGAAGGATGCTTGTGACAGAGGCACATTATGTGTGAATGGAAAGATTTTTGTGACAGAGGTACATTATGTGGGAAAGGAAGGATGTTGGTAACGAAGGCACATTATGTGTGAATGCAAGGATGTTTGTGACGAAGGCACATTATGTGTGAATGAAAGGATGTTTGTGACAGAGGCACATTACATGTGAATGGAAAGATGGTTGTAACGAAAGCACATGTGTGAATGGTAGGATGCTTGTGAAGAAGGCACATTATGTGTGAATGTAAGTATGTTTGTGACGAAGGCACATTGTGTATGAAAGGATGCATGTGACGAAGCGACAAAAAATATTCCAAAACAAATTTAACTTACAAACAAGGGACGTAACTACCAAAGTTAAAGTTAGTTACACATAGTCAACCCCATCATTGTTTGGCCGTTTGTGATTTTTGGCAAGTTTTCGTGCAGTAGTTTGTCACTACTTTTTGAACAACCGGCACCCATACCTTTTTCATTTAAATAAACCTACGCTAGGTGGGCTACTGTCAAATCACCCGTAGTTGTCTATCGAACGCAGGTATGCGGCATTACGAACTGCGTCCGTAGCACCTTCGCCACAGAGTAGGTAACTACCAAAGAGCTGGTTTATTGTATAACACCAAAAAGAATGTACCTTACACACAAGGGCAGTAACTAAAAACCAGTAAGTGTTATATATACACAAACACACAGCATGTAACGCATAAACTAGAGAAGTAACTCACACATGCACGCACGCAGACAGACAGACAGACAGACAGACAGGCAGACAGACACACACACACACACCACACACAGATATATATATATATATATATATATATATATATATATATATATATATATATATATATATATATATATATATATATATATATCGGGTGTTTGTAAAGTCTCACTATACTTTGTAGAACAAATTTGAAAACATGAAGTAAATGATGTCATAGAAGTATGTGCTAAAAATGTCAGTAAATTAGTCACAAGAGGTGTTGGAAATGTCCATTACGGGCTTCAAGACATGACTGCACACGCTTAGTCATATTATCATATGCCTGTGTATCGTGACTGTTGTTATTTCAGGAATCCGTGTGTATTGACCGCCATGTCGAAGCATTTGTTCAACCCCCCCCCCCCCCCCCCCCCCCAAAAAAAAAAAAACATTATTGTTTTCCGTTGATAACACCATTCTGGTAGGAGTGCAAAGAATTACTCCAGCAGTCGACAACCATTCGCTGCATATTGCTTCACGGCGGTCCGTTGAGAACATATTTGATGATGGCATATACTTAATTTATCAAATTTGTTCTACATGCAAAGTGTAATGAGACTTCTTAAAAAAACACTCAATATAAAACACTGATAACCAAGGGAAATAACTAAAAAAAAAAAAAACAGCGACTGTAATGTACATATATTGAGTGTGGCTTAACATCATTACACGCAACTTATAAACAACCCACGCAGTGACATAACATACACCACCCGATGTAATTCCCCCGATATAATTCACACAACGTGAACTTAACATTTACTCAGTGAGTGCACTATTGATGTAGCTTTCACATTCTGGATTTCCCATTCACACAAGAGGTAATGTATGTATCTTAAACATAATGGATGCAGCTTAATATACAAATGATGTAATTTACAAAAACAAGGGGCAATCCCTAACATACGTAATGTTGTTTATACACATTTAATATAACATAAACATAACCTGTGCAATTTACAGTCAATAGATGACACATAAAATACCCTGATGGAATTTTCAAATAAAGGACTAACTTACGAACAAAGGGACATAACATGAAAGGAGTTAGTCTTGGACATAACATTCAAAGGATTTATTCTTCAAAAGAAGGTTAATTAATTTTACAAACACAAGATTCACAAACATTGCACGCTAGATGTATAAACCCACGACAGCTTATAACTTTCGAACATTGCAAACATATTCGCGTTGTGTCGCTCATCGTCTGGTTAGAGCGGCTGTCTAGACAAACCCCTTGACAGGGCTGTCCGAGAAACTACGTACATACACACATGCGCGCGCGCACACACACACCCGCACACAAAAACAAGCGTGTTTGTATAGATATAGTGTATGCACGCATTTGCATATACTCACAACAAAACTATCAAAGTATGCACAAGTTGAACATTCTCATTGTATGTTTAGGAATATTAACTGACTGAAAAACATTCTCCAGTTGGGCAATTTGCAGTGTACTTTCGATATATCCGCACAAGCAAATACACTTATCAACAATATGAATATTTCTGTGCTAAGTTCACAGGTGTTGCTGTTTTTTTAGCGAACAAAACAACGTATCCATAATTTAAACATTCCTGCGATACCTTCATAGAGACATTAGCTGATAAAACAACGAATAAACAGTTTGAACATTCCCGTAGTATGTTCCAGCGAGTCTTCTGGCCAACAAAACCAATTTAACCAGTTTGAACATTTCCGTGGCATTTTCCAAAGACACTGGCAAAGAAAATTTATCCACAGTTTGAACACACTTATGGTGTGTTCGAAATAATGTGCCAACAAGACAATTTATCCACAGTTTGAACATTTGTGAAGTATGACCAGCCAATCTGAATGTCCTGTCTGAAATATGACCAGCCAATCTGTATGTCCCGTCTGAAGCATGCCCTGCCAATCTGTATGTCTTGTCTGAAATATGACCAGCCAATGTGTATGTCCTGTCTGAAGCATGACCTGCCAATCTGTATGTCCTGTCTGAAATATGACCAGCCAATGTGTATGTCCTGTCTGAAGCATGACCAGCCAATCTGTATGTCCTGTCTGAAGTATGACCAGCCAATCCGTATGTCTTGTCTGAAGCATGACCAGCCAATCTATATGTCCTGTCTGAAGCATGCCCAACTAATCTGTATGTCCTGTCTAAATCATGCCAAGCCAATCTGTATGTCATGTCTGAATCATGCCCAACCAATCTGTATGTCCTGTCTGAAGCATGACCAGCCAATCTGTATGTCCTGTCTGACGAATACCCAGCCAATCTGTATGAACTCTCTAAAGCATGACCTGCCAATCTGTATGTCCTCTCTGAAGCATGAATTGCCAATCTGTATGTCCTCTCTGAAGCATGGCCAACCAATCAGTATGTCCTGTCTGAAGCATGCCCAGCCATTCTGTATGTCCTGTCTGAAGCATGCCCTGCCAATCTGTATGTCCTGTCTGAAGCATGACCTGCCAATCTGTATGTCTTTTCTGAAGCATACTGTCTGTTATGCCATGTCTGAAGTATCTGATATACCTCTCATTTGTATTTCTTTGACAGAATGTCAGCGCGTTTGAATGAATAAGACCGCTCGCTCTTAAACTTCCTGCGTGCTGATATCAAGGAAGCGGGTTCAACCCCTTCACCGGGTCATTTGGCCTAAAATGTTAACTTCCCCTCCTTGACTTGGAGACGTAGATTACAAGTACCTCAGAAGTCGGAGTGGGTTCGCATGATGGCGAGGGACACTGGTAATAGGGAAAGCGAGCACACACGCAACAATCAGTCCAATGCTACCAGAAGAAGTTGCACAAGTGTGGTCTACTCCTGAGTTAAAAGCGGGTGTATACAAAACAAAAAATAAAACACCCAAAAATGCCTTCAAAGAAAGGGGGGGGGGGGGGGGGGGGGGGGGGGGAGAGAGGTATATTATACGAGTTATTCTGGAATTTCTTCTTTGTCAGCTTTCTCGTGCAAGAAATGTTCCCCCATCATTCTGAAAACGCACAATTTAAGAAACCTCAGTTTTGTTCTCCGTCTTTTCAGTTCCGTTTTTTTCATTCGCGGCACAAATATTGCACTTCTTAATGGCCGTCTGTCGTTTACTAATGTTTACTTTTGCCTTTAAAACTGTTTACTTTGTCTTTTACTAGTGTTTACTTTGTGGTTCACTAATGTTTAATTTGTCTTTCACTAATGTTTACTTTTTCTTTCACAAATGTTTACTTTTTCATTCAATAATATTTACTTTGTCTTTTACAAATATTTACTTTGTCTTTCAGAAATGTCTACTTTGTCTTTCTCGAATGTTTACTTTATCTTTCACAAATGCTCACTTTGTCAACAAGAATTGTTTTAGATGTAACTACTACAAACAGCGTCATGTTGTGAACATTACAATTGCTTCAAGTTTCTTGAATGTTGTTATGATAACAAAGCACATTCGAAAATGTGTATCTTTCATGGGATTTTCATCAGGCCTCATTTTAAAACATTGAAACTTCTCCTTTAGACAACAATATATAGATCTATATTTAGTAAATAAAGACTCTTTTATAAATGGTAATGTTATTTGGTAAATAGAGAGGCGCCATTATATGAAAACAGGTGGGGGGGGGGGAGTTTGGTGCTCTGCCACTTTGAACTCAAGCGTAGTCCATACACACTACTTCTAGTACTGCTGGACTTAATTTTGCGTGTGGATTAGCTTTCCCTATTAACAGTGTCCCTCGCCATCAGGCGAACCCACTCCGACTTCAGAGGTACATGTAATTTACGTCCCCATTTCAAGGACGAGAGGTTAAAATTAGAATCCAAATCTCTGGTATAGGGGATGAACCCCTTAGCTCAGCATCAGCACACCGGATGTTTAAGAACACGGACTGTTATCCATTCGGCCATGGTGGCCTCCAAATGAGTGTATGAGAAGGAGTATTTTTGGAGGGTGCTTTGAAGAATACAGATATTTTCATATAACTGATCCATCTTTGCCTTATTTTCGGTTAGTAGTGGACGAAATATACGACTCGGAATTTATTGTCTTTCACATACGCTACAAGATTTTCTTTGAAGTGTGTCTGGCAGAGTGCCTATAACGTCGGGCTGCCCTTCAAGAGACCAGGGGTCGAATCCGTGTTAAGGTCATAGATTTTATTTCTACTGTCGGGGGCAAAATGAAAATCCAAACCTGCACAGTTCGCGGCAACTGCACTAGCCAGGTGGCCTTAAGTCCTCAGGTTCAAGACCCCCCTGTCCTACCTCGCAAGGTACTATAGACAATAATGACAGTTGTCATTCGAAAAAAGTTCTTTCAGCTTGTTCCGTATCAACAACTGGATTCACAAACTGCTGTATCTGTATCAACAATGGGATTCACAATGTGCTGCTTACATATCAACAATGGGATTCACAAAGTGTTGCTGGTGCCTGGTTTGTTTTTTGCGAATCCTTTAGAAGCATGTCCTTTGGTCCATGGGTCTGATTCCATGAAGTTCATATCACCTTAACCCTGAAACCAATCCTCATCTATTAATTATTCTGGTGTAGAAACGTTTCTCCCGACCGTGTACCATCTTCTCATGGATTGTGTGGTGAGCCCCACGCCCCTCTTCGAATTCAGAAACCAGTGCGACACCGGTACTGAAATGTCACAAGGACGGAGAGGCATGTCATGATGTAGCCGAGTCACTTTACAGCACAGGAAAATCAGACTGACTGAGACGGTGATCATGTTGGCAATGGAAGATGGCTTGCCCAAAGGCCAGTCAGCAAAGAGGTAGACAGCAATACAAGTGGTAGGATAAAATCAAGAGATGGACCAACAGCAACTTGACAGAATGTACAATCAAGGCCAGATACAAAGAGTGTGGAGATCCACTGCAGCCAACCTTCATTGTGGAGACGGCACATGATTGATTGATGTCCCCTCCCAGGAGTTATAAGTATTAGCAGAATACAACTCAATGTTGCAATGGTCCTTGATTTGCGGAACGTCTACGTTAAATATCGAAATGTTCTCTTTCAACAGCAGACTTCTCACAACACTTCTATTTTCATGAACATTAAGTGTTTGTCTCTATTCATCTTCATTCCAATACACACGATTACTCCAACACATTTCGAACACGCCCTTCGCTAACCGAGCTTCTCTTAAATACACCCACATTCGACTTGCCAATGACTAGCCCACTTGTTATTGTTCCATTTATTCAAACTGTCTTGTAAAAACCGAACCTGGACAACATCTCAGAGACTTGCTTTGTTTCCTTCTCTGACCTTTCAGCGATACACATTTGATAAGTATTGTTTTTTGTGTGCGGATGTCTTTCTTTCTGTTGGAACAAAATGCGCCTTAAAAGATTAATGATTCTTTACTGCGTCTTCTATTTCTCCATTCAGTTGTGATCAATGTTTTTGTTTTTTTCTATACAACAGCAGGCATCTACAGAGCTTCTGCTTTGTGTACATCCTTCTTCACAGCTATAGTCTTCTGTTAGTTTCTGCGATTTATCGACACCCTCTTTTCTCTTCTTGTTCGTTTTTCGCCGGCAGTGGGGAATCTGATCAAATGTGTATTTCTTTCTTTCAGAGTTCATTCTGAATGTAGAGGGACAGGACGTGATAGCCTTGGCGTTGTTTATTGTTGTTGATGTTCAATCAACTTTATCTGCGACTGAATCAAGCCTACTTTCACAAACAGGTGTGCCGAACTTTGTTCACGGTACACACCTTGCAGGTGACTTTACAGCACCACTGGAACGTGCACTGACATCTTTCCTTCGCTACGTATTCTTCCGTCTGGTAGCCACGCCCACAGCAAAGTAGTTCACATCCGTCAGTGTTGAGTGACGTGCCATTGCAATCCCGCCCCTGAAAGAAACAACCAGGCTGTATTTAACGCATGGATAGATGGGGCGCAATCTTAATTAGCGTTGTACAGATTGAAATTAAGAAGTTAAGAAAGACAAATCAATGCTCTTGTAATACTTGATAACTATGGTCATTTCTCTACTTTTTCTCTTTTATAACTTTCAGGTTGTCTCTTCTTCTTCATCTTCTACTTTTTACGCTTCTTTTATTTGTCTCTTGTCTTTTTCATATTCCTCTTCTTCTACTTCTATTGTTTTGTTTCTCTTCCTCTTCTCCCTTTTTTTTCGCTTTCCTCCTTAATCTTCTCCTCATTCTCCTTCTTCTTCAGTTATTTTTTCCCGTTTTTTTCCTCTACTTATGTTTCATCTTCTGATCTTTCTACTTTCTATTCTTCAGCGTCTTTTACTTTTTTAATCCTAGTCTTCTTATTATTTATCTTCTTCTTCTTATTCTTCTTCTTCTTCTTCTTATTCTTCTTCTTCTTCTTCTTCTTCTTCTTCTTTTTCTTCTTCTTCTTCTTCTTCTTCTTCTTCTTCTTCTTCTTCTTCTTCTTCTTCTTCTTCTTCTTCTTCTTCTTCTTCTTCTTCTTCTTCTTCTTCTTCTTCTTCTTCATCATCATCATCATCATCACCACCACCATTCTGTGCTCCCACTGCTCTAGTTTTATTTCTTCTGCCGATCACTTGTTTCTACCGTCGTGGCAGTTCTAACGAATAACTCGACGTTTGCTTGCAGTTCCTCGTCTCTTCCACTCAGCTTGAAGCGTCCAAGTGTTGATGTAGTGGGCCTGTATATGTTTCTAAACATACCGCAAAGAGGACAGCTCAGTCGGCCATGTGCAGCACCATGCCAACGTATTCATTATGTACACATTGTTCCCGATAGATAAACTTGAAATTGAAATAATTGCTTCTTTTTATGTTGATGTTAAGTTTTTGTTTTTAATGCTCATTAACACCACTTACAGCAACAGGTCTAGGATCGAAGTTCAGTAAAACATAGAGCAGGAAAAGGAAGAAGAAGAAGAAGAGGAGGAGGAAGAAGAAGAAGACGAAGAAGAAGAAGAAGAAGAAGAAGAAGAAGAAGAAGAAGAAGAAGAAGAAGAAGAAGAAGAAGAAGAAGAAGAAGAAGAAGAAGAAGAAGAAGAAGAAGAAGAAGAAAAGCAACAACATCAATAATAGCTAAAGCAGAATAAGCATAAAGGAGGAAGAGTGGAATAAGAAGGAGACGAAGAAGAGGCAAAGAAAGAAAGAATGAAAGAAAGAAAGAAAGAAAGAAAGAAAGAAAGAAAGAAAGAAAGAAAGAAAGAAAGAAAGAGAAACACGAAAGTAAGAAATCTTATCATGCAAAGCCGAGACAATGCAAGAAATCACCAAGTTTAGTTTAGTTTAGTTAGTTTAGTTTAGTCGATGGATCAACATCACGGCACACGGGTGCAACCCATAAGTGCTCCGTTTTCCTCCTAACTCAAATCTGAGTCTGGAGAAACTCAGCTCAGTGCACGAACTCTGTAGCACCGGCGAGGCTCCTGAAAATACTTTGGGTAGATTTTTAACTCGAAATCTTGCCCGAGCAGCGCCGTTAGGCTACTTTTTCTATTTCCAACTGCTAAGGGAGCTTTTACGTGCGCACCAGTTCACACGGGGGTTTGATCTCACTACCCAGAGACCAGGGGAAATTTTATTACTAGAAGTCAACGTGAAAAAATCCCGGTCATCACCGGGGCTTGAACCCGTGACCTCCAGCACTCGAGGCGGACACCATACCTCGAGACCACGCAGCACCCTCACCAAGCATATACATTCAACTTCACAAAGTCACCCATCATAATAAATAGAATGATCGTTGCGCCTAAATAGCCTTCATCAGAAAGCAAAAACTATTATGATTGTTTATTTTCGTTCATTTCATGTTATGGTTGAGAATCCAACACGGCAGCCACGTGGCAGAAAGACTAGTGCACTATACTCTTACGATAGTGGTTTGGGTTTGCTTGCTTGTGTTCGCTGGCTGTGAACTCCAGCGTGAAGTCCTGTATGTCGGATGAAGACATCCTGTTGTCCAACATCAGTGTGATGTCATACAGGACCTGAGGTTTGTGTGAGTATCCGTTGTCCCATGTCTGGCTTATTGGTGTGCAGACTGATGGTTCCTCGCCGTGCAGGCAGACACTCTCCGACTTCGGAGGAATCGGCGATCCTACTGACGTTAGCCAGGACCCCGAAGGGACCTGTTGCACAGAACGCGCTACAAGTATGTGTCAATAGGTCTTGGCCAGTATAGAACCTGCCCTGGTGCCTTGGAAACACCTCTGCGTTCCTGGTTTGTGTTTAAAACTCAGCAGGGGTGTGTTATTTTTCTTTTCCCGACCAGTATACTTTTAGGATCGAAACAGCCTCAAAAAAGGGATCCTAGATATTTTCAAAATTATATGAAATAGAAAGGAGACTTGAAAGGGAACTGGATACCTCATCTATTATGTAGAGGCCAGGATTATGTATATGCCTAATATTTCACACTATAACATCAACAACAGGAAATGACATTCCTGAGAAGAATACTCAATGTAGAAGAGAGAAAATCAGAAATGAAGAAATCACTGCTAAAGTGGGGTTATAGAAGTTCTAACCCAGGAAGATTACCCCGATCAACAATTGCCCTCAACCCTCTGATCTGTCTCCACCTTGACGTGGTAGGGGGGCTTGCGTGTCCCAATGACCTCAAGAGCCCTGCCGACGTAAGCACAACTTCATGTCCGATAGGCCTTGAGATAGGGACCAGACCAACAGAGACACAACCTGCTGCTCTGCAGGTAGACTGGGGATAGCAGTCAAAGTTTAAATCAGGCGCACGAAGCCACTAATTTTTGGTCCAGACACATACTCTAAGGCTCCCAGCTGAGGTATATGACTGAACGTCTCTAAGGCATTAACCTTGGATATGAGAGCCGGGCCGTTACTCACCTACTGCAAAACAGAGGTGAGATGCTGAGCATGCTACATGCTTAGATCAGATACTTGTTCGAAGGCTCTTAGCTGGGGGATATGAGGGATACCCGGATGAGAGGGCCTGGCCGTTACTCGCTCACTGATGCACGGAAGTAAGGTGCTGAGCCGGCAGCACATGTAGCCTACCCCATGAGCGGGTACTATCGGTAGAAAAAGCGCCCTAGTCGCACGAAATGATTACGATGAAAGTCTGTATCTTTACTCATAGAGTGAGCGTAGTCAAGGGTGGAAAACATCTCAATTACACGAAATGGAACGCTTGGCTAGCGAATCAATTGCGTGGAAGTCTGAAGCGAAAGCTTGCCTAGTGGATGTCGTCCGCAGACTGACCGTTCCTGGTTTATGCGGGGAACGGCCAGTGGCAAACGAGATGCCCAATATATATGGAAATGAGGATTCAAAGCAGCCATGAGCTGGATGTAGCGATTCCTCGGGTGAGCCCAGTCTCAGAGCAATATGCACCAGCTCTGCAATAATGGAAGCCTCCTTGGATAGCGGGGAATGCCCATGGTCCGCCCCTGCCTTCCCTTGAGGGTTGACCGTGATGTCTTTGACCGTTCTCCATTGACCAGCTGAGATATGGGCGACACCACAACAAAATGTCTCTCCAAACCTCCAGGACGGTTAAGCTGATCAAAAACCGCCCCCCGAAGTCGGATGTGCAGGCCTAAGGGTGGCAAATTAAATCTGGCACAACGCAAAAGCATCCGAGTGAAATGTTCCGCGTGCCCGGAACAGCTCTGACTATCTAGTTTTCCGAATGTCCGTTTAGCCAGGAACAGCTCTGCTTAGCTAGTTTTCCGAATGTCCATCGCCCCGGAATAGCTCTGCCTAGCTAGCTTTACGAATGTCCTTCGTGACCGAAACAGCTCTGACTAGCTAGTTTTCCGAATGTCTATAGAGCCCGGAACAGCTCTGACTGTATTGTCTTCCGGGTACGACGACTAGCACACGCCCGAATTGAAAGTTCGCTGAGTGAATATCGTCTGCAGGCCGATCTGGTTTGTGCGGGAGCGGCCCGTAACGAAGGAAATGCCAAATACATTGAAATGAGGAATTAAAGCAGCCATGAGCAGGACGTACTATGCACTACAACATCTACTAAAATCAAAGGCGCTATCTCGTAACACCAAAATCACAATATACAAAACACTGATCAGACCAGTTGTGCTGTATGGCTCTGAAACCTGGAGTACAACGAAAGGAGACGAAGCCTTGTTACAAACCTTTGAGAACAAAATTTTAAGACGCATCTTTGGACCCATTAGGGATACACAAAGTGGAGAGTGGAAAAGAAGAAGTAACAAAGACATTTATGATTTGTTTAAGTCCCCATTAATCACTGGTATCATGAAGGCTAATAGACTACAATGGCTGGGGCATATAGAAAGAATGGAAGATAATAGGGAAACAAAACTCGCTTACACTCAGGAAATAAATGACCGTAGACCCCGAGGTAGACCAAGAAGGCGGTGGAGAGATAATATACATACAGACCTACAAGCACTTGGAATCAACGACTGGCAAGAGAAGGTCCACCAGAGAGACGAATGGAGACAGATTGTATTTGCAGCAAAGAACCTCAATGGCTCGGAATGCTGAAGAAGAAGAAGAAGATGAGCAGGACGTGGCGATTTCCAGAGTGAGCCAAGCACCAGAGCGCTATGTGTCGACTCTGCAAATATGGAAGCCTCCCTGGAAGGTGGATAATGCGGGGGTTGATCGTGAAGTATTCGACCGTTCTAACTTGACCAGCTGGGATGTAGACGGCACCACAAAAGTGAGAGTCCCCCAGGAATGCTAACCTGATCAGAAACGCACGCAAAAGTCGGATGTGTTGGCCTAAGGGTCTAGGCCGAAGAGTGCGTAACAATACACCGCAATCACATCTGACAACAAAAAAACAACAACACTCCGGATGAACGCAGAATAAGAAAAAGAAGAATTGCCCTCAGAAGTTGGATGTGTCTGCCTAAAGGTGCAAATAACCATCACTGGGCAACTACATCTGAAGGGAAAAAAAACGCACTCCGGATGAACGCAGAAGAAGAAGAAGAAGAAGAAGATAACAGTGCTAGCTTTCATCTGAAACAGCAAGTTATATGGTTTGGCCATATAACTAGGTTACCAACAAACAGTATACCACAACAAGCAATGATATACAGACCGAATGGAAGCAGAAGAAGAGGCCAACCACGTAAACGATGGACGGAGGGAATAGCAGAGTCCAAGGGAATATCGACACATGCAGCCCATAAACGGGCACTATCCGGCTGTTCATTCTTCACTCTACACCACAAGGTACAAGAGAAACAAAATGAGATAAGATGAGATGTTAACTGTTATGATACCCGATGAGGGTTGTTTAACCGTAATGCTCATCGCCCACATTGTGATCCTGTTATTACAGATAAGAATTATATAGTTGTAAATACATATATAATATACGTTGTGTTTTTCTCTATTCAGTAGGAACACTAACCTTGGTTCCTTCAAAGCCGATGGCTGGATTGGTGTCACAGAAATTTGGGGAGTCCTCATAGTAGACTAGGTCCCCCTTTCCTGGTTTCTTGTGATTCTGATCGGCTGGGATAAAGTTAAACCGCGACTGTTTACTGCTTCGCCCTTGTCCGGAGTTTTCTGGTAGAGAAAGCCAAAATTAAAAAAAAAAAAGAATGATATTATAAAATCAGCAACGTAGAAGCAAGACATTGTTTAAAAAAAAAAACATACATTAACACAGATGTTTAAATAACAGATAATAAATTTCAAAATTATAAATACAATAAATTGTTACCAGCAGATTCCACTTATGTCGCAATTAACGTCTTTGAAACCAGTATTAGCTTATCCTGTCTGTACAGAACGTCTTTTAATTGCTTCGTGTACGTGCACAACTGTGGCGTTCTAACAAGTTCATTGCTTCGGATCGACTAGGCCATGAAAATTCCACTACAAATCAACACACATAATACCAGAAGCCACTAATAACACACATGCAACCACAAGGGACATCTATAAAACTGGAATAGCATATGAGAAATATATTTCATCACATATAAACTTTTAGTCTAAACTATTTGAAGCATGCAAAATTTGGAGTTAAAAATCTACCCAGAGTATTTCAGGATCCTCGCCGGTGCTACGGAGTTCGTGCACTGAGCTGAGTTTCTCTGCAGTCAGGGTTGAGTTAGGAATAGAACGGAGCATTTATGGGATACACCCGTGTGCCGTGATGTTGATCGGTCGAGTAAACTAAAACTAAACTAGGCATGCTACGTTAGTTGTTTGCAAGTCATTTGAAAGGACGTCGCAGTCAACCTTAGCATTTCATTCGTTCTTCGTGACGTCTGTTATTTTGTTATATATTTTTGGCAGCAAATGACTCTAGCGGTGACAGGGACGACTGCAGTAGAAACGGAAGACCAGGGATAGCCAATGCTACCCGCAGACACTCCTCTTCAATTTTTCTCTCTCTCTCTCTCTCTCTCACTCTCTTTGTGTCAGTCTCTTCCTCCCTCTATCTCTGTGTCTCTCCCTCTCCGCGTGTCTCTCCCTTTCTCTCTGTGTCTCTCCCTCGTGTCTCTTCTTTTCTCTGTGTGTCCCAGCCCCGCTCTCTCTGTCTCTGTGTCCCTCACTCTCTGTTTGTCACCTCTCTCTCTCTCTCTCTCTCTCTCTCTCTTTTTCTATGTCCCACTCCCCCTCTTTCTGTGCGTGTATGTGAGTGCATCTCTCTCTCTCCCGCTCTCTCTCTCTCTCTCTCTCTCTCTCTCTCTCTCTCTATATATATATATATATATATATATATATATATATATATATATATATATATATATATATATCGTATGCTCAGTAACTATTTGTCCCTAGCTGTGCTTTGCCACCACCGTATAACTGGGTTACCAACTAACAGTATACCATAACATGCAATTAAAATAAGACCCCCCCCCCCCCCCCCCCCCCCCAAAAAAAAAAAAAAAACAAACAAAAACTACAACAGTTTGTATTGAAAGACACCAGAACAAGGTCATCGCTTTTCTCACCTAGAAAAATTACTAACAGATGACGCCAGGTGTGGGGTAGAAACAAGAAAGAGAAAAGAAATGGCCAAAGCAACTTTCAAAAATAAGAAACAGATTCTCCCATCCAAAGAGATGTGTTAGAATTAAAACTAAGAGCGGTCATGCGTTACGTCTACTCTACATTATAATGTGGTGCAAACAAAAACCAAAAAAAACAAAAACAACACGGATAATACAAAACCGATGTAGCGTTAAAACTGAAGTTTTTGACATGTGGTTACATAATCGAATAGTAGGAGCTGAGTTAAGGTTAGAAATAAAATGATATCACAGCGATGGGGACATTCTTATATGAGCTCATCCTCAACAACCAGTGAAGAGCCCTAATACTAGTGGTATTAGTTGCAGTCTGTTTGTTTATATTTGTCCCTCTGGCCATTCCTCGGAGTACTGAGTGTCGGCCAGATCAATGGCAATGACTGGCACCTTGCCGTCTTAAAAGACCATAGTTTGTAAAATGTAGTTAAAGCCTGGGCTGAGTTTTGAGACCATGTGTTGCCCATACAGCATGATTCCACTCTCGCCCTGCCTAGTTCACTCCAGTGGAAAGGTAAGCTGCTGAAGCTGCCGAACAAGCAAAGCAATGCTCTATCCGCCTGTCGGAACTTCATTGCTAGTCCAGTTGTCAACCATAGTTTAGGGCCTGGTCTGCCCTGCCATGACATTTAGTCTTTAAGTTGCATTTCCTCGCAATAGAGTAAGGCTATATACCCATCCACTTGGGCTCTCCCGCCCGAAGCCGTTGTAACAATGTGGGGTGTAGAATTTTGGTGAGCGCCGCCCAACATTCGCCGCTGACAGAAAGCAGATAGTACCTTCTACTATCATACGGTGAGCTGAGTGATATCTGACTAAAACCTGACATCCCAACATATGGCGCTAACAGAAAGCAGATAGTACCGTCTACTGTCATACGGTAGCTCAGTCATATCTGACTAAGACCTGACATCCCAACATTCGCCGCTAATAGAAAGCAGATAGTACCGTCTACTGTCATACGGTAGCTCAGTCATATCTGACTAAGACCTGACATCCCAACATACGGCGCTAACAGAAAGCAGATAGTACCGTCTACTGTCATACGGTGGCTTCAGCCATATCTGACTAAAACCTGACATCCCAACATTCGGCGCTAACAGAAAGCAAATAGTATCATCTACTGTCATACAGTAGCTCAGTCATATCTGACTAAAACCTGACATCCCAACATTCGGCGCTAACAGAAAGCAAATAGTACCGTCTACTGTCATACGGCGAGCTGAGTCATATCTGACCTGACAGTTCCCGGTGGAATAAGAGGAAGATATCACGACAGGAGAAGAAAATAAATAAGGAAGCACTATACACTGGGAGTTGAAGAAGACATTACTATATGAGACAAGATCAGCCAACTAGAGTTCTTCGGCCACATACAAACACACAGCTACTTCAAACAACGTATTTCCTCAGCTAATTTAAACACAGAAGCCAACAACTATATGTTGCTCGATTTATTGCCTGGAATAGTTTGTTGCATCTCCCCAGGTGCTTGTAACATATACCTCTGCAGTATGCACCTGACGAGATGCAGCGAAATATGCCAGACCATACGTCGGGGTATACTATGGAGGTAGTGTAGTTGAAGGATGTGTGTTTGGCTGGGTGGTTGGAGGTGTGTGGGTGGAGGAGGATATGTGGGTGGGTGATTGTTGGTGGGTAATGGGACGGGTGGAGGATATGAGAGTGGGTGGGGAGAGATGTGTGTGGGTGGGGGATGTGTGGGTTGGGGAATGTATGTGTGCTTGGGGTGTGGATGGATGGGATGTGTGGTTGGTGGGAGGTGTGTGTGGGTGGGAAGATGTGTAGGTGTGGGTGGATGGGTGGGGGAATGTATGTGTGCCTGGTTGTGTGTGTTGTTTGGTGGAGGATGTGTGGGTGAATGGGGGATGTGTGGGTGGGTGGTGGATGTGTTTCATAACATGGTAATATGCATTGTTTATGTTTACAAAATTCATATGACAATGTTTTTTCCTATGCACTATTGATGAACGAAAGATGAGTGATGGGAAGGGCCGAATGTAAGGCGGGCCTGCGTGTCCAATTTGTTGCCCTTTGAAAATAAAGTCCGTTCGTTCCGTTCGTTTGTTCGTCGTGCAACATATTGTTTGTGGCTTCTGTGTGTAAAAAGAGCTACTTGAAAAAGTTATCGATAAAGGGTGGTTGCCTAGTGCCGCTCTGGTAATATGCGTACATAGTCTGAGAGGATATGGCAGACACTCAGGACTCCAAGGAAATACCAGACGGATATGTAATCAGACTGCTACTGGTACCATTTTTATTGAGAACCTTCACTCGATTTTGAAGATGAGAACGGAGCCCGAATGAGAATCTCCCAAGTACTATTATGTCGATTCTTGACTAATGTCAGCTCAACTTAACTCAGTTAAGTCTATACGTAAAAGACATGTAAGAGCAGTTCACAACAATGGAATTAAGAACGAAAAAATTATTTTGAAACACTCAAGACCAGTCTGCTAGCTGAGTAACCAAGTTTGACATCCTGCTATCGAAAACAGGAAGGCTGACTGCTGCCGAGCAACTACTAGAAACTGAATGAACACAAAGTATTAAAAATCTCCACGGAAGTAAAGCAACGAACAGGTACAAACGAACGTTTCGATCAAAGTCTGTATCCGCTATGATATGGCATAGCATATGGGACTGTGTTGGGAGACCCGGGTTCGAATCTTCATTACAGAGATTTTTTTTCTATCTGGAGGTGGGAGGTGGGGGGTAACAAAAAGAAAAAAAAACAACCTGCATTAGCCATATGGCCTTAGTTCCTCAGTTTAAATCCCAATACCAGACTAAAATGTTGACTTCTCGTCCTTGAGTTAGGGAAGTAAATTACAAGTATCTCAGAAGTGGGTGTGCCTGATCACGAGGGACATTGGCAATAGGGGAAGCTATTTCCACACGCAAAAATCAGCTCAGTGGCATATCAGGTAGCATAAAGCAGATAGTAGCACATGCATGGACTAAGCTTAAGTTTATAAAGCGAGCGAAAACTAACACTAACTTCTTGGTACTTCTTTTATAAAGAAGGGTCGAATCCCCGAGCGTTACTGGCTGGAAAGATTCAGTCATCGCACTAACTCCTTGGTACCAATTTTATGAGGAAGGATCGACCCCGAGTCTTACTGCACTGGGGCAAATGTATTCATCTCCTGGACCACTATGCTTATCAGCGAATGCAGTGAGTGCTCACTTGATTGATTAATTCTCATGACATAGATCTACGGTACTCATTTTATGAAGGTAGGTTAACCCCCTGAGTTTCAAGAAAACAGTAACAAAGGAAAATGTGACTCCACAATTTGAAATGACAATAGAAGCAAAATGCTTAACCAAGTGGATATTTTTAACTGATTAATTGCCATGGGATGATTAATCGTGTTCAGCGACTTCCCATATCTGCCGTAGGCTTATGTACAGTAGTTTTCCGTATGCAACTCCCTTTAATATGATACATATTACAGCACGTCTACTGCCGTTTTAAGAACGTTTTAATCATAACTGTTACACACTACTTCCCATTTCCGCCATCCATTTTTGTTTGGTGCACACCTACGTTTTGTTTTGAACTGAATCTGTCGAATACCCAACGGCAATTATAACATCTGATGGAAGATGCGCAACAGAGATTAAGAATAGAATAGGACAAGCAAAAGTTGCAATTCAAGAAAATGAAAAATATCTTATGCAGTAATTTTCTATAATTGAACGTAAGCATGATTCCGAAGGTCGAAGCTGGATCTGTACGTAGAGAGTGGACTGAGTCGCTGCGGAAGTCTGTTGTTCGTAAAGTCACCTTCATCTTCGTCCAGGGACATGCTGGAGTCGAGGGAAATGAACGAGCTGATAAACTGGCTGTCTCTGCACCCCCTGTAGATGGCCAGCCCATGGATCGTGCCGATGTTATTAACGTCCTTAAAGATATGTCGAGAACAGAGGACTTTGACGTCAGTGAATCCACATCGCTGTCCTGGATGAAAAACTTGGGAGTAAGAATTGGCACGGCCAGACACGAGAGGTACATAGGGAATACGAGGTTCCTCGTCAACCAACACAGAACTGGCACTATTAGCCACTGGACGCTGATGCATATGCTGGGGAGAGGATCTGAGCACCTATTGAATTGTCCAGAGTGCAATGAAGATACCCCAACTGATAACTGAACGTAAGAAAGAGCGTGCTGAAGTGTTATATAGAGCCTGATTTGCTGTGTGGCAGTGAATCTTGAAGTATAAATGAACACATTAGGAAGAACCTGGAAGCAACAGAGATGCGATTCATGAGACGAATGTCACGAATTCCTTGGACTGCGAGAGTAACTAACAACGAATGTCTGAAAGAAGCTAATTAAACTAGAACATTATATACAACAATAAAAAGAGACAAACAGCTTTCTTTTGTGATGCGATGAGAAGAGAGATACTGGAGAACATCGTGACAACTGAAGAGATCAACGGGAATAGAGGCACAGGTACACCATGAGAAATGATGCTGGTTGGACGAAGACAGTAGCATGGGGGAATATCATCAGCAGAGTTGATCCAGAATACCTAGGACCACGATCTATGGAGAGACATGAACGCCTAAGCCAGCTGGCAGGGCACCTGATAATGATGACGTCGACCCAAAGTCTTACTTGTCGGGAGAAACATGTAATCGACCCCATGACCGCTATTTTTATCGGAGAGTGTAGTGATCGCTGCATCATGTCTGATAATTCTAAGACATCACGCCCAAAATAGAACAACGAAGCAATATGATCCTTCTCTGCTATTGATCTTCCAAACATCTCACGGCACAGCACGTTAACTCGTTCGTGATTGGTTGGATTTTAAAACACTAAGGATTTGTACGGTGTCAATTAGATCATTTCTTCTTCGCATGTTACGAAACGGTTAGTAGGTTAATGTGCTACTATTCATTATTTTCCGGATGGTCCCACTGGAGCAGAGGATCAATAAGTCAACTAAGATACAAGTAACACAATGCAGTAGTAAGAAATTCAAAGAAACCTGCAGCTCCATTTTGACATTCTAATTAAACAAAGAACGCGGATCCAACGAAAGACGTGTTTAGCCCACAACATGGATACAGAAAAGCAACTTTTATATTGATATTTTCATGTAGTGTTTTTCATGTAGTTGTATAGGTTTGTGTGTCTTTTTTCTGTGCTGACGAAGGCTACAGCCGCAACGTCCATTTTATTACTTGTGACAATGTTCTAGTAAAATTTACCGCCGTCTTCTTGTTTTATGGTGATTCATTCATAAACAAAGAACTACCCCGGTACGGCGTGCAAATACAAACACAAAACAAAAAGGGAGAAACAACTAAATGGGGCAAACACAAACAAACAAATAACAGACAGCAGTGGAAGGGTTACTTTTGACTAAATTGTGGTAAACCAAAGGTAAAATTTAGGAAAATTTTGAATAAATAAAACCTTTAAAATGACAAAGAAATTAAAGTAATTGGCTTTTTTTGGTACTAACCTTGCTCTGTCGTCTGTCCGTCATTGCCTAAAATAGAATAAAGAAATTGCAAACTTTGCAGTTTAGTAAAGTGGAATAGAAACAGAAATTATTTATCTGATTTACTTAACAAAACAATATTTAAAAAATACGTTACGTTTAAATTAAAGAAATATTATAATTCGCTTAAAGTCAATACTGAACTTGTAAACACATAGCAGAGAAAAACCGTTTAAATATAACAATAATCTAATATAATAACACATACGATACACCCTAATTTAATTATAAACCAGAACGGCTGAGTTGGATATTACTTGTTAACGTAGTTGAAAATGTGAACAGTGATATTTTTTTAAATTATGGGGTCAAGTTTTAAAAATGAGTAAGTAACCCTTTCACCGCTGTTATGCTGCAGTTCTATCTGGGAAATAAACTCACAGCTGTTAATTTGCGATCAGAAAAACAAAAGAAATGAATTACACATTTGAGGATACACAAAGAAAATACAAATAATTGAAAGCTATGGGAAGGTAGAGAAAAGGTCAAAGAGAGTCAAAATAACGTCAGCATCTATCAGAAGTAGATGTATCTTGATGCACATTCAACAAAACAATCACAAACATGGTAACATTAGCCACGTCGATTATCCACCTACCATTAAACAAAACATTATAGTCTGTTTACTTTTGTCTGCCCCAATATAAAATTCCATATCTCAGTAACCAAATGGGGGAAATGATGAGATTTAGCATATAAACTTATCATTATGTCCACCCAACAAACAAACAAAAAATTGTGTTTTGGTGATTGTACAGCCGATTTCAAAGTTTGTTTATATGCGATATATAATTTACGGGTAAGAGATGAAGTGTACATTATTAAATGTATTACGTCTTCACACGGAAACATCAGCGTTGAATTGTAAATTTTCTCGTTGGGCATGGGACTGGCCTTATGACAAGAGCCTCGCGTAATGGAACGGGGCATTACTGTAAAACAAGTTTGTTAGCGAGAAGTCACTAGTTTTTCACGAAAACATCAAAGAAATGTCGCCGCTTTCCATAATTTAAGTTGCTTTTGGACCTATCAAAGACAGATTCCTTAGGTGGGGGTAAATATAAGACGGCAGGAAAACTTTCATAACGATGCAAAAGACAGTTTTCAAAATAATTGATCGTGAATGAAGGCATTCAATTCTGGACAGACTATAGTTCGTTGTTCTTTAAAGTACGCCGCAGTCAGTCCCAGCACATATTGTCTGTTTGAGATTCTCTAGAAGAGAACTAATAACTGGCATCTGAAGGAGACAACCCGCGTTATGTGGTCAGGTTATGAGAAGAGGAAAGCTGGAGTATGTGATGACAATAGGACAGTTGGAGGGAAGATGAGGCAGCAGGTGACAGGAGTCTCAGTAGCGAAGTGGTAAAGCTGCCTGACTCGGTGTGAGATGGGGAAACATGATTGCCAATGCTTGTCGGATAAGGTATTTGATTATGATGATGATGATGATGGTCGTCACTAGGAAGGACGAAATACCACAATGTAATATACAAGTAAATGGGAATATTCTTCATCAAGAGAGCAGGTACAATTATCTCGGAACAGTAATAACATCTGATGGGAGATGCCTTGAAGAGATTAGAACAAGAATCGCCATGGCAAAAGTAGCCTTTAGCAAGATGAAAAACATATTGACCAATAAAAAGATGTCAATTGAAACGAGAAAAAGAGTGTTGAGATGCTACATAGAACCTGTACTTTTATATGGATGTGAAGCGTGGACAATGAGCAGTCAGGCTGAAAAACATCTGATGTCTGTAGAGATGTGGTTTCTGAGGAAAATGCAAAGAATACCATGGACAGCCAGAAAGACCAATGAACAAGTCCTTCAAGAAACAAATGAAGATCGTAAACTGATAAGAGAAATTAGACGTAGACAGTCAAAATTGTTTGGGCATGTTATGAGAAGAAATGGATTGGAGAATTTGGTGACAACTGGTAAGATCGAGGGAAACAGACCAAGGGGAAGACCTAGAAGCAAGTACCTGGATGGCTTGGCCTTGTGGCATGGTCGAGACAGAAACACGGAGCTGATCCACGACTCTGGTGATCGAGTGAGATGGCAGAACATGACCGCCCACGCTTACCGGCATGGCACATGATGGATGGATGGATGATGATGATGATGATGATGATGATGATGATGATGATGATGATGATGATGATGATGATGATGATGATGATGATAATGATGATGATGATGATGATGATGATGATGATGATGATGATGATGATGATGATGATGATGATGATGATGATGATGACGATGATGATGACGATGATGACCCACACGAGACAATGACTATGAAAAATGGACACATGTCGGAACTCCTCAATTTTATAGTCATGTATGTTACGCAAGTTTAGGTCAAATAACAAACAAGCACACAGAATATGTGAGCTGGGTTTAGTATACGAGTATTACAAACATTCAATGATGAGCTTTGATTGGTTGATTTTTTTTTCCCTCCCATTTCGTTTACGAAATACACAGAAATCGTTCTCGCATGCCATCTCGGTGATTCTGCATTCTTCTAATTACTCTTCTTCTTGTTCTTCATCGCCTTCTCCTCATCCTCCGCTTCCTCATCCTTCTTCTAGCAAGATTATGATTTAACGTAGCAATTATAGACTGAAAGGGGTTAGGTTTAGGATGGTAAAGTTCCCTACAAGTGTTTTGGGTGCTTCGTTGTAACTGACCTCTTTCCACTGCCCTTTGAGGGAAAGATATGAACGCACCACCAAGAAGTACCGAATGCACGATGTCGCCTCCCCGAAGGAGTAAACAATATAAATTACCGCAAAGTAATGCAGCTTTACAGAGCAGAGTTACAAACAATACAATGACATTGCGGCGACTAGTCTTCATCAGCAAACAAATACATACACAAAATACAATATATAATCACGGAGAAGACATCCCCCACCCCTCCACCAGTGACCACATTAAGACATAAGAAAGGGATGAGAAGAATAACAACATATAAAAAAACAAATTAGAACAATGAAGAAAAAATAAACAATTTTAAATTTAAAAAACAAAAATGGCAACATTTCTCAGAATACTTTCCCACACTATCTGGTATCTTCTCATTGTGCAATATATTATCCCAAGAATCTCATAGTTTCCCCACACTATCTGATATCTTCTCATTGTGCTATATATCTTCCAAAGAATCTTACAGCTTCCCTCACTATGTGATATCTTATTGTCCATTATATCTTCCCAAGAATCTCATAGCTTCCCACACTATCTGATATCTTCGCAAGAATCTCATAGCTTTCGACATTATCTGATATCTTCTCTTAAGTGTCAGGTCTTAGTCAGATTTGACTGAGCTACCGTATGAAAGTAGACAGTACTACCTACTTTCTGTTAGGGACGAATGTTGGGCGGCGCTTACCAAACCCGACACCCTTAACTGTGTCAACGGTCTCGGGCGGAAGAGCGAAGTTGGGAGGGCACAAGCCTTATCCTGGTGCGAGAAAATGCAACCTAAAGACAAATTGTCATGGCAGGGCAGACCAGACCCTGAGCCTTGGTTAGCAGCTGGTCTAGGATCCAAGCTCCGACAGGCGGACAGTTAGAGCATTGCTTTGTTGATCCGGCAGCTTGTGCAGCTTGCCTGGTTCCAGACACATTGGTGTTACCATTCCTCTGGAATGAACTAGGCAGGCCGAGAGAGGGATCATGCTGCATGGGTAACACATGGTCTCTACATTTTAGCCCAGGCTTTGTGCTATGGAGAGGTATAATACCATCCCTGGTCTTAACCGATCTCGTAATCAAAGCGAGAGGTAGCAGTTACGGGTTATAAGTCCTTGTGAATTGGTGTAGACATGGGGTGCCACGGTGGGAAAAACCTACAGGTGCTACTGATCATCTACCGCCCGCCTCAAGCTGGGTAGCCCCCTGCCAATTGGGTGCTGATCCGCCACAGCCTGCCTGCTTCAGTGGGTGCTAGGGGCTAGGACAAAATCTGCATCGCAGGCTGTAAAGCCAATGCACAATGTACTATTAAAATGAAAAATAGAAACCTCAAGCTACGGCTTGCAACCTGGAACGTAAGAACCATATGTCCATTATTTTCCACAGACCTGACGAATATTTACGATGTGAGAAAAACGGCTGTGATTGATGCCGAACTCAGTCGCCTTAATATTGATATTGCTGGCTTGCAGGAGACTCGCCTCGCCGAGGACGTGTCACTTAGGGAAAACAATTACACCTTTTTCTGGAAGGGTAGAGGGCAGGCAGATAATAAGGTAACATGGTGTGGGATTTGCAGTGAAGAATTCGCTGCTGGGAATGATTGAATTTCCAGCTGGAGGTAATGAAAGACTATTATCCCTGCGCTTGGCAACCTCTTGTGGTTTTGCCACCATTATAACTGCATATGCACCGACACTCACTTCTTCTGATGATGTGAAGGATTAGTTCTATGAGGAATTAGACTCTGTGATCAAGGCAGATCCAAAATCCGACTTCATTTATGTGCTCAGTGATTTCAATGCTCGCGTGGGCAAGAAATCGAGGTCATGGTCAGTGTGCCTTGAAAAATGCAACATCAGTCGCATGAATGAAAATGGACAAAGGCTGCTGGAGCATTGCACCAGAAATCACCTATGTATTCAAACTCCTTTTATTAAAACAAAAGAGCTGCGTAAGGTCACATGAAAACATCCAAGATCCGGCCATTGGCATCAGCTGGACTTGATCATCACACGGAGACAACATCTGAAACAAACATCATTAACTCAAAGTTACCACAGTGATGACTGTGATACGGATCATTCCTTGGTTGTTGCAAGGGTTAGACTGAGACCAAAGAGAATCTATACAGCTAAACACAAATCTAGCCCCAGGGTTAATATTATTAACACCCACGATCCTGAAAAGTACTTTGAGTTCCACCAGCAACTTGAAGACGCTTTCACTGATACATCAGAAAATTGTACAGTAAGTGAAAAGTGGGGTAAACTAAAGAAAACTCTTGATAAAACAGCAATAGGCGTTAACGGCACTGTGGATCATAAGATGCAGGACTGGTTTGCGGCAAACAGCGAGACACCGCAGCCCTTGATTGATAAAAAAAAAAGATAGCTCTCTTAAGAAACAAGGAGAGAACAACGCGTAACACTCTCAGTGAGCTGAAGCAAGCTAGGAAGGATGTGCAAAAGGCTGCCAGACAGTGTGCAAATGACTACTGGATCAATTTATGTGAGTCCATTCAAAATGCAACTGATAAGGGAAACATCAAAGCATGTCTGAAGGGATAAAGAAAACCTGTGGTCCAATAATCACTTATGGCAGTGAAGCCTGGTCAACTTACTCACATCAATAGAAACCTTTAAACAGCTTTCATATGCGGTGTATGCGATGAATACTTGGTGTTATGTGGCAAGACAAATTTACAAATACTGAAGTATTGAAAGATCAGGTTGTTTGAAGGTTTGTTCCGTGCTCAGTCTTCGTAGACTTAGATGGATAGGACATGTTAAGAGGATGGATGATGGGAGAATACCAAAGGACATCTTTTTGGGTAAATTACAGATGGGTAAGATATCTCAAGGTTAGCCTCTACTACGATACAAAGATGTGTGTAAGCGGGACATGATTGATACAGGCATTGATAATGCACACTGAGAGCAAGTCTCCGCTGAACGTGTTGCATGGATTGCAAATATCAGAAATGGAATAAAGACAAAGGAGAAAGTTATTGCAAATAAGTCACACATGGAGTGTGCGAGACGTTAGATGGTGCTTGATAGTGGAAATGACCATGTGTTCACATGCATCCACTGTGGAAGAACATTTACAGCGCAAATTGTCATTATCAGCCATATTTGCTACCGCCTAGGGTTGTGGTTATTAAGCCTCTTTGAAACACAATGTAACAAACTGTCAAGATGGAAAGGTGCCAATGATATCGTCTCATTGTTTAATACATCTTCCCAAGAATCTCATCGCTCCCAACACTATCTGACATCTTCTTATTGTCCAATATATCTTCCCAAAAAATAGAATTTCTCTCCATTGTACCATATATCACCCCCAAATTAGTAGAGCTTCCCACACTATCTGACATCTCCCGCAATGTACCTGTACCCTTTTATCCTACCATCTACCATAGCCACCTAAACTGTCACACCAGACTGAAACAAGACGATGAAACAAGACGATAAAACAAGACGATAAAACAAGACGATGAAACAAGACAACAAAACAAGACGACGAAACAAGAAGAAGAAGCAAAACAATGAAACAAAATGATGACACAAGACGATAAACAAAACAGTGAAACAGACGACAAAACACGACGATGAAAAAAGACCATGAAACAAGACGATGAAACAAGATGGTGAAACAAGACTTCGAAACAAAGCAACGAAACAAGACGATGAAACAAGACGACAAAACAAGACGACGAAACAAGAAGAAGAAGCAAAACAATGAAACAAAATGATGACACAAGACGATAAAACAAAACAGTGAAACAAGACGACAAAACACGACGATGAAACAAGATGGTGAAACAAGACTTCGAAACAAAGCAACGAAACAAGACGATGAAACAAGACGACAAAACAAGATGACAAAACAAGACGATGAAACAAGACGACAAAAACAAGAAGATGAAACAAGACGACAAAACAAGAAGATGTAACAAGACGACAAAACAAGAAGATGTAACAAGACAAGGAAACAAAATGATGAAACAAGATGGTGAAACAAAATGATGAAACAAGACGAGGAAACAAGACATGAAACAAGATGACGAAACAAAATGATGAAACAAGACGCAGAAATAAGGTGACGAAACAAGACGATGAAACAAAATGCAGAAACATGACGATGAAACAATACGATGAAACAAGATGGTGAAACGTCTGGCCATTAAGAAGCTAAAGACATACCCGGCAGGATTTTAGATGCTCCATCGAAACGATCCTTGAGAAGTTTGCCTACATCCCGGAAGTTTGGGAGCGTCATCCAGCAGGTTTTGATGGTGCAGCTTCCTGACATGCCGTGACACTTGCAATCAGGCTTCAGGTCGGAGCTGACGTGCTGGAGATGTAATGTGGGGGTCAACACCAGTTGGGAGGTTAAGGACAATCAGACAGACAGACAGGAGGACATGCAGATATAGGGAATGCGGCTTTGACACACAGACAGGACACACACACACCACACACACACACACACACACACACACACACACATATATATATATATATAATATATATATATATATATATATATATATATTTAAATATTGAGCACAACCCACTACTAGCAACGCCGATCGCATTCTGGTATGAACCTAAGGCCTACCCACGACAATTTGGAAGCACTATACTCGAGTTTCGCCCTCATTTGAGCTCGTCAGTAGTGCATATCCCTGACCGGATCCGGAAACAGTCCCGGATCACGCGTGTGAAGCGGGTGTGTAACCACGCGGCACACACTGGACACACCAAATTATCACAACAGAACATCACAACGCTACCCATCGTAGGCTATGCTCAAGATTGCCCAATCGCCGCGACCGACGTCCGTCAATCTATATATATCGTCAATATATATATATGCAGTGGGTGGATATAGAGATGGAAACACGCATTAATGGGAAGAATAAACAGTTGGATGGATGGATAACAGACAGACAGACAGACAGACAGACAGACAGACAGACAGACAGACAGACAGACAGACAGACAGACAGTATATTTAGTAACACCAACAACAACATCGTTGCATGGCAGAAACTTACCACTCTTCCAGCCTCATTGTTATGCAAATTTATCATATACCGGAAGTCACGACCCTTTTCAAGAACATCGACGAACTTTCTGGAAAACTTATGACCAAATTTGGCGTTGTCGCTGCAGCCACTCCACTCCCAGTCATTGCCGGTGGGCTGGGCGTGCGCCTCGGTGTCGCAAGAACAGGTACTGATGCTGCCTTCAGAGCAGGCCCTGCCTACGGAATGGGACACCGCCGCACTGGTAATTGCATAGATGAAAGACGTTTCTCTGCAACCTGAACACAAGATTAAAGAGAAAATAAGTTACAAAGTATGGGATAAGATGATACAAGAAAGAAAAAAAGGGTATTGTTCTGGGATGATAAAATGGAAATAAGTTATTGACAATGTATTTTTTGGGACGATACGAGGGAAGCAAGTATAGACAAAGTACGTTTTGTGATGATCAAGGGAAATAACTTACTGACAAAATATGTGCTGGGATGATAAAAGGAAAATAAGTATAGACAAAATATGCGTATGGATAATGACAGGGAAATAAATAAATAACAAAGTATGTTTCGGGAAGTTCAAGGGACGTAAGTTATAGACAAAGTATGTTCTGAGATCATAAAGGGAAATAATTTATATACAACGTATATTTTGGGATTAGAAATGACCTATGTATTACAAACTAGAAATGACCTGTGTATTACAAACTCCTTTTTTAAAACAAAAGAGATGCATAAGGTCACATGGAAACATCCAAGATCCGGCCATTGGCATCAGCTGGACTTCATTATCACACGGAGACAACATCTGAACCATACATCATTAACTCGAAGTTACCACAGTGCTGACTGTGATACAGATCATTCTTTGGTTGTTGCAAGGGTTAGACTGAGACCAAAGAGAATCTACACAGCTAAACACAAGTCTAGCCCCAGGATTAATATTATTAACACTCACGATCCTGGAAAGTCCTTTGAATTTCAACAGCAACTTGAGGATGCTTTCAATGATACATCAGAAAATTGTATAGTAAATGATAAATGGAGTAAACTTAAGGAAACTATTTATAAAACAGCGGTAGGGGTTTACGGCACTGTGGATCATAAGAGGCAGGACTGGTTTGCGGCAAACAGCCAGATACTGCAGCCCTTGATTGATAAAAAGAAGATAGCTCTCTTAAGAAACAAGGAAAGACCAACGCGTAACACTCTGAGTGAGCTGAAGCAAGTGAGGAAGGATGTACAAAAGGCTGCCAGGCAGTGTGCGAATGACTATTGGATCAAGTTATGTGAGTCCATTCAAATCGCAAGTGATAAGGGAAACATCAGAAGCATGTATGAAGGGATAAAGAAAGCCTGTGGTCCAATGATCAAAAGAAGTGCACCGCTGAAAACCTTGACTGGAGAAATCATCACTGATAAGAAACAGCAGATGGATAGATGGGTCGAGCACTATTTAGAGCTTTACTCAAGTGAGACCAAGCTGGCGGATGATGCCCTCAACGCCATAGAGGCCCTGCCAACTCTTGACCACCTGGACACACTTCCCTCTATAACAGAAGTTAAGTGTGCTATAAATGAGCTTGCATCTGGCATGGCTCCAGGTAAGGATGGGATTCCAATAGAGGTGATCAGGAGTGGGCAAGACACCCTCGCTCTACAGATCCACCAGCTAATAGAGCTATGCTGGCGAGAAGGACAAGTCCCACAGGATTTCAAAGATTCAAACATCATAACACTGTACAAGAACAAGGGAGATCGGAGCGACTGCAACAACTATAGGGGTATCTCACTTCTGTGTATTGTTGGGAAAGTATTTGCCAGAATTGTCCTTGACTTCAAGTCCTGGGAGATCAAGTCTACCCCGAATCACAGTGCGGCTTCCGTCAGAACCGGTCTACCATTGATATGATATTCTCATTGCGACAGATGCAAGAAAAATGCCGGGAACAAAATCAGCCACTGTTTATTGCCTTCATCGACCTCACAAAGGCATTCGATTTGGTCAGTCGTGAGGGTCTGTTCAAAGCACTAAAGAAGATTGGCTGTCCACCAACTCTTCTGTCCATTGTGGAATCGTTCCACACAGGCATGAAGGGTATAATCAAGTTTGATGGCTCAACTTCAGAAGAGTTTGAAATCAAGAGTGGAGTTAAGCAAGGTTGTGTACTAGCCCCCACCCTCTTTGGGATATACTTTTCACTTCTACTGAAATATGCCTTTCGTGATCAGGATGACGGTATATACATTCACTCACGCTCAGATGGTGGCCTCTATAATGCTCAGAGATTGAAGGCCAAGACCAAAATTAGCAGGGTACTAATCAGAGAGTTGCTTTTTGCGGATGATGCTGCGATTACGACCCACTCTGAGGAAGAATTACAACATCTACTATCTGCATTCTCCAATGCTTGTTCTGAATTTGGTTTAACAATTAACAAAAAGAAGACACAGATTATGTCACAAGGTGCACATGGTGTACCATCAATCTTTATTGACGACGCCGAACTGGAGATAGTAGACCATTTTACATATCTAGGATCAGAGGTAAATAGCAAATTATCCCTCGATCAGGAAATCAACATCAGGATTGGCAAGGCAGCAACAACAATGAACATGTTAGCAAAAAGAGTCTGGGAGAACAGGAAGCTTACTGCCAAAACAAAAGTCCTCGTCTACCAAGCCTGTGTCCTTAGTACTCTTCTTTATGGCAGTGAAACCTGGACAACTTACTCACGCCAAGAGAAACGTTTAAACAGCTTTCATATGCGGTGTCTGCGAAGAATACTTGGTATTAAGTGGCAAGACAAAATCACAAATACTGAAGTATTGGAAAGATCAGGTTGTGTGACGGTGTATTCCATGCTCAGTCTTCGTAGACTTAGATGGATAGGACACGTTAGGAGGATGGATGATGGTAGAATACCAAAGGACATCTTTTTTGGTGAATTACAGACGGGTAGGAGATCTCAGGGTCGGCCTCTACTACGATACAAAGATGTGTGTAAGCGGGACATGATTGATACAGGCATTGATAATGCACAATGGGAGCACGTCGCCGCTGAACGTGTTGCATGGAGGGCAACTATCAGAAATGGAATAAAGACAAAGGAGAAAATGATTGCAGATAAAGCACACACAGAGCGTGAGAGACGTAAGATGGTGCAAAATGGTGGAAATGACCATGTTTTCACATGCACCTACTGTGGGCAAACATTTGCAGCAAGAATTGGCCTTACCAGCCACACTCGCCACCGCCATGGATCGTAGTTATTGCCATATGACAGTTATTAAGCCTTTTTGAAGCACAATGTACCAAACTATCGTCTGTCAAGACGGAAAGGTGCCAATAATATTTTGGGATGATAAAGGAGAAATATATTCTAAGCCAAGTATGGCTTATTATTAAGAACAGATAAATAAATTACGGACAAAGTATGTGTTTGGATGATAAAAAGGACATCATTTATTGGCACAGTATGTTTTGGGATGATCAAGGGAAATCTGTTATAGAAAAAGTATTTGCTGAGGTGATACAAGGGACATAATTTACAGTAAAAGAACTTAATAAATGAGATTCTTCTTCTTCTTCTTCTTCTTCTTCTTCTTCTTCTTCTTCTTCTTCTTCTTCTTCTTCTTCTTCTTCTTCTTCTTCTTCTTCTTCTTCTTCTTCTTCTTCAGCGTTCCGAGCCATTGAGGTTCTTTGCTGCAGATACAATCCGTCTCCATTCGTCTCTCTGGTTGACCATCTCTTGCTAGTCGTTGATTCCAAGTGCTTGTAGGTCTGTACATATATTATCTCTCCACCGTCTTCTTGGTCTACCTCGGTGTCTACGGTAATTTATTCCCTGAGTGTAAGCGAGTTTTGTTTAATATTTAATTTTAATTAATCTCATTTAATAATAAATGAGATGATACAAGGTAAATAATTTTTTTTTTTTTTTTTAAAGGTTAAAATTGGGTAATACAAGAGAAATAATTCACAGATAAAGTATGTATTAGAACAACCTATATTAGATGTAAAAGTAATACATTAAATTACAGACGAAAATTATGTTTAGATGGGGAAATAATTACAAGTACCTCTGAAGCCAAAGTGGGTTCGCAGATGGCGAGGGGCACTGGTAATAGGGAAAGCTAATTCAGACGCCAAACATCAGTTTAGTGCACTAGAAATAGTAGCACACGTATGGACTACGAATAAAAAATAAATTAGATGGAATAATACAAGAACAAAATAATTGGCAGACAAAGTGTATATTTGACGGGGGATAGCAACACATAAACTGAGCAAGAGAAATAATCTAACGACAATGTATGCGTGAGGTTGTAACAGGGAAAGACTTAAAGGTAAATATGGTTTAAATTGAAAGATAAAAGGAAACTAAGCTATACTGAAATTACAATAATGCATGTGCTACACAGAACAAAAAATATTACTGATACGGAAGAGATAGAGTAATCTAAAACCGCACCATGAACCACTACAATTATAACTATGGCTGTAGAAGCCGGTTGAACGAGGTGGATATTGTTGGTATCGGATAACGGTTGCAATACTAGGTGATTTAAGATAATTTTCTAAATTAAATGTTTTATTTTTAAAGGAGCGGACGCCCTTGTAGTAAAGCCGGTAAGCCGACTGTCCCGCACAGATCGGAGATTCTTGGAGGTCTTCGCTGGAGTTACGGAGTTCGTGCTTTGTGCAAGGCCTTCGGCAGGATGACCTGCGGAAAGAGGTCCAACAAAATGAAATAAAACCCGTTGCGAAGAAGTCGATCTTATGCCTGTAAACCCTTTAAAAACGTTTGAAACAAATTAAAATACATATCCTTGCTTTTAGTGACTGAAGCAATATAAGGGTGTACTTTTAGTAAACAAAGGTCTCACGCCACCAAGAACAAGAACAGATGATACAAGATACGAAAGAGAAAACAGACACCAAATGTACAACAACAGACGAAGATAGAGGATTGATTGATTGATTTAGGAACCGACATCACAGCATTCGGGGCATTCCCATAAGCGCTCCGTCCCCATCCTCAGAAGCCAGCGAAGAGTTCCAACCCCAATAATACCAGTAGCAATCTGATTATATGTGCGTCTCGCCTTTCCTCTAAGCGTCGAACATCGGCCAGATCCCCTCGACACTCCACGCTGTCGCATTCTTGCCAGACCATGGTGATCCATTTGCTCCTCCGAGGTGTACACGTGCTCCCACAAGGCCGCAACCACGTCTGCCTTATCATGCATCAATACTCCACCAAGTTTTGCAGAGCCAGCCAGTCTGTCTGCCTGTTAATTCCCCAACACACCAGCAAGCCCCGGAGAAAATATCCAGACGATAGAGGAGGAACGGCTGGAGTCAAGCAAGGGTCGGCTAATGATGAATCCCTCGCTGGAAGAACAACACCATGGGAAGAAGCTGGAACCTGACATCAGCCAGCAAGACGGAACACCTCGTCTTGTCAGATAAAGGCTAAACAGGTCTTAGATGCAAGCTGCCCACGTTATAAACTCCACGGTAACTGATAATCTCAAAGGGTAGGCCGTAATTACAGTGATTTGGTAAGTTTGTAAGGGAAAAACTCCAATCACTTGTAGAGAGACAGAGAGGGGAGGGGGGTGGAGAGAGAAAAGAGAAGGACAGAGAGAAAGGGAGAGAGAGAGAGAGAGAGAGAGAGAGAGAGAGAGAGAGAGAGAGAGAGAGAGAGAGAGAGAGATAGATAGATAGATAGAGAGAGAGAGAGAGAGAGAGAGAGAGAGAGAGAGAGAGAGAGAGAGAGAGTGAGAGTGAGAGTGAGAGAGAGACAATTGTCAGGGACGGAATTCGCCCAAAGTAGGAAACATTTTTTAAAAAGGCATGCTGACATCAGACACATTGACCCTGAGCTGTAAAGGCGCATGGCATAAATGGGTACCCTCTACCCGCTTGGAAAACAAAGAACATAACGTACCTAATTTCGCCACCACCCCCCTTTTCCCCCAACCCCCATCCCCCACTTCGCCACTTACAGTTTCAAAAATTAATACATAAACAACACCTATAGATAGTTCCTTGACATCTCATCCTCATCATCCTCATCATCATCGGCGCCATGTGCCCATTCAACTGGCATATACGTTCATATCTCTCCACAGATCTCGGTCTTTGGTGTCCTGGTTCAAGTCTGCTGATGCTATTCCTCCATGCCGCCGTCTCAATCCACCCAGCATCATTTCTCTTGGGCTGCCTCATCATCTTTTCCCAATTGATCTCTCAAGTTGTCACGATATTCTGTAATGCCTCCCTTCTCATTACATGACCAAAGAATGCAGTTCATCTCTTTCTTATATTTGTATACAATTAAACATGTGGGTCTCGATACAACACCCCATATGGGTCTGGATACAACTCCCCAAGTGGGTTAATGGCTGTTTTTCTCTAGTACGTTCTCTAACGACCTTTGGTGTTTATCTCGGGCTGATCTTAGGCACTAGCTACCACCCCAGGCATCTGCCTTAACCAGGATTGCTATTAAGTCAAGCAGGAAGGCAGTTCCTGTGGCCTTAATGGATATGACTAAGCGATGTTAATTCAAAACTTTGCTGACACACGATATTTGTTAACTGACAGACACAGACAATTTTAGGATAGACTAGACTTTCCCAAAAGTGACGGGTACCTCCCTGACTGGTGAAGATGGACTAGTTCAGAATGAACAGAAGGTGTTGAATTCCCCATAGATGCGGCTCTGTGGCAAAGGGCTTACGAAGGCAATTCACATTCCCGCATACCGCGTTTGAAACACAGCTGTGGGCGATTTGGCAGCAGACCGCCGTGCGTTGATTTCATACGAAAGTATGAGCGCCGATCGTTCAGAGCGCAATGGCAAACTACTGAAAGTAAATGTTATAAGAAATCACAAACAACCATTTAAAATAAAACGTTGGTGTTGACTGCCACGTCCTGTAAATGACATGCAACTAACTATTTTTTTTTTTTTTGATCAGTAAGAAACAGGCGTGTATACATTTCCATCAACATTATTTTCATTGGCCCTGTCAGCTGGCATAAGCGATCATGTCTCTCCACAGATCTCGGTCCACGGTCTTTTGGATTAATTTTGTGGATGACATTCCTCTCTTCTCCCATTCATCTTTCCAGTAGCAACGATGTTTTCCAATGCGTCTATTCTCCCACTCATCATTCCATTTGTAACAATGTTTTCCAATGCTTCTCTTCTCACTATATGACCAAAGATGGATGTCCGTCTATTTCATATAGTTGTAAATGATGCTCTACTTTCATTAGCTTCTTTGGACAGTCATTGTTAGTTACTGTGGCAGTCAATGATATTCGCAACCTTCGTCCCAGGAACGACATCTCCAATACTTTCAAGCTCTTCCCAATTATATCCATCCATCCATAATGTGCCATGCCGTTAAGTGTGGGCGGTCATGTTTTGCCATCTCACTCGATCACCAGAGTCGTGGATCAGCTCCGTGTTCCGTCTCGACCATGCCACGTGGCCAATCAATCCGGGTATTTACTTCTCGGTCTTCCCTTGGTCTCTTCCTTCGATCTTGCCAGTTGTCACCAAGTTCTCTAAGTCATTTCTTCTCATAACATGCCCAAATAATTTTGACTGTCTACGTCTAATGTCTCTAATCAGTTTACAATCTTCATTTGTTTCTTGAAGGACTTGTTCATAGGTTTTTCTATTTGTCCATGGTATTCTTTGCATTTTCCTCAGAAACCACATTTCTACAGCCATCATATGTTTGTCAGCTTGTCTGCTCATTGTCCCTGCTTCACATCCATACAAAAGTACAGGTTCTATGTAGCACTTCAACACATACTAATATAACTATCAGAAAAAAGGAAAGTAAAGGACACTTTTAAGCTCTGCTTTAAGGCGTTGTGTAAATATGGTGCTACCATAATATTATAGACAAATGGACACTAGATGGGTGATGTTAGCAATATCGCGCCTGTCGTCTTGACTTGCCAGACCATTTTCTGGTACCCATTAGAAACAAGATATAATTAGCAGTGGGACAGGAGAGGCTACCAGTGAACATCACCGTAAACGGGAAGATACCAGAACAAGTAACAAGTCTCTTCTATCTTGGACATGTAATAACAGATGATGGCAGAAGTGATGCAGAAATCAAACAGAGAATGGGAATGGCCAGAAATGTTTTATACAACATGAAATCAGTATTAACATCTAGAGCGATTAACAACGCATTAAAAATGAGAATTGTCAAATGTTACGTATATTAAATACAACTATATGGCGCGGAATCCTGGACAATGAACAAGCAATTAGAAAGTCGAATAGAGGCCCCAGAAATGGAAATAAAAGCAATCATATACAAAGACTCTAGATTAACTGGGAATGAAAAGAGAGTTGATTAAAAAAATATAAAACAAAGAGGTATGATAAGTTTGAAGACAAGCGAGCAGAAATTAGATAGTAATACTCGTGGGAAGATAACATCAAGGAATGTACAGAATGAACAGTCAGGGCTAGAGATAAATAGTGTTGGATATCCATTGCAGCCAACCTTCATTGTGGAGATGGCACATAACTGATTGATTGATAAGCATTGTAGATATTATACTAGATATGTGGGGGGGGGGGGGGGGGGAAATTATCAAATCCCGAAGCAACAAAATAAATCAATTTGTTCATTGCTCGCTGGACTTTAGGCTCCTGGTGCTCCTTGCCAGATGGAGAAGACCTGATCTTTCGAGGTCGAAATGATTGACAGACGTCAGTCGCGCTGATCGGGAAAACTTTGAGCTATAGCCTACAATGGATGACGTTGTGACATTCTAGTACAGTGGTTCTCAACCCTTTTTGGCCCATGCGCCCTTTCACCATATGTCAGAATGTCACCCCCCCCACCCCCCACCCACACACACACACACACACACACCTTCCAGCGAACGAAAGAAGAGGACTTCCCCCCTTTCCAAAATTGTCAGCCTCAAAAGGTGCATTCAAAATAATATGCCTATAATACTGAAAATCCTTATTTCTTCCATAGATGTACATAACCTTTACACGCATAGAGTAATTTTATTAGTGTAGTTTTATACATTTAATGGCAAATGAATATGCTGATTGATATTAAAACTTAAATAAAAGCATTCTTTATGTTCATAATATTTTATTAACACACGAAATTAATCATATCACAATAAACAAACAGTTAAAACGCCAAATAAGTTTCATTTAATACACGACACCAGAATGCCAGAAAATTGAGCTCCATCAAACAAATTGTTCAATAGAAAACCAGGATATTGTGCCTGAAGCCATTTTGAGCCTGCCAATCTGTGGTCTTAATTTCCCCCTTGGAAACCCTAAAATTCCATCCTTGGGGGGAATTTCCCACTGATTGAGAACCACTGTTCTAGTATAATAATTTGTCAAGTAGTTATATAACCGCCTCACACGCCAGTGATTCCGAGTTTGATCCCGGGTCCAGTCAGGGATCTTCACTTCTGACGAGCTCAGACCAGAGCGAAACTCGAGTCTAGTGCTTCCAATCTGACGTAGACAAGGCCCAAGGTTTATACCGCAATACGATCAGTATTGCCAATGGTGGTTTCTGCTCAATCTTCATGGTGGAGATTCGAGCACATGACTATCGTTCGGCAGGTAAGCTTGTTAACCACTGCGCCACCAGGGTTCGGCATCATGGACGTCATTATTGAGTGAAATATCATTAGCAAGCTACGAAGCTAAAAGTTAATAGGTGAAACAATAAAGTTCATTGCATCGGGTTTGATCCCACAGGCTCAGTCTCTGCCTGCAGAGCAACAACCCGTCTGTCGAGACAATTGCACGCAGTGCGAACATCCTCAGCTACAGTAATGACCCTCAGCGACCTCTGAAAAAAATTTGCACTACTGTCTTCTCAAGGCAGCCCGAATACGAACCCCACACCTTCAGAACACCGATGTGACGTCTTGTCACGACACAGTGTCTAAGAGTTTAGTAACAAACGTGTGGCCCAAGATGATGACTTCTCGCCCTTGATTTGGGGACGTCAATTACAAGTAATTTAGGAGTTGGAGTGGATTCACCTGATGGCAAAGGATGCAAAAAACACTCCAATGCACTTTCCATTAGTGGCCAGTAGCAGCACATGTAGGGACTACGCACTAGTTCAAAGCAAGAGAACACATTAACAGATTTAATGCCAAACAAAGAAGAAGACTTCCACCAAACAAAGAAGAAGACTTCCACCAAACAAAGAAGAAGACTTCCACCAAACAAAGAAGAAGACTTCCACCAAACAAAGAAGAAGACTTCCACCAAACAAAGAAGAAGACTTCCACCAAACAAAGAAGAAGACTTCCACCAAACAAAGAAGAAGACTTCCACCAAACAAAGAAGAAGACTTCCACCAAACAAAGAAGAAGACTTCCACCAAACAAAGAAGACTTCCACCAAACAAAGAAGAAGACTTCCACCAAACCAAGAAGAAGACTTCCACCAAAAAAAGAAGAAGACTTCCACCAAACAAAGAAGACGACTTCCACCAAACAAAGAAGAAAACTTCCACGAAACAACGAAGAAGACTTCCACCAAACAAAGAAGCAGACTTCCACCAAAAAAAGAAGAAGACTTCCACCAAACAAAGAAGAGGACTTCCACCAAACAAAGAAGAAGACTTCCACCAAAAAAAGAAGAAGACTTCCACCAAACAAAGAAGAAGACTTCCACCAAACAAAGAAGAAGACTTCTACCAAACAAAGAAGAAGACTTCGACTCAAACAAAGAAGAAGACTTCCACCAAACAAAGAAGAAGACTTCGACCAAACAAAAATGTATGGCGGACAAATGGAAGTACTGGTGTGTCACAGTTATGACTTAAAAATTGTTAATATGTTCAGCAGACATGATGCATTATATATCAAATTAAAGGAAGTTGCTTAGGGAAAACTACTGTATTGGTATTTTAATTGAGACAGCATTTTACAATGACAACATTTCGGCGAGATATAAGCCCATGGCAGATAAGGGAAGGCCTTAAGATGGTTAATCATCCCATGGCACTTAATCGGTAAAAAAAAACATGTAGCCCAGTAGTCAAACAGGAAGGATCTCCAACTCGACGATAATATTCAGCATGGAACATTCCACCGAAAAGCTTCAGAATAAGACATTTATTGGACTTACATGATGAGCCATCAGATGAGTAATGAAGTCTGTCTTTGTCATTCAACTATAAAATCGTAGCTATTTATTAATATTCAAGCTCCTCGGGATAACTGTTTTAGCATTACATACTCCTTGCATCAATTTATGGCAAGCGATACTTCTCAATTAGCCATTGAATATTTGTGTTTATCTTACCGTCTTTGTCATTTAAATATAAATTCGTAACAATACATTAATATTCGAGCTCATTGGGATAACTGTTATTTTAACATTGCATAACACCTTGCACCAATTTAGCTAGTTAGTTAGTTAGTTAATTAGATAGTTAATTAGTTAGTTAGGTAGTTAGTTGATTAGTTAGTTAGTTAGTTAATTAGTTAGTAGTTAGTTAGTTAGTTAGTTAGTTAGTTAGTTAGTTAGTTAGTTAGTTAGTTAGTCGCGGTTCCAACTTCACGGCAACGGGTCATCCACATTATGCTCCGCTCCTGTGCCAGTGAATATCACACCAAATGCTCCTCACTGCCCTATGTGAACAATAGAATAGACAGGAATCTCAGCAAGCCAACAGCCCGCACAGGTACACTGAGTGATAATGACGCCACCATAATGCCAACACAAATGTCCTCCACGAAAAACACAGTTCATCGTCGATGGAATCGGCAGACACTAGAAAGACTTCATTGACCTCGGTTTTATCCCATATGGCTTGGTCTCTTTCCCAGGGCGATCCACCGAAAGCGCCGCACAAAGCACGAACTCCGTAGCTCCAGCGATGACTCTCAGCAGTCTCCTGAAAAATGCACTCGCGAACTGAACAGGCAAACTAGTCAATTTAGCAACAGCCGGCCGCCATCGTTCCGAACATGCAGTTTACGCTACAAACAACCACGGACAGATGTAAAAGCAATTCACGCGAAATTCATAGCTCACAGTGTCGCGCCACGCACTCACTCAGTAGCAGGGCGACGGAACCATGCACCACCAGTCCAACACGAGGAAAATCGAATGCAAACTGTGGCCACAAGCGTAAACACCCCAGACGCCTTAACGGTTTAAATGCCTATCCACCATGTTGGAAACCGGAAGTTCCAATAAACTGTAGACCAAGTCTCATCACAAAGCCTCCTTAGTCGCCTCTTACGACATGCATGGAAGGCAACAGTGTTACTATTCTTCGCTTCCCTTATGGGCCCTGGCAACACACGGGCGAGGAAATGAGAGTTATATAATAGTCAAGGACCTACAGAGTGAACTGGATCACATAAAAGAATAATTTGATGCTTATAGTGCACTGGTTAACCCAGACACAGCAAGTTTGACATCGTTTTCTCTAAATAATCACTATGGTGATATCACTGAAAGAACACTGCCACTGCAGTACTTATATTGAAAGGTTGACAGAGGCCTTGGTTTCACAGAGCATGTCAACCATATAGCGTTGCGCTTCTTAAACCATGTAAGGAACAAGCACATATTTACACATGAAAAACATTTGAAAACACCAGTTACATCAGCTTTTCAAAAAGTTCAACTGACCTTAGTCGCTTAAAAGTCGACAGGGTCGACTTCATTGCACCGGGTTTTGTCGCATATGGCTCGGTCTCTTTCCGCAGCGCGGAAAGCGTCGCACAAAGCACGAACTCCGTAGGTCTAGAGACGACTCACAGGAGTTTCCGAAAAATTTCACTCGTGAACCGAAGGACGCGGCTCGGAATCGAACCCACAACCTTCGGAGCCCGAGTCAAACGGCTTGACCACTTTGCCACGAAGAGTCCCTATTGATCTATTACTTCCAAGGACCACAGTGTTTCTGCATGGTCTATGGATGAAAGATCCTGCAGTTTGATAGGCACCATAGCAGGACATTCTTCACCTGACTGCAGACTGCCCACTGCCATGACATGCATACCTTTTGTCACTGACAATTTTAAAGAAACTTTGTCACATTCAGATAGAATTACAATGCTTGTGCCGTCATCAACAATGACTTTGCTTCCACAATCTGAAACCTGCACAACGGATCCTTGAATCCATACAAACGGAGATATCGTAAAGCATCTGTTACTTAACTGACACTTCCATAAGAATTGCTCACTGCCAACTGTTCCTTGTGCTGCAATGCAACATCTGAAGTGTTTGGCAAGAATTTTCTGGGATGGCAGTTTCAAATAATTCATCTCATGTCGCAATCCGGCCGTGAGGCCACCACCTTGCTGTAATGTCAATGCTGGATTAAATTCAAAGCAAAAACAATGGCTGCGAGTCGTCTGCACCAATTTATGGCAAGCGATAATCCTCAATTAGCCATTGAACATTTTATATTTATCTTGATAATCTCTCAGCCACATACTTGCAGTTACCTCTTTTCTGAGGTAAGATTCATCGGAATCCCTGCACAAGGCAATGTCTGCATAACTCAACCCCGCGTGTAGCTGATAAACAAATTTACTAGGCCGGACGATCTCTCCAGCGAACCGCCGCTTTTCTCCTTCAAATACTTTGTATGGGTTCCATTTTGCTATGTCGACTGGTTCCTCTACGAAACACCACCGAATTCCTTCAAAAGCTTTGTGTGGACTCAGTGTTGCTATGTCGACGTGTTCCTCCATGAACCGCCGCCTCCTTCTTGTGGAGGCTCCAGCCCGACTAATGCCCATTACAGCAACACATCATTAGGTAACCATGCGTCCATCTATTGGTGCAGTATAGTGCAACAACAAGTCCAGACGTTGCCAACAATCGGCGCCTGTGGCCTAGGAGTTGCGATCGTATTTTCACAATTCCGACATACCCGGCTCGCAAGTAAATCCCTTTGCGTTGATTTTCACGATGGTATAAGCGTCGGCTGTTCAGAAAACACAGAAAGCAAAATTGCATAGAAAACCACAAACAACGCGTACTTGTGGGGTTGTATGCGATGTCCTGCAAAGGACATGGAGCTATAGTATGTCCACATTTGTTTGCCTTCATTCACGATCAATTATTTTGAAAACTGTCTGTTGCATCGTTATGAAATTATTCCAGCCGTCTTATATTTACCCCCCACACAAGGAATATGTCTTTGATAGGTCCAAAAACAACTTAAATCATTGAAAGCGGCAACATTCCTTTGATGTTTTGCTGAACAACTAGTGATTTCTTGCTAACAAAGTTATTTTTACGGTAATGGGAGACCTGCAAATTCTGATGACACACAAAGGCGTATCCGGATTCATATGGGAGTGGGTGCAATGAAAGAACTAGCTTAAAATCGACAGGGTCGGCTGCATTGCACCGGATTTTTTATCCCATATGGCTAAGTTTCTTTCCGCAGCGTGGAAAGCGTCCCACAAAGCACGAACTCCGTAGCTTCAGCGACGACCCTCAGGAGTCTCCGAAAAAATGCACTCGTGAAATGAAGGACGCGGCCCGGAATCAAACATACAACCTTCGGAGCCCGAGTCAGACGGCTTGACCACTTCACCACGGAGAATCCCGAGAGGGGTGCAATGTGTATTATTAGTAAAGTCAGAGAATTTACAGAGGCACGGGGTAAATAATTTGTAAATTAACAGGAAAGTAGAAGGAATATATTTTTTACCTTATTTTTCATTTCATTCTTGTTTCTTCAGCTGATGCTGATGCTGTAATGTTTAGGGCCTGCAATTCGTCTGAATAGTTGGAGCAAAATATCCCAGTAAGTGTGTACGTAGATTAAGGTCTGCGATCTGCTCAGACCTTAATCTGTGTCGGACGATTCCAGTAGGTTGATTATTGCTCTCGGTTGCATAAAATTCAATCCATCCTTTCTCCAATAGTCCTCTTCCTCTTTCAACACATGGTCCTGACGTTTTTTCCAGTAACTTTTATCAATATTTAATAGTGCGGACAGACAGACAGACAGACAGACAGATAGAGAGACAGACAGACAGACAGACAGACAGACAGACAGACAGACCGACCGACCGACCGACCGACAGACCGACCGATAGACCGACCGACCGACCGGCAGACAGACAGACAGACAGACAGATAGATAGATAGATAATAATAATAATAATAATAAGTCTTTATTTTCAAAGGGTTAAGAATTGGGCACGCAGGCCCGTCTGACATTCTGCCCTTCTTCTCTATTTACTCTCATACATTCTTTCATTCAACATCACTTATGAAGCAACTTTTGACAACAAAAGAACATTAAAACGCATGAAAAATAATCAATAACAAATGACTCACTGAGGCAGTGTTTAACATGGGCATTATAAATACCTAAGGAGGGTGTAACGTGCCATACATAAGGGAATGTTTTTTGGCTAGTTGTCGTTTGAGATAAGTTACCATTATTGTCTTTTTTGTGTTATTTGTTATGGGGGCATGTAGTCTGTACTAAGGTAGTGTTCAAACAGGTTGCGAATGTATGTATCATGATTGGTGGTGTCTTTGATTTCTTGTGGAAGATTGTTCCACAACTGAGCGGCAGAGCATGCTAAGCTTGTTTTATATAAGTCTATCCTAGGTTTAGGGACATGAAGTATATTTAGTCGTTCGCTATGTCTAGCGTTATATTTAAACAATGGCCAAAGGTAGCTTGGAGCATTTTGAAATAGGATTTTGTGAATTAGTTTGGTCTTATTAAAAAGCAGGCGCTTGTGGAGTGGCAGTAACCGGAGACGTTTATATAGGTTAGCATTGTCGGTAAGACATAAAGAAAGAACCCCCATTTGGAGACACCTCTGAATCTTCGCGCTGTTTTTTCAAAACGGAAATCACGTGAAAATTTTAAAAAATGCGAGGACGTGTCTTGGTGAAGCTGTAATACTTTTAAAATGATGGACGTAATCTCTCATTCGTAATTTATATACCCCATATAATCAAACTTTGAAATCTGCTGTAAATTCTCGAGAACAAAAATTCTTTTGTTGGGGAACATAATGATAAGGTTATATACTAAATCTCATCATTTTCCCTCAGTTGGTTACTGAGATATTGAATTTTATATTGAGGCCAAAAAAAAAAAAAAACACACACACACACTATAACTGCTTTAGCCTCTAGGACACGAGGTGTAAACACCTGGCCACAGACCAGTGTCCACCCTACAGAACTGTCACTGACCGGACATATAATTATAGTAGACTAGTGAAACGGGGCCGGTGTCCCTGGTCTAGGTGTTACACGACTGTCTCCGTAATTCCGAATACTATCGTGAGTAACGTGACGTTGCGCGAGAATCGGTAGCGGTTCTCTCTGTGTCGGTAACTTACGGTGTAAGTGAGCCTGTCGCTCAGAAAGCGATGACAAACTGCTGAGCGTAATCTTGCCAAGAAATCAACAGTCAGCTGAAAGATGCTGGTGTTGACAGCGATGTCCTGTTAAAGGATAAGCGAACAAAAGAATAAAAGTGAAACGGGGATAAGATGTGCTGTCTTTCCCCGAAATTAAGTCCTATCCCTAAAAAAAGCCCTACACGTATTTGTTTTTTTGTATTTTTCAGGATGCTTTTATTAAAAGACCCACCCCTACAATAAGCCCTAGTTAAGACCGTCAGCAAGAATGAAGTTATGAAACATGCACTTGCATTCAAGTACTTTGTTGATGGCATCAGTTATTCTAAATACCAACTCTCCAACACGATGTCCCAGGATGACACTTCAGAGTTTATGGGCCTAGGATCCCAAACAATTGATCAGACGGAATTCGGGATTTGGAGAGTTATGACGATATTCCAGAAGAAGATGACATGACTATATTTTAATAGATGTAGAAAGATACTCTAGAATACATGTAGATTTGTGATTCTGAAACTAAGAGAGGAAGAAATCATCCGAAAATAATCCCTAGTGCATTTTTCAAAGTTAAAATTAATATAAGACCCGGTCTTAGTTTTCGGAGAAACACGGTAATAGCCAACAAGGCGTGCCTAGTGACAAACATTTTGGTCATGTGACACCCACACTGGGTTGTAAGTAAACAAGAAGAGAAGAAACCCTTTATACGCCTGAAGGGGGGAACCGGGGCAAAAGGGGGGCCGGGCCCAAAAATTTAAAAAAAAACGGGGGAAAAAACAAAAAATAAGGGGCAAGGGGGAAAAAGGGTTCCCGGTGGTTGAAGGCCAAAGGAAAAACGGGGTTCAAATTTCCCTAACCCGGAAGGGGGGGATTAAAAAATTCCTTCCCTTATTTTGGGGGAAAATTTTTAAGACCCCGAAAAGGCCCGGGGGGGGTTTTTTAGAAGGGGCCCTTTAAAAAAAAAAGGTTTATTTCACAGGGAAAAAATTTTTAAGGCCCACACCAAATTTGCGGCCCCTGGGGGTTTTTTCTAAAGCGAAGGGGCAAAAAAGCGACCGTGGAAAAAAAAATTTTTTTAAAAAAACTCGCATCCGACAGAAACCGGGCCTTTATTTCCCATGAAAATTTGGGAACCCATTTTTATTTTCCCCGGTCAAAAGCCCAAAAAGGTTTCAAAAAATTTCCCTTACAAAAATTTGGGGGTCCTGCTCCCCAAACTGTTTTACTAAAACCCCCATTTCCACGTATTCCTTTGTGTTAACCCCTTTTTATTTTTTATTTTCTTTAATTTTATTTTTTTGAAAACCCCCAAAGAGGGGTTTTTTAAAAAAAGTAGATCATTTTATCCCCCCCCCTTTTGTTTGGGGTTTTTCCAAACATGAAAAGGGAAAAAATTGTTCTTTCTTTTCTTCTGTACAAGCCCCTCGGGAAGAAGGGGAAAAAACAAAACCAGGTTTTTTAACAAGGGGGGAACAAGAACAAAAAGAAAAATAAAATGGGAAAATTTTTAAAAGGAAAAATAATATAGAAGAAGTTTTTTGGGGGAAAAAAGGAAAAAAGAAGAAAAAAAAGAAAGAAAAAAAGAAAAAAAAAGGGGAAGAATGAAGAAAAAAAGAAAGAAAAAAGAGAAAGAAGAAGAAGGAAAGAAGAAGAAGAAAGAAGAAGAAGAAGAAGAAGAAGAAGAAGAAGAAAGAAGAAGAAGAAGAAGAAGAAAGGAAAAAAGAAGAAGAAAAAAAATTAAAAAGAAAAAGAAGGAAAAAAAAAAAAGGAAGAAAAAAGAAAAAAAAAAACTGGAAAAACCCGAAAATTGTTTTAAGGAAAAATAAAAAGCCCTTCAAAAAAGTTAAAAAAAAAATAACCCAAAGGGGAAAAAAAAGCCAAGGGTTTTAAATAAATTAAGGGGCCATTAAAAATTTTTGCCCCTTTTAGCATTAGTGGGCGACCTGTTTAGCGTCGCTTGTCACAGTTTGATGGCTGCGATAAAATAAATTCATTCAGGATACAAACAGCAGGCACCTTTTTTTTTTTTTGGGGGGGGGTGACCTGTGGTCCATATCATTTCAATTTGCTGCATTTGTCCAAGTTGAAAGGTCAACAATATGACGTTCTGACTCTTGAACTGCGTGGCAAGGTCTAGTATAAATTATTCATCTTAATGACTAGAAGCGGCTGACCGAGTGGCAAGAATACCGGGTTCTTACCCGGGAGGCCCGGGTTCGAATCTTCGATAAAATGTACCCAAACCTACCCAGTTTGCGATGACTGCAATAGCCAGGCGGCCTTAATTCCCCAGGCTACTGTACTACATCGCAAGGTACTATACGCACTGGATGACAGTTGACAGTTATCTTATAACCTGGCCAACATTTAGCTAGGAAAATAAACACCCGATGTATTACTGAATCCGGAAGTTAGAAGTTGCTGCACGCGAAGGTATTTTGTTGTTGAACTGTGTGCCCAGCAAAAGAGAAGACTATTTCCTGACAATTTATTTTTGTCAGTTGAGGTGGAGAGCTTTATTGAGTCTTATGCTGATGCACGGAAGCGAATCATGGACAGTTAGCAGTAAAAGAAGGAATTATGCGGAAGATGCAGAGATGTGGTTTTATAGAAGAAGAATAAGATCACCGTGGAGGGAAAGATAAAGCAATGAAGATGTTTGAAGAAGTCAACTCACAAAGAGGACTAGTCATTCGCATAAAAAGAGGACAGCCCACATTCCTTTGGCATGTCTCGAGATGAGGAAATCTGGAGTTTGTCGTGACAACGGAAATGTTCAAGGAGAAAGAGTCACGGGGAGACCAAGATGCTGGGCAGTTTGACATCGTGGCATGAAGAAACATATATACATAAATGATGTCCAAGACAAGAGACAGAAGGCTGTGGACAGACATGATCACCAACGCCACATGACAAGGACTATAGTTAGTTTGTTAGTTAGTCGACAGATCATCGTCATTGCACATCGAACCATTCAGTCCATAAATGCTCGGATCCCCTCTTCAGCAAATCCCGCAGCGTGTAGCGGCTAACGACGCCAGTTATGTGTTGGTTTATCAGTCTTCTTTGGCTTCCTGCGTAGTGTTCTTGTTTGGCCACCCCTCTTTTAATTTGCTGTTCTTGCAGTCTGGCCATGGTTGTATATTCACAGTCATCACTTGGTTCACGCAAAAGTCTTACTTCTCGTAGAGCATTCAGAATGTCAGCCTGGTCCATGGCGCGCCCGCCCTCCACAGTAGCCTCACCTGCGAGCTTGTCAGCCGGCTCATTCCCTTGTACTCCCGCATGCCCTGGCACGAAGATGAATCTAATCTTTGTCAGCCGAGACCAGCTCCAGAGACAGCAACCACTCTCTTCGGATCCACCCCGTCTCTATCCTCTTGAGCATGCTCATTGAGTATATATATATATATATATATATATATATATATATATATATATATATATATATATATATATATATATATATATATATATATATATATATATATATATAGTGTTTTTCATGTAATTGTTTCGGTGTGTGTGTTTGTTGTTTGCATGCTAACGACGGCGTTGCCCACCACGTCCATTTTGCTACTAGTTATCACGTTCTAGTAGCTTGCCGTCTACTGCTAGTATTTATAGCACAGTATAACTCGGAAACACGACGAAGGGAAAACAAAAAAATACGTAGCTGAAAACTAAAATATCAGAAGCATAAATAAATCACCCACATGGTTCAACGAATACACAAGCAAAGCGCTAAGTGTGGGGGACGAAAATACAACTAGTGAAACGGAACAAGGAATCTGTAATTTGGGGACCATTTTACAGTCTTTGAGCACAACATCTACCATGTGAATGAAGGCTGAGCCTGTGAGGGCAGCTTTCCTGTGGTTGGAGAACAATGCAGGCAGAGGTGTGTTTGTAACGGTTTTAGTCAGTTAGTCGCTGTTCCAACTTCACGGCAATGGGTCGCCCTATTATGCTTCGTTCCTGTGCCAGTGAATGTGACATGCAATGCTCCTTACTACCCCATGTGAAAAGTGGAACAGACAGGAGTCTCGACCAACCATCAGTCCTCACAGGTATACTATGCATAATGCCGCTGCAAGAATGCCACCACAACAGTCCGCCACGAAAAATACAGTTCATCGTCGATGGACGCGGCGGTCACTAGACAACCAGCAGCCACACATTACTTGCGTAAGGCAACCCAGTTAGTTCAGCGAGAAGGTAGGTCGACATTTTTCTGAACACTCAGTTCACGCTGCAAAATAAACACGGACAAATGTAAAAGATCTCCACTCGAAATTCACAGCTCACAGTGTCGCTCCACACACTCAGCTCAATAGCAGTGCGACGGAATCATGTAATATCAGTCTACTATGAGGAACATGCGTAAGGAAACCGTGACTACAGAGGAACATGCGTAAGGAAACCGTGACTACAGAGGAACATGCGTAAGGAAACCGTGACTACAGAGGAACATGCGTAAGGCAAACCGTGACTACAGAGGAACATGCGTAAGGAAACCGTGACTACAGAGGAACATGCGTAAGGCAAACCGTGACTACAGAGGAACATGCGTAAGGAAACCGTGACTACAGAGGAACATGCGTAAGGAAACCGTGACTACAGAGGAACATGCGCAAGCAAACCGTAATTACAAGCATAAACGCCACAGACGCCTTAACAGCTCAACCGCCTATTCTACATTTTGGGGGCGGGAAGTCTAGTAGCTGTTTCCTAGACTTGCTTCGGAATGTAAAACCTGTCATGCTATGAGTGGAGTGGCTGGTCTCTCTCTCTCTCTCTCTCTCTCTCTCTCTCTCTCTCTCTCTCTCTCCTCTCTCTCTCTCTCTCTCTCTCTCTCTCTCACATAATGTATATGTACAATTTTTTCTCCACTTCTTGCAATTGCGAGAATTCTCACGACAATCGTCAGTGTCTAAATTGTGTGTAAAGTGTAGGAGTTTGTTCTTATTAGTTTCAGTAATCATGTGAGGCATCATGTATTTGTCTATATGTGAGGATGTATGTATGGGTGTGTATGTGAGGGATATGTGTGTGTGTGTGTGGGGGGGGGGGAATGTGTGTGTGCCTATGTAAGAGAGAGAGAGAGCGAGAGCGAGAGCGAGAGAGAGAGAGAGAGAGAGAGAGAGAGAGAGAGAGGAGAGAGAGAGGAGAGAGAGAGAGAGAGAGAGAGAATTCAGTGCTCGCATGTCCTGTAGCATGCCATTCCATATTCTTTGTGTATTTTCATCTTTTCACATTATCATTTTGTATGTATGACACTTGATTTATCATGTATAATATAACATTACTGTAATGTGAGTGAGAGCGCTAGTGAGTGAGAGAGAAAGAGAGAGAGAGAGGAGAGAGGAGAGAGAGAGAGAGAGAGAGAGAGAGAGAGAGAGAGAGGGGGGGGGGGAGAGAGTTGAATTGCATCACTAATTTTTAAGTTACAAAATGTATATGTACAATTTTTCTCCATTTTTTTACAATTTTGCGACAATGCTCACGACAATCGTCACTGTATGTGTGTGTAAAGTGTGGGAGTTTGATCATAATAGTAGGTTGGGGGATCGGGGGATGTGTGGTGTGGGTGGATTCGTGATGTGTGTGGGTGGGCGGGGTGGGTTTGTGTGGGTGGGTGGGGGATTTGTGTGTAGGTGCGTGCGAGATGTATGGGTGTATGGGGAGATGTGTTTGTGAGTGGGGATGTGTGTTTGTCTAGGTGGTTGTGGGTGAGTGGGTGGAGGAGGATATGTTGGTGGATGATTGATGGTGGGTTATGGGATGGGTGGGGGTATATGTGTGGGTGGGGAGATGTGGGTGTGGGGATATGTGGTGGTGGGAGATGTGTGCAGGTGGGGGTGGTTGTGGGTTTGAGGATGTGTATGTGGGTGTGGGATGTTTGGGTGGATGGGTGGGGAGTTGTGTGGATGAGAGATGTGTGGGTGAATGTGTGTGGGGGATGTGTGTGGGTTGGGGGAGGGGTGCGTGATGAGTGTGGGTGATGGATTTGAGATGTGTGTGTGGGTGGGGGATATGTCTGGCTGGGTGGGGGTGTGTGTGGCTGGATGGAGGATGTATGTATGGGTAGTGAGGGTGACTGTAGTTGGGGGATGTGTGGATGGGTAGGAGATGTGTGGATAGATGTGTGTGTGGGGTGAGGGATGTGTCTTTGGGATGTGTGTGGGTGTGGTATTGTGTGGGAGGGGAGCTGGGTGTGGATAAATGATGTTTGTGTGGGTAAGTGAAGGTGTGGTTGGGTTTGTGGGTGGGTGAATGATGTGTGTGTGGGTGGGGGATGTTTGCTTAGATGGGTGGTTGGGATGTGTGAGTGTGGGTGGGTAGATAGGAGATGTATGTGTTGATGAGTGGGTAAGGGACGTGTGGGTGTTAGTGGTTGAGGGATAAGTACGTGTGTCTAGGGATGTGTGAGGGGATGAATGTATGGGTTGTGTGTGCGTGGATGGGAGGTGTGCGTTTGTGAATGGGGAATGTGTTGGTGGGTGGGGATGTGTGTGAGGGATGTTTGTATGGGTGGGGAGATTGTTCGTGGGTGGGGATGTGTGTGTATATGGGTAAGGGTGTGTGGTTAAGGGATGTGTGGCTGGGGGAATGGGTGGATGGAGGATGTGTGGTTGGGTGGAGGATGTGTGGTTGGGTAGAGGATGTGTGGGTGGGTGATTGTATATGAGTAAGGGTGTGTGGTTAAGTGATGTTTGGTTAGGGGATAGGTGGGTAGAGGATGTGTGGGTGGGTAGAGGATATGTGGGTGGGTGAGTGTGTGCAGGTTAGGAGATGGTGGGGGATGTTTGTAGGTGTGGGCTCGGGATAAGTGAGTGGGCTGGGGGAGATGGGAGATTATGTGGGTGAGTGCGGAATTTGTGTGTGGGTAGGTGCGGAATATGTGAGTTGACGGGGAGATGTGTGTGTGGCTGAGGAATGTGTGTTTGGTTGGGTGGTTGGAGGTGTGTGGGTGGAGGAGGATATTGGGTGAGTGATTGTTGGTGGGAAATGGGACGGGTAAAGGATATGTGAGTGGGTGGGGAGATGTGTTTAGGTGGGGGATGTGTGGGTTATTGAATGTATGTGTGCTTGGGGTGTGGGTGGATGGGATGTGTGGTGGATGAGAGGTGTGTGTGGGTGGGGAGATGTATAGGGATGTGGTGGATGGGTGGGGGAATGTATTGTATGTGTGTGTGGTTGGGTGGGGGAGTTGGAGTGAATGGGGGATGTGTGGGTGGGTGGTGGATGTGTCTTATAACATAGTCATATGCATTGTTTATGTTTACAAAATTCATGTGACAATGTTTTTTTCCTATGCACTGTTCATGAAAGAAAGATGAGTGATTGGAAGGGCCGAATGTAAGACGGGCCTGCGTGCCCAATTTGTTACCCTTTGAAAATAAAGTCTGTTCGTTCGTTCGTTCGTTCTCTCTCTCTCTCGTCCTCTCTCTCTCTCTCTCTCTCTCTCTCTCTCTCTCTCTCTCTCTCTCTCTCTCTCTCTCTCTCCCTCTCTCTCTCTCGGGTTGTAAGCATAACATAGATCCCAGGGCATGCAGGTGTGCGGGGCAATGAACAGGCTAATAGAATAGTTGATGTTCCTCTGGGCGATAAAGGTGATGTGGTGAATGCTCTCTGTGACCAGCGGAGACTGCAGGCGAACAAGGTATCGTATTCGGATAGACCGTTTAATAAGGGAGTGCTCTTGGACCTAGGCAAAACCAAATCGTAAAGGGAAAAGTCAGGATCGCTTTAAATGATCCGCTATTGGAACAATTAGCTTAAGATCGCTCCTGTGGCCTGTGAGGAGGTTGTGTGGGAATGCGCCCGATGCAATGATTCTATAACCAACAACCGCAGATCGCAAAATCAACAGTTGTGGTTTGCAACTTGCGGTAAGTAACAGCTAAAGATTCTTTGGAAGCCTGTATGTATATTCTGTTGCTCTAATCGCGCCTACCCAGAAGTTTTTCCACCTCAGGCCATTTCTCTTGCCTTGTGCATCCTGAATTTTTGCCAAGACGGTTACCTCAGATAAATGTAAGTCCTTTCTGTATTTGCCTATATGATTGCGATCCTGACTCTCAGCTATAAGCAGGTGGAAAGGATGGAGAGGATGCAGAACGAAGCTATGCGTATAAACTAGGGTGTACAAGAGATACAGCATGCAGGGCGATGCGCTATCTTCTTGATTTTCCAACCATGGGAGACAAAATACAAATTTGCCGAGCACGTACCTACCTGAGAGTCAACACAAAGACACAACATCCACTGCATAGTGAAATTAAGAATTGTAAAGAGTAGTAGGTTAAAAAGAGGAAGGACAGTCGTGGATGGGTCAAGTGTCAACAACAGGTATGAAGCATTGATTATATTCCATCCATCATTTGCCATGCCGCAAAGCATGGGCGGTCATGACTCGCCATTTCACTCGATTACCAGAATCGTGGATCTGGTCAGTGTTTCTGTCTCGATCATGCCATGTGGCCAAGCCATCCAGGTATTTACTTCTCGATCTTCCTCTTGGTCTGTTCCCTTCTATCTTACCAGTTGTCATTAAGTTCTCCAATTCATTTCTTCTCATAACATGTCCAAAAAAATGTGACTGTCTACGTCTACATTCTCTAATTAATTTACGATTTTCGTTTGTTTCCTGTAGTACTTGGCCATTTGTTTTTCTGTCTGTCCATGGTATTCTTTGCATTCTCCCCGGAAACCACATTTCTACAGCCATCAGATTTTTTTTTTCTTTCAGCTTGATTGATCATTGTCCAAGTTTCACATTCAAACAAAAGTACAGGCTGATTGTAGCACCTCAACACTCTTTTTCTCGTTTCAATTGACATATTTTTATTGGTCAGTATGTTTTTCATCTTGCTAAGGCTACTTTCACCATGGCGATTCTTGTTCTAATCTCTTCAAAGTATCTCCCATCAGATGTTATGACTGTTCCTAGATTATGTCGTTGATTATACTGCCGATGTCCAAATATTTATCGGGAAAACTACTAACTGATCATCATCAGCCGCTTTCTCGTTAGTCACACATAGAACCTTGAGTGCGCTGTGTTAGTTTATATTCACGCTACATTATTTCCGCCCTTTGAACGACACATCCGACTTTGTGAGATTAATGTTAAGAGATTGAGATTGGCATTTGTTTTAATATTTCATCTCTCGCTGTGAAGCAGAGAGTGCTACAGGTTGTTGTGAGGATCACCGCTCACAGCTAGTAATAGAATCTCTGGACTCTCTAGTCTTCTGAAGAGATGGGTCGTTGTTCTAAAACCATCAATTCGTTGTGAACCCAAGCGTAGTCTAACAGGTGATACAACTAGTAGGTGCTTCTACTAGTCAGTAGACTCATTTGATATTTGCGTGTGTGTTAGCTTTCCCTAATACCAGTGTCTCTCGCCATCAGGCAAGCCCACTCCGACTTCTGATGTATTTGTAATTTACGTCCCTATGTCAAGGACGAGAAGTCACATCTTAGTCCAACTGACCGGTGTAGGAATTTAACCCACCATCTCGGTATCAGCACACCGGAAGTTTAAGAACGAGCACTCGGATCCATTCGGTCACGGTGGCCTCCATTTTCTTAGGCATGATTATGTTTATACAAAGAAGACATGAACAATTTGTTGCAGCATTCCGTGACTTTGATCTTAAAGAACGGCACACTTGCTTCCATCTGTTGATGTTGCTTCGTACACTTCTTCCTTGCGGGTAACATGCCTATGGACGTAAATCTGTACGCTTTGAAAATACAGTTTGTTAGTTCGTTTGTTCGTTTGTTCGTTCGTTCGTTCTTTACACTTCTTCCTTGCGGGTAACATGCCTATGGACGTAAATCTGTACCCTTTGAAAATACAGTTTGTTAGTTCGTTTGTTCGTTTGTTCGTTCGTTCGTTCTTTACACTTCTTCCTTGCGGGTAACATGCCTATGGACGTAAATCTGTACCTTTTGAAAATACAGTTTGTTAGTTCGTCTGTTCGTTTGTTCGTTCGTTCGTTCTTTACACTTCTTCCTTGCGGGTAACATGCCTATGGACGTAAATCTGTACCTTTTGAAAATACAGTTTGTTAGTTCGTTTGTTCGTTTGTTCGTTCGTTCGTTCTTTACACTTCTTCCTTGCGGGTAACATGCCTATGGACGTAAATCTGTACCTTTTGAAAATACAGTTTGTTAGTTCGTTTGTTCGTTTGTTCGTTCGTTCGTTCTTTACACTTATTCCTTGCGGGTAACATGCCTATGGACGTAAATCTGTACCTTTTGAAAATACAGTTTGTTAGTTCGTTTGTTCGTTCGTTCGTTCGTTCGTTCTTTACACTTCTTCCTTGCGGGTAACATGCCTATGGACGTAAATCTGTACCTTTTGAAAATACAGTTTGTTAGTTCGTTTGTTCGTTTGTTCGTTCGTTCGTTCTTTACACTTCTTCCTTGCGGGTAACATGCCTATGGACGTAAATCTGTACCTTTTGAAAATACAGTTTGTTAGTTCGTTTGTTCGTTTGTTCGTTCGTTCGTTCTTTACACTTCTTCCTTGCGGGTAACATGCCTATGGACGTAAATCTGTACCTTTTGAAAATACAGTTTGTTAGTTCGTTTGTTCGTTTGTTCGTTCGTTCGTTCTTTACACTTCTTCCTTGCGGGTAACATGCCTATGGACGTAAATCTGTACCTTTTGAAAATACAGTTTGTTAGTTCGTTTGTTCGTTTGTTCGTTCGTTCGTTCTTTACACTTCTTCCTTGCGGGTAACATGCCTATGGACGTAAATCTGTACCTTTTGAAAATACAGTTTGTTAGTTCGTTTGTTCGTTTGTTCGTTCGTTCGTTCTTTACACTTCTTCCTTGCGGGTAACATGCCTATGGACGTAAATCTGTACCTTTTGAAAATACAGTTTGTTAGTTCGTTTGTTCGTTTGTTCGTTCGTTCGTTCTTTACATCTCGTCAAGTCATTAGTCGTTAGTAACTGTTCCAAATTCACGGAAATGGTCACTGCATATGCTCTGTTCCTGTGCCATTGAGTATCACACAAAATACGTCTCACTGTTAGATGTGAAAAGTGGAACATGCAGCAGGCTTGACAAACCAACTGCACGCACATGCATACATGCATACGGCCGCTGCCAGAATGCCAAAACAACAATCCGCCACTAAAATTACAATTCATCGTCGATGTAAGTGGCAGTCTCTAGAAAACCAACAGTTGCACACACCTTAGTGCATAAGGCAAAACTCGCTAGTTCATTAACAGAAAAGCCGCCATTTTTCTGAGCATGTAGTTCACAATACAAACCACAGCGGACATACGTAAAAGCATTCCTTATCAAATTCACAACTAGCAGTGTCGCGCCACGCACTTAACTCAGTAGCTGTGCGACAAAATGATGTTAAGTTCATACATTTGGTACATAAACTGTACAACCTAGTGTTTATAGCTTACTTGTTTAAACTCACTAAGAAAGTACATTGTCATGATTTTGTTGATGAACTAATTGTGTTAAGCTATCACGATCTATATCCCTTAGTTAGTTAGTTACTTAGTTAATTAGTTAGTTAGTTAGTTAGTTAGTTAGTTAGTTAGTTAGTTAGTTAGTTAGTTAGTTAGTTAGTTAGTTAATTAGTTAGTTAGTTAGTTAGTTAGTTACTTAGTTAGTTAGTTAGTTAGTTAGTTAGTTAGTTAGTTAGTTAGTTAGTTAGTTAGTTAGTTAGTTAGTTAGTTAGTTAGCTAGTTAGTTAGTCGGCAGATAATCCTCATTGCACATCGAACCATTCAGTCCATAAGTGCTCAGATATCCTCCTCAGTAAATCCCGCAGCGTGTAGCAGCTCTTGACATGAGTTCTGTGTTGGTTTACTGATCTTCTTTGGCTTCCTGTATACTGTTCTTGTTTGGTCACACCTTTCTTTTAACTTGCTGTTCTCCAGTCTGACCATGGTTGTAGACTCACATTCATCACTTGGTTCTCGCAAACGACTTACTTCTCGTAGAACATTCAGTATATCAGCCCGGTCTATGGCTCATCAAATTCACAACTAGCAGTGTCGCGCCACGCACTTAACTCAGTAGCTGTGCGACAAAATGATGTTAAGTTCATACATTTGGTACATAAACTGTACAACCTAGTGTTTATAGCTTACTTGTTTAAACTCACTAAGAAAGTACATTGTCATGATTTTGTTGATGAACTAATTGTGTTAAGCTATCACGATCTATATCCCTTAGTTAGTTAGTTACTTAGTTAATTAGTTAGTTAGTTAGTTAGTTAGTTAGTTAGTTAGTTAGTTACTTAGTTAATTAGTTAGTTAGTTAGTTAGTTAGTTAGTTAGTTAGTTAGTTAGTTAATTAGTTAGTTAGTTAGTTAGTTAGTTAGTTAGTTAGTTAGTTAGTTAGTTAGTTAGTTAGTTAGTTAGTTAGTTAGCTAGTTAGTTAGTCGGCAGATAATCCTCATTGCACATCGAACCATTCAGTCCATAAGTGCTCAGATATCCTCCTCAGTAAATCCCGCAGCGTGTAGCAGCTCATGACATGAGTTCTGTGTTGGTTTACTGATCTTCTTTGGCTTCCTGTATACTGTTCTTGTTTGGTCACACCTTTCTTTTAACTTGCTGTTCTCCAGTCTGACCATGGTTGTAGACTCACATTCATCACTTGGTTCTCGCAAACGACTTACTTCTCGTAGAACATTCAGTATATCAGCCTGGTCTATGGCTCGTCCGCCCTGCAGAGTAGCCTTACCAGAAAGCCTGTCCGCCTGCTAGTTTCCCATCCCTGCACATTGGAAATTCCCATTGTTGTGAGACAGTTTTCTTCATTGTTCAGATCTTGAAGAATGCCAGCATTGTTCTTCATTGTTCAAATGTTGTAATATGTTCTTCTTCTTGGTCCAGTGTATCCTCTTCTCTGTAACATTTAAGAAAGAAAGCCTCGATCTTCTTCATTAGTGATTCCGAAATGGTCCATGGATTACATCGCTATGTTGTCACTGCAGGAATTAATGAAAATGATCGATATAATGTGCCACTTTAGAAATTAATTAAAATGGTCCAGGTATTGTTTTAATTTAGGAATTAATTGAAACGGTCTATGTATGTTGCACTTCAGGAATGCATTAAAATGGTCCAGGTATTGTGTCAATTTAGGAATTAATTGAAACGGTCCATATATGTTGTCATTGCAGGCATTAATTGAAACGGTCAATGACTCACATTGATACGTTATCACAATAGACAGACTGCAGAAATTAACTGAAACTGAACTTTTAAATAGTGTGCAGAGACACTGATCAATGTATCGTGTGTTAATGGGAAGAGATTGAAAAAAAAAAATAAACATCATTAGACTCAGATACTACACGAAACGTCGGCAACCTACGGCGAGCGAGCCACGAGTGGTACGTGGTATAATTTTCAATGGCCCGCTGAGTAAATTAGAATACAGTACCTTATAACAGGTTATAGCCTACCTCCCTGGCCTAGGCGTTAACGTTTTTCTCCGTAATCCCGTATATTCTCGTGAGTAACGTAACCTACGCGAGATTCGGTAGCTGTTCTCGCCGCGTTGGTAACTTACATGGTATGTGAGAAAGAAAGCAATGGCAAACTACTGAGCGTAATCTTGCCTAATACATCAACAGCAGCCGAAAAATGCTGATGTTAACTGTAACGTCCTGTAAGGGATATGCAAATTTAAAAAAAAACACAACCTTATAACGGACGTATGAATACTTTGTGTAATTGTTAAAATGTTGAGCTGACAACAGAATGGGCGAGGTCTGACTAGAGTGCGATGTAAGCTCACAAAATTAAGTACAGTAGGATGGATCGATACCCACACTGACTATAAATTGTATCGGTTGTTGCATACTCATGTCGATACGGTCTGCTGTAAGATGGTGTTATTATTAATTGACATTTGGCCGTTAAAACGACTCAAAGAAGATAAAACTTAATATATGATTGTTTCAAGACATTTGGACAAACGAATATGAATAACAAAGTCCATGGGAATCTCGATATATGAAGTTCATAAACGGGCACTCTACCGCTGTGTATTTTTCTCCGCAATACAGCAAGGTACAACGGGAACAAGATGAGATGGGATGATACTGTTTGTGGTACAAGATAACATGGTACTGTTTATGGTGCAAGATGAAATGAAATCCTACTGCTTATGGTACAATAAGAACAAGATGAAATGAGATTATATGAGATGAAATTAGTTGAGATGCGATAAGATGAGACCAGTATATGAATTGGATCATGCTGGACTGATTTTGGGCACGCTGAGTGACTTCCCAACATTACTTGCACAAAAGGATCCATGCGCTAGGCAAACAGAACGCGCTCATGACTTAGCTTCACAAATCTAATCTTTTATCAGCTCCCACATCAAGTCCGACACCTCAGATCTTTAACTAAACTAGCTTCTTACGCTCGGGCCCTGTAATAGGAAAACCTCGCAAACGGCGAATGAACAAAAAATGGTGACAATTTAATGTCCATTTACAACGTTCAAAGGTGAACTCTCCTTGGAGTTAATTCCTAGGGCGATAGTTAATTCCTTTGTCTCCCTAGACCTCGCCCTATTTTAACGCTTAAGTTGTAATAAATTGCGACCAATGCAATGTTTTCATTTCCTGAGTATGTGAAAACATGCGTGGGAACAATTCGATGTTCGAGAAGGAACAAAAGGATTTGAAAACGAAATGGTAAGAAGCTTGAGAAGGTGAAAATTAACTACGAAGCTGTCAGTGGCTGAGGATTGACGTCCCAGTATTGATGACATAATTTGCTGTTTTACACACAGGTGAATACGGTTTCTGGGAGCTGGTTCTTAAAGCAAACGTGAAGGTTGTCACAGGAGTATACTGTTATGGGTGTAGTGATAGAATTCCCGTATCTTAGGTCAGGGGTATTAGGTGTAGGGATTCGAGAGATATTTTCTTACAGTTGTTCTTCCCAGAGCTATTACTGACTCTTCTTCTTCTTCTTCTTCTTCTTCTTCTTCTTCTTCTTCTTCTTCTTCTTCTTCTTCTTCTTCTTCTTCTTCTTCTTCTTCTTCTTCTTCTTCTTCTTCTTCTTCTTGGTCTTCACTTAATTTACTTCATCTTTTTCGTTCTTCGTCTTTACGTCATTCTTTCTTTGTTTTTTTTTCTTCTTTTGTTTTTCACCTCCTACACCAAAATAATTGCACGAGGTCTTGCATTAAATAAACACAGGAGACCAGAAGCTGTCTGGCGGGAAGTTTTAAGGGACACAACTGAGCCTACCAACGACCCCGAATCCAGTCACTTAAGATGTCCCGTTTATGAATAATGTTTGCGTCACTGTCAAAACATCATGTCATTCAGAGTAGACAGAGACAGACGGATAGACAGACTGACGGGTAGATAGAAAGACGGAGGACTTATAGACAAACAGGCAGGCAGAGAGACATACCAACCGACCGAGATAGATAGATAATAGGATGTATGAATGGAACCACAGACAGATAGACAGACAGACACACAGACAGGTAGACAGGCAGACAGACAGACCGAGCGAACGAACAAACTGTATTTTCAAGGGGTTAAGAATTGGGCACGCATTCCCGTCTAACATTCTGCCCTTTTATCACTGTCTTTCATACATTATTTCATTCATACATCATTCAAGGCTAACAGAGAACAGCAACAATATAAAAGATATGCAGTATGCTTTGCTTTTGCTTTGCTTTGCCTCGATTTACTTGTGTTCGCTGGCTGTGAACTCTAGCGTGAAGTCCTGTATGTCGGATGAAAACATCCTGTTGTCCAACATCAGTGTGATGTCATACCGGACTGAGTTTTGCGTGAGTATCCGTTATCCCATGTCTGGCTTATTGGTGTGCAGACTGGTGGTTCTTCGCCGTGCAGGCAGACACTCTCCGACTTCGGACGAATCCACCATAGGCAAGATGCGAACATAAACACTACACGACTCAGTAATATTAGATAATGGTGTGACACTTGTTATTAGCCATGTGGAATATACTGGCCTACTAAAAGGGGACTGGCTATTATACTATTATAATTATTTCTATTATTAAAGGGGAAAGTAATCCGTACTGAGATTTTTAAAAATTTTGTTGCGTATCCCTTACGGGACGTTGCAGCATTTTCAGCTGTTGTTGATGTACTAGGCAAGTGTTACGTTCAGTAGTTTGCCATTGCTTTCTGAACGACCGGCCCCTATACCTTTTTCGAAAAAACCAGCACCGCCGTGTTTCGAACCCGGGTATACGGTCTCACAAACCGCGTTCGCAAGCCCTTAGGTTGAGATAGTATTCGAATAATTTGCGATTATATGTATAGGGATTGGTGATGTCTTGTGGAAAATTGTTACACAGCTGAGCTGCAGGGTACGTCAGACAGACAGACAGACAGACAGACAGACAGACAGACAGACAGACAGACTGACTGACTGACTGACTGACTGACTGACAGACAGACAGACAGACAGACAGACAGACAGACAGACAGACAGACAGACAGACAGACAGACAGACAGACTATAACATTAAACTACTCACCTTTTTGCAATATTTTACCAAAAATTGAGCTCCCGTGACCATCAAAGTAAGTGGGGCAATTCCAGTGTCTATTTTTAAACTGGTACCGGCACTCGTCAATGGCGAGTTTGGCACCTTTCACCACCGCCATGACACTTCCGGCGTTCTTGGTGACCAACTTCCTCTGACGTTTGGTCAAGGGAAGTAAGCTAGGGTTGTTGTAGAGTTTAGTTAGTGGTGATCTTAAGTCATTGGACGGTTCTCCAAAGTTTGCCAATGACCTGCAGAGCATATACAACAGAAGAGAAAAGCAACATGTAATTTATTTATTTTTAATGGCAATATGCCGTCTTGACAGACGATAGTTTGCTAGATTGTGCTTAAAAAGAAAAGCATAATTATCTCTCCGTAACATAAGTACTGGGGTAAATTGTAGAGACCATGTGCTGAAGCCTGATACCTCTCTCGGCCTGCCTAGTTAACTTCAGGGAAAAGATAACGCCAATACGTCTAGCACAAGACAATCTATAGAAGCTGTGGGATCAGTAAAGCACGGCTCTAGCTGTCCACCTGTTGGAGCTTCAATTCTAGACCAGTTGCCGACCAAGGCTTTGGGCGTGGTCTGCCCTGCCATGGCATTTAGTCTTTAGGCACCAGGATAAGGCTTCTACCCTCCCACTTGCACCCCTCAGCGCAAAGCCGTTGGCACCACCTCCTCCTCTTTAGCATCCCTCTCCTCAATTATGTAGTCACATGGAATGACACTATCCAATGCCACCCATCGGGCGCTGGAACGTCATCTACTTGATGAGGAAAGTGGAAGATGCTGATGATCGTCAAATGACTGCAACCCAACTCGGGAGGATAAACAACGTGGACAAAGTACGGAATAATCGTATCCGGTCACGTGTGGTTTGTCTATAGTCTTGATAGCGAGCGCGTTACCGTAGTTGAGTGGCACCTGTGCAGATAATGTCACGATTGCCGTTGGACGAGGTTTTGACGCAGGCGTTCGTCGTCTCACTAAGTGAGTGACAGAACGCCCACCTCTTCCCCCATGCATTCAGGCCTACAAAATGTGATGGCCCAATCACAATAGAGACCCATAGCAAGAACATGCTTCAGTACAGTGTAACAGCAAACATGCATATGTATACATGGTGCTTGTTGTTATGTCATCATCATCATGTGCCATACCGGTAAGCGTGGGCGGTCATATATAGCCATCTCACTCGATCACCAGAGTCGTGGATCAGATCTGTGTGCTTGTCCCGACCATGCCACGTGGTCAAGCCATCCAAGTATTTCTTCTCTGCCTTCTTAATGTTCTTTTCCCCTCAATCTTGCCAGTTGTCACCAAGTTCTCCAATTTATTTCTTCTCATAACGTGACCAAAAAATGTTGACCGTCTACGTCGAATTTTTCTAATTTACAATTTTCACTTGTTTCTTGTAGGACTTGGTCGTTGGTGTTTCTGTCTTTCCATGGTATTCTTTGCTGTTATATACATAAGTTCAAAGGGATAGTTGTATGTGCTTCATGGACGATCTAAAGGTTTCTGAGCATATTTGATTAATCAGACGCTTTTGAGAAATATGCGCTGATGGGAATGGTATCGGAATCGGTAGCAATGTTAAAATCGAAACAAACTTCAAAAGTACGACAATACGGTATTTACTAAGTTGAAGTTCAGCGAGCGTCCTTTACAGGACGTCGCAATCAATTCGAGCATATACATATGTGATTTACCATGCCATTTTGACTTTCAGCAGTGTGCCATTCGTTAACGCTCATATTATAGAAATCAACGCAAGATGGCTAGTTTCCAAATGGTTGTTTATGAAACTGTTATGAGTTCCCATTGTTCAGAAAGCAATGACAAACCACTGAACGTAAACTTGCCAAGAGATAATAAATAGCCAAGAATGCTAGAGTTGACTGCTACGTCCTGTAAAGGATATGCAACTAACTTTTAACTTCCAATGTATGTGCCACAAGTCGTTGATCCCCACTGCCTGTCTGATAAAAAACATTTCTTACTCGGTCTCGAATAGCTAAGTTGGCAGCTCTCCTCAAGCATCTCATCTCGCAGCTGTTGATTTCGCGTAAGTGTGATTTGGATAAAGTCCAAATTTGACATTGGTAGTATAGGGTTCATAAGAATATGCTAGTTACTATCTGTCGTTGAGTTGAGTTGAGTTGAGTTGAGTAAAGACCGACGTCACTGCACGCGGGGCATTCCCATAAGCGCTCAGTCATCATCTTCAACAGCCAACGAAGAGTTCCATTACCAATTGTGCCCTTTGCAATCTGATTATATGTGCGTCTTGCTGAATGACAACAATCGACCAGATTCTCTGAACACCCCCCTGAGGCTGCATTCTCTCTAGACCACTCTACCTGTTCTTTTGCAATATTCACATTCTCCAAGAGGGCCTTCTCCACATCTGCCTTCTCATGCATTAAATCACCCCTTAATGATGAGATACCAACTAATCTGTCTGCCTGTTCATTTCCAACCACACCAGAGTGTCCCGGAGAAAAGATCCAGCGAATGCTCACAACCAGCAAACTCTGAATCGATACAAGCCATTCTGCACGAAGCATGCCAGTCTTCACCATTGACAGCATGCTTTGTGAATCAGTTACAATCACAACATGCGTATACAGTTTTTCTCCAACCAGCGGAAAGCCGCAGTAACCTTCCCCACCTACATTCGCAGACATATGCCAATCTCTCCTTTACTAAACATTGGCAATTTGCTTTTGATATGAATCCCCAAGTTATTGATACAGACATTGATTGCACTTTTGGGAGCATGTTGCCACTGAACGTGTTGCCAAGAGAGCAAAGATTAGAAATGGAATAAAATCAAAGGAGAATATGATTGCAGATAGGTCACACACTGAGCGTGTGAGACGTCAAATGGGGCGTGATGGTGAAAATGACCGTGGGTTCACATGCACCCATTGTGGACGAACATTTACAGCTTGTGCCCTGTATTTTAGTCTACTGACTCTGAATAGCCTAAAACTTGTGGCTGAAACATTACCTAAATAGTCATAATCTCAGCTAGTCCATATGTGCTATGGTGAATTATTAGTAGGTTACCTCTTAATATGTGTCATAATCCTACTGGATTGACTAACGAGTAAATAACCCAACCAACCCGATTTGGTTAGAACGTAGGTACTCACAGAAATAAAGATAGTGCTTTCACCAACAAAAGCACAGTCCTAAACTTGCGACTGGCCCAGCGAGCCGGCAGGGGATCTTCATAATGCACGTAGAAAATCTAAGAAGTATAAACGGACTGACCTGAAGCCCATAAGCAGGCACTCTCCCACTGTTTATACTTCACCTCGACACCGCAAGGTACAAGAGGAACATGATGAGATGAGATGAGATGAGACGAATCATAATCCCCAGGGCCTGGCATACCAAAATATTATCTGGAACATTGGTATATGTGCAATCCCGCCTCCCAACCCTGCCTTGATTCAACACTCTATCAACGCTAACCGCGGGGCTCTTACGACTCTTTCCGTAAAAAAGGGTTACCTTCGGTCGATCAGCAATTTGAAACTCACTCATTCACCGAAGATAATCGACGTGACACACACGTTGAATCGTTACCTAACCTACAGATATTACACTGCCTAACCACAAACAACCGGTTATCCCTTCTAGCTACTAACTGATTCCTATCAAAACATCCCATAACCTGGATTTAACGCTCGGCCCTTTCTACGGCCGCTCCCAAGCTCGAACTGTCTTCTTCACAACGTCTTCTGTTTTCTCTCCAACCTAAGTCGTGCGCCCCACCCATGCACCGATCTGTGTGCAAATCAAGCACTTAATGTACTTGTAGTTCTGTCTCATCTCATCATGTTCCTCTTGTACCTTGCGGTGTCGAGGTGAAGTATAAACATCGTGAGAATGCCCGATTATGGGCTTCATATATCAATATTCCTATGGACTCTGCTATTCCCTCCGTCCAACGTTTACGTGGTCGGCCTCTTCCTCTGTTTCCATCTGGCGTGTACATCATTGCTTGTTGTGGTATGCTGTTGACTGGTAACCTACTTGCATGGCCAAACCATTTGACTTGCTGCTTCCTAATAAAATCTAGTGTTGCTATAACCCCGATTGTAGTCCTGATTTCTTCATTTCTTATCTTATCTCTTCTTGATACGTTGAGTATCCTTCTCAGGAATCTCATTTCTGTTGTTGTGATTTTTCTTTTTCTCTTTTTCTGTCATTATCCAGGTTTGGCATTGGTAGCATAGAGTTGGTAGGAAGATTGTGTTGTAAACTGCTTTCTTAGTAGTTATTGATACATGTTTGTTCTTTAGTATTGGTGCCATTTGTCCAATGAGTTGATTTGCCTTATTGCATCTATTTTCAATCTCGTCTTCTGATCTACCATTTGATGATATTATACTTCCCAGGTACTTGAAACTCTTCACTTGTTTCAAGGGATGTTCGTTTAGGTGAATTGTTGTCGTTTTTTCTTATTTATTTATAGTCATTACCTCTGCTTTTCTTGTGCTAATTTTCATGTTATGTTCCCTACACATTTAGTTTAGACTATTCATGTGGTCTTGTAATTCAGCTTTCTTGTAGTTCTGTTTTATATTATATTTCGTCAA
>JACEFZ010011233.1:72500-92500 GCA_014155875.1 Cepaea nemoralis | reverse complement strand
AAAATAATGGCCCTCGAGTTCCACCATAAATGCAACTACTTGTGCCTATCAGCTCTTGAGGAGTCATTTTTGGTATCGCTGTCAAAAGTATGTTGCGATTTCCTTGGACTGCCAAAGTAACTAACAACGATTGCCTGAAAGAGGCTAATGAAGCTAGAGGAGCTAGAACGCCGGACTCTCAATCGGGAGACGCGGGTTCGATCCCTCGGTAAGGTGTGAGGTTTTTCTTCTGTCGGGGGCAAAAATAAAATCCTAACCTGCACAGTTCGCGGCGACTGCATTAGCCAGGCGGCCTTAATTCCTCAGGCTCAAAGACCCCTCTGCCACACACCGCAAGGCACTATATTAGCAGTAAATGACAGAATGACAGAAGCTAGAACATTATTCACAACAATAAGAAAGAGACAAACAGCTTTCTTTGGTCATGTGATCAGAAGAGAGGCATTGGAGAGCATCGTGACAACTAGAAAGTTCGAGGGGAAGAGAGGAAGAGGCAGACCAAAAGAAGTGATACTGGATGGATTGAGACGGTGGCGTGGAGGAATATCAGCAGCAGAGTTGATACAGAACACCAAGGACATAGATCTGTGGAGAGCCATGAACACCTGCGCCAGCTGGCAGAGCACTTGATGATGATGATGATGATCAAGAGAAGAGGAGCGGATGTAGGGCAGAAGCCTGAAGACTTGCTTGTCGGTTTGGTAGTGTTGTGTTTGAACCTCCTTCGATGCGGTTGGTTTAAATCTGTTTAGGTGAGAATGTAATTGAAATCTTACGGTCTGGTTGTATTTTCACCAGCCTTTTTGTCTTTCGTCTGCTACATCTTGAGTGTGAATGTACTATTTTGCTGTTGTTATTTTGTGGTATATTTGTACACACCGCCCTGAGTTGTACCTCATGGAACAAGGGACGGGCGTGTGAGAAAATAACTTGAACATGTTTCTTATGGACGGGCATGTAAACTGCTTTTTCTTAAGTTGGCAAGAAACTACGTGAGCCGTGTTTAACGGAGTTGTTCGCACAAATATAGGGTGTATTTTTAATGACTGTGCAGTGTTTGAAAATATTGCCGGACCAAATTGTGTATTCACCCTCTGTAAAGTTCATGCAACATATTAGGTAAATACACTACTTGGACCGGCAATATTTTCAAACACTGCACATTCATTAAACATACACCCTGTACCTACCTACCTAGTGGTCATGTGATCGGATCTCTATCAAATTGAGGATTTTAATTAATTGACCTGCCCACCAAAGTCCATTCAGTGAAAAATGGTATCAGGATATGATCCTGGAAGTAAAGACGGCCGGCGATATATTGATCTCATTATCTATGAGATTCGCAAATAATCTTATGAGCAGGGTCGGTCGGGATTTCGATGTCTGCGTTCGTCCTCTCGCTAAGTGAGATAAAGACTGAGCACCTACACTTTCCTGCACTCAGACCCACACAATGTGAAAGCCGTATTACATCACTGACCCATAGCAGGAAATTACTTCCGCACACGTTTTTAATTTTTATTTATTTAAAAAGAATACTGCAAATGTAATGAGAAGTAATAACGGTCCATGTGATACTTCACTCCTCGAGCGCTGATTGGTCTAAAAATATATACCCAACACGCCCCCTAGTGTGAGAAAATGTCAGCTGTTTACTTGTTTAATTCTCAAAACAAAGGGAGAGAGAAAGAGAGAGAAAGAAAGAGAAAGAGAGAGAGAGAGAGAGAGAGAGAGAGAGAGAGAGAGAGCAAACGAGAGATAGCGAGCAAAAGATAGATAGATAGATAGAGAATATAATATAGAGAAATAGGGAGTTAGCGATATAGAGAGATAGAGAGAGAAATAAATACAAAGACAGAGAAATAAGAGTGAGAGAGACAGAGAGAGAGAGAAAGAGAGAGAGAGAGAGAGAGAGAGAGAGAAAGAGAGAGAGAGAGAGAGAGAGAGAGAGAGAGAGAGAGAGAGAGAGAGAGAGAGAGAGATGGCGAGAGATAGGGAAAGAGAAAGTCGATGTATATGGATGTGTGCAGAAGTTAATATTAAAAATAAAACAAAACAAAAACACAAAATCCTGCAATAACATTACTATTTCAGCATAAATAGACAGAATAGTAAGAAATTCGTAACCATACTAATCATACAAGTAATAATTTTAGTACAAACAATAAACATAATAATAATAATAATAATAATAATAATAATAATAATAATAAATATAATGTAAGAGCAGAACCATGCAGTTGATTTTCTCAGTATGATGCAAGTCTTCGAAATGCCGCCCCTTACATGTTTTTGGTTTTTTTCTATTAAATTGCCTCCCCCTATGACACCCTTTACGGTGCCGCCTGATGCGGCCGTCTCTCTGTATCATAGCAAGGTACGGCCCCGTGTAAGAGTTTTGCCTACCAAATAAATTCTAGTAAAGCAAAGCACAATTTTCGCGGATGGCTATATGATGCTCACCACATTTTTTTAATACATATCGGCATTCGATATATGATGAGATAAATATTTCGTCGGCCGTTTTTACATCCCGGATCATATCCTGGTGCCATTTTCTACTGGATCGACTCAGGCACCCAGGTTAATTAAGAAAAATCCTGGTCTTGATAGAAATCCGACCACATGACAACCGGGTCGATAGGTATTTGTGCAAGCCTCTCCCCAACCACGGTTCACGTCTTTTCTTGCAAACTTAAGATAAAGCAGTTTACATGCCCGTCTATTAGAAAAAAAGTTCTGGTTATTTTCGCATACGCCGGTCTGTTGTTTCATGGATAACAAATCAGGGCGATGTGTACAAGCGTACCACAAAATAACCACAGCAGAACAGTATCTTCAAACTCTAGATGTAGAAGAGGAAAGACTAATAGGCAGATGAAAATAGAACATGAACGTAGGATTTCAATTATATTCTCACCTATCGTAAGTTTTCCCTTTGTATTCTCTGATAAAAACATATAAATGCATGAGTAGTTGAACTGACAGACATTAACACCGCGCAGTGATATCTGCGCACGTTCCTCTTCTATTAACACGCGATTTATGTAAGTGTATTTGCCAAACATTACAAACCTACCTGCGGATTGCTTAAATAACGTACGCAGATTTTAAAAGGGCACGAACCGGTAACAGTTCACAGCGAATAGGGTAAGCTTTACCCCAAATGTCCGATCCTTGATAGTTGAAACTTCCGCCCCCAAAAAATTTCACCCAAATATTCAATGCTTTTTTCGCTCCTATCACCGGAGCTGTTCAAAACGTCATCATTTGCTGCGAAGTTAGCGGGGAACAACTCTAAAGTGTCAGCGGAAACCTGGTAGTTCTGCGTGGAAGATCGTAAATATCCGCAACAGGTTATAAGGGAATCGTTGCCATAACGACCCGATATGTTGTGTAGGTTCGTTATCTGTCTTATGTTTATGAAGCGGCAGGGGTTTCAACGCTAATCAAGACCCAAAAAAAACAACAAAAAAACAAAAAACAACAGACATACTTAAGACTAAATATGAATTAAATATGAACGGATACAATTGTGTTCCACATGTATTGTAACACAGATTTGAACTGTCTCGTTGCTAGAGTACACATATATTACACAACATACAACATGAACTAACGCTAAATATCAACTACATATGGATATAATTTTGGGTACTTCAACATGTATTATAACATATCTTATAGATTCGAAGTTTCTGGTTGCTTTAGTACACATGGATTATACAACCTACAACATGAATTAACCATAAATATCAACTAAGTATGAACGGATATAATTTTGGTTAGTTCAACGTGTATTGTAACACAGATTTGAACTGTCTTGTTGCTGTAGTACACATGGATTACATAACCTACAACAAGAACTAACGCTAAATATGAACGGATATAGTTTTGGTTAGTTCCACATGTATTGTGACACAGATTCGAACTCTCTTGTTGCTTTAGTACACATAGATTACATAACCTAATCACAAACTAGCGCTAAATATTAACTAAATATAAAAGGATATAATTTTGGTTGCCGGCTTCGTGGCTTAGAGGTTATGACTTTTCTCCGTAATCTCGTATACTCTCGTCGGTAACGTGATGACGGTGAGAATCAGCAGTGGTTCGAATCGCATCGGTAACATACGGGGTATGTGAGCCGGCCGCTCAGAAAGCAGTGGCAAACTACTGAGCGTAATCTTGCCATGAAATCAACATACAGCTGAAAGATGCTGGTGTTGACAGCGATGTCCTGTAAAGGATATGCACAAAAAAAAAAAATAATAATAATAATAATAACTTTGGTTAGTTCACGATGCACTGTAACACAGATTCGTACTTTCTTGTTGCTATGCTATACATAGATTACAAAACCTACAATGCGAACTAACGCCAAATATCAACTAAATATGAACGGATATACTTTTGGTTAGTTCCCCATGTATTGTAGCACAGATTCGAACTGTCTTGCTGCTTTAGTACACATGGATTACAACAGGAACCAACGCTAAATATCAACTAAATATGAACGGATATACTTTTGGTTAGTTCTCGATGTATTGTAGCACAGATTCGAACTGTCTTGCTGCTTTAGTACACATGGATTACAGAACCTACGACATGCACTACAGCTAAATATGAACGACTAGTTCATGTGCACTGATGATGTTCAATTGGACTTAAACGTTTACTACTCGTTCCCCGAGCGCCTATCGGTGATAAATAAACAAGGGCCTAACATCGTATGCTAGAGAAGCCTTAAGGAGTGTAAAGGGTGATGTACATTTTTTTTTTAAAACTTGTCCAGGATGCCGCGGCAAACATTTCTTTCTTTTTTTTTAAAATTCGCATATCCTTTTTACAGGACATCGCTGTCAACATCAGCATCTTTCAGCTGATTGTTGATTTCTTGGCAAGATTACGCTCAGTAGTTTGCCATTGCTTTCTGAGCGGCCGGCTAAGTATCCCGCAAGTCACCAGCGCGGGTAGAACCGCTTCCAATTCTCGCGCGCTGCGAGACCCTGCGTGGATAAACGGGATTACGGAGAAAGTCGTGTAACCTCTCGGCCAGAGAGACCGACCATGGCAAACTACTTCCAGTAAAATTTTCTTAGTAAATCAAACAGGTGTTGTGATTATTTGCAACATTCTGCAAGGGACATGAAACATTTAGAATAGTTAAAGACACATGCTTGAGTTGTGTTGTTTTGTGTGTTGAGTTGTGTAGTGTTGTGTTGAGCTGAGATGAGTTGTGTTGAATTGTGTTGAGCTGAGTTGAGTTGGGTTGAGTTGTGTTGAGTTGAGCTGAGTTGAGTTGTGTTCAACTGAGTTGAGTCAAGAACCGACATTACAACACTCGGGACATTCCCATACGTGCTCCGTTCCCATCCTCAACAGCCTGTGAAAAGTCCTAATTATAGTGTTACCAGTGGCAGTTGGATTATGTGTCCGTATGGCCTTTTTCTCGGATACTGAGTGTCGACTACCTCTAGTACAGTAGCGGAGAAACCAATGTATTGTAGGATGCTCGAATTAGGAGTTAGATGTAGATTAGTGGAGAGGGACGCACGAGACGAGGCATTCGACGTGACTACAACCCGTGCGTTAGTGAACGAGTAACAACCACACCTTGCGATATTTCATGTTGCAGACGGGGCATTTAAGGGTTTTCCCGAAATGTTATGATGTCTTTTAGCAAGCTTGTTGCATATCCCTTACATATCTTTTATCCTTTACTTTAGTAAGTTTGTATACCTGTGCGGGCTGTTTGTTTGTCGAGACTCCTGCCTGTTCAACTTATCACATGGAGCAGTGAGGAGCATTTTGTGTGATATTCACTGGAACAGGAAAGGAGCATAATGGGGCGACCCTTTGCCGCGAAGTTGGAACCGCGACTAACTAACTAACTTAGTGAGTTTGTGATTCTGAGTCAGTGTATGTGTATGCGAGGGAGTGTGTATGTGTGTGATGTTGAGTAGGTGCATAACTGTGAGAGTTTATGTAAGTGCTGTAAACATGTATGCAAGTATGTGTGTATGTGTTTATGCATGTGAGTGTGTATATATGCATACTATGGTAAAATGCATTGTTTATGTTCACAATTTTCATTTGACAATGCGTTTATTTCCTTTGTGAATGTAACATGCACATTAGATAACTGATGTACGAAAGATGAGTGATTTGAAGGGCCGAATGTAAGACGGGTCTGCCTGCCAATTTGTGACCCTCTGAAAATAAAGTTCGTTCGTTGTTCGTTACTGTACAGGACGTCGCAATCAATCAGGGGTGGTGTATTCTGTGTTTTCACTATGTAATTTTCACGTTTATTATTTTGTCATTGCTTTTTGAACGATCGAAATCAAAGCAAAGAAGTCTGCGTGCAAATCGTCTGCTACAGATTTCAAACCGTCGACTCGGTGTGTCGTGAAATTGTGAAATGGCGCTCACCAGGCCCTAAGCCACATTTGCATCAAAACAAGGGCCAAAAAAAAAACAACACAAAAAACTATCTACTTTTTAACCATACCTAAAACAAATAGAAAGACACAAATGCTTGAAGATATACAATCCCAAACAAACATAATTATCGCCCAATGCCCTGAATTAACAATTTTCCGTTTTGTCTTCTTTGTCTGTCAAGTTGTCGATTCTTACAGTTCGTTTCTTTATTATTTATTGTACGTTTACCGTTTGTCCCACGAAAGACGTGTCCAGCCCACAACAAGGGTACAGATAAGTAACTTTTATATTTTATGCTTTCACATTGTGTTTTCATGTCGTTGTGTCGGTTTGTTATTGGTTTGTCTGTGCTGAGAAAAACTTTAGCCGCAACGTCCATTTTATTACTTTATGATCGTGTTCTGGTAAATCAACTTCTTGTGTGTGTGTGTGTGCATGTGTGTGTGTGTGCATGTGTGTTTGTGCATATGTGTGTGCGTGTGTGTGTGCATGTGTGTGCATGTGTGTGGATGTGTTTGTATGTGTGTGTGTATGTGTGTGCATGTGTGTGCATATGTGTATGTGCAAGTGTGTGTGCATGTGTGTGTTTGTGCACATGTGCGCGCGCGCGCGTGTGTGTGTGTGTGTGTGTGTGTGTGTGGTGATTCACTCACAGTAAACATTTAACAGAAAAACAACTATAAACGAAGACTAGAACAGTCTGCATTCAAACGGGAGGAACCAATCTGCGCAGACTGCTATGAGCCATACAACATTGCCTACTTTCTACTTAACTACGAGGGGGAAGGGGGGCGCCTTCAAATGAAAACTGTTAAAGTGTGAAAGAAATTACAATAACCTTGCCATTGCCTTTTAACCTGTCAATATTGTTGTTAAGGATGTCAAGAGTGTTAAGCACGTGATATCACGGTGCAGGCGAGTTGAAAGCGCATGCAGAAAAATAAACATTTAGAAACTGAAAATGAAAGTAATAGAACTACGGCAAATTAATACATGTAATAAAGAAATGAAAGTAATAGAACCATGACAAAGTAATATATGTAATACAGAAATGAAAGTAATAGAACCATCAAAAGTAATACATGTAATAAAGAAATTAAAGTAATAGAGCCATGAAGAGTAATACATGTAATAAAGAAATAAATGTAATAGAACCAGACAAAGTAATACATGTAATAAAGAAATTAAAGTAATAGAACCATGAAGAGTAATACATGTAATAAAGAAATAAATGTAATAGAACCAGACAAAGTAATACATGTAATAAAGAAATTAAAGTAATAGAACCATGAAGAGTAATACATGTAATAAAGAAATAAATGTAATAGAACCAGACAAAGTAATACATGTAATAAAGAAATTAAAGTAATAGAACCAGACAAAGTAATACATGTAATAAAGAAATAAATGTAATAGAACCAGACAAAGTAATACATGTAATAAAGAAATTAAAGTAATAGAACCATGAAGAGTAATACATGTAATAAAGAAATAAATGTAATAGAACCAGACAAAGTAATACATGTAATAAAGAAATAAATGTAATAGAACCATGAAGAGTAATACATGTAATAAAGAAATAAATGTAATAGAACCAGACAAAGTAATACATGTAATAAAGAAATTAAAGTAATAGAACCAGACAAAGTAATACATGTAATAAAGAAATTAAAGTAATAGAACCAGACAAAGTAATACATGTAATAAAGAAATTAAAGTAATAGAACCATGAAGAGTAATACATGTAATAAAGAAATTAAAGTAATAGAACCAGACAAAGTAATACATGTAATAAAGAAATTAAAGTAATAGAACCAGACAAAGTAATACATGTAATAAAGAAATAAATGTAATAGAACCAGACAAAGTAATACATGTAATAAAGAAATTAAAGTAATAGAACCATGAAGAGTAATACATGTAATAAAGAAATAAATGTAATAGAACCAGACAAAGTAATACATGTAATAAAGAAATTAAAGTAATAGAACCATGAAGAGTAATACATGTAATAAAGAAATAAATGTAATAGAACCAGACAAAGTAATACATGTAATAAAGAAATTAAAGTAATAGAACCATGAAGAGTAATACATGTAATAAAGAAATAAATGTAATAGAACCAGACAAAGTAATACATGTAATAAAGAAATAAATGTAATAGAACCAGACAAAGTAATACATGTAATAAAGAAATAAATGTAATAGAACCAGACAAAGTAATACATGTAATAAAGAAATAAATGTAATAGAACCAGACAAAGTAATACATGTAATAAAGAAATAAATGTAATAGAACCAGACAAAGTTATACATGTAATAAAGAAGAAAGTGAACGCCCCCGTTACACGCCTACAACGCAATGAGCATCCACACCTGAACCCACATTGTTATAGGTCAAACACCGACCGCCTTTACCTTTCCAAACATTGTCTGGTACCCATTCAGGCTTGGTCCACCTGGGAGCCCAGGTCAATTAAATTAAATTCGAAACCGCCGTGTTAGGAATCGAACGCAAGTCCACCCATACGGCAGGTAAGCGACTACCCACTACGCCATTTCATCTCTCCAGTTATATAGGGTGTATTTTTAATGACTGTGGGATTTGTGAAAATATTGTCGTTCCACGTTGTGTACTTACCTTATATATTGCATTAGTTCACACATGGTGAATACATAATCTGAAACAGCAATATTTTCAAAAACCTCACAGTCATTAAACATTTACCCTGAACATGTTGCGTCTTTAAAACACATGGCAATCCCAAGAAATAGTTTAGGCACAATTTGAAAGCAATGGAGTAAGAGATATTTAAGAATAAAATGTGAAGATAATATCAAGAGATTTATGAGGAACTATATGTTAGAATGTTTAGTCCACAATATATATAAAAAATGTGTAGGAGATCTTTTGCAGTCAACCGTCATTGTGGAGACGATAGTGGATCGATTGATTGAAAATAAAAATACAATTAACATACATACCCAATATGTGAAAATTATTATTAAACACCAAGTTGGTCTCCTGAAGATTTCGTTATAAAGATGCACCTAACACTTATTAAACTTCACGGAACAAGAGTACGCATTATATCAATGACGTATTAAGTATAGTATGACTTTTAGAACAAACTGTAAATTAATTTTACAGTATACCATGCTCCTTGGGAGTAGACTGTGCGTTGTATTAGCGTTTGAAACATTACTATTGCAATTAAAATTAACTGGTAAGTCCAAATTTAGTTTGAAATAAACCGGAACAAAATTATCAAACATGATCACACCGCTAACTCATAACATTAACGTTTTGCACGCTCTTAAAACGATGAAGAAAACAAGACGAAGTAAAACCATCTACGAAACATCATACAGCAAACGCCATAAAGCAACAGGACAAGGATGATGTGACATGGCAAAAAAAGCCATTACCGAATACTGAATTTAATCTGCGAGTCGAACAAAATACCACCAACGAATCGACAAAACTGAAAACCATTAACCCGCCGTAAACTATGTTAGACCAGCGCCATTTTATATCATGTTGACCAGTGTTGTACGGAAATTAAAATACGACAGGCCCCAACTGAAACCAATTGAGACGGAATCGTAACTATACATGGCAGTTCTCGTTGGCTGACCATCACAGTTTTATGCCCCTGGTGGACTATTCTACGATAGAAGTCTATTCAGGGCACCAGAGTTGGGTCACTTTGTCTGAGGAAAAACCTGGAATGAATAAAACCGGTGACATGACAAATTTCCTCCGGAATTAATTGCCGAGTTGCTGTTGTGGGTTGTCGATACATGAAATTGAGTTGTTCTTCTAGATGTCCATGCATTCTTTTGTATTTTACGACTCTATTTTTTTCTAGTTAGCACAGTTTAGCTAACTACCTTAAAACTTGGTGGCTAGCTAGCTGAATAACGTACTCACTGACTTATTGAGATGGTCGAGAAAATATAAATTTAGCACATTTTAGCCAATTAGCTCAGTTACTAGTTCGCCAGCTAGCCAAATAACTAACTTACTGCGAGGCTTGGGAAAACATATTTAACACATTTTACAAACTGTCATTTACTGCCAATATAGTACCTTGCTGTGTATCGTATGGGGGTCTTGAGCCTGAGGAATTAAGGTCGCCTGGCTAGTGCAGTCGCCTCGAACTTTGCAGGTTAGAGTTGTCTTTTTGCCCCCGACAGAATAAAAAAAACTCCACACCTTACCGAGAGTTCGAACCCGGGTCTGCCGAAGGAGAAACCGGAGTTCTAGCCACTCGGCCAGCCACTCCTACGCTTAAATAACTAATTAATATTATTCTAAAATGGTTGACAAAATCACCAATGTGGAGCTCATGAAGGGAACGAAACAAATAACAGCGAATTAAGAGATGAAGAAAAGACCCTGGCGATTACTAGGGCATATTTTGAGAAAACAACAGAACATTTTAAATAGAATTACATTTGCATGGAATCCTCAGGGCTAAAGAAATATAGGTCATAAAAACCCGCGAAGAAGAGAATTACAAATAAATCAATCAATCAATCAACCAGGTGCCATCTCAACAATGAAGGTTGGCTGCAATAGATCTCTAAAACTGGCTGTCTCTCGTCCTGAATGTACATTCTGTCAGATTGCTGTTCGTCCATCTCTTCATGTTATCTTCCCACTTGTATCAGTGTCTACCTTTTGCTCGCTTGCCTTCAGTCTTAACCACCAGTATGGTTTATATAAGAGTGTTATGTCTTTTAACGTGACCAAAATATTTCACTTGCCTCGTTTTGTATTTCTTTCATCAGCACTCTTTCCATTCCCTGTTTTTCTAGAACCTCTGTATTTGATTGTTTCTGTTTTCATTAAATACGAAATAGTCTTCTGTATATCCACAAATACGGGGCCTCTATTCGACTTTCTAATTGTTTGTTTAATGCCCAGGCTTCCGAGACATATAATAGTGTTGAATATAAACACCATTTGACAATTCTCACTTTTAATGCGTTTATAATCTCCCTAGAAGTTACTACTGATTTCAGGCTATTGAAAACATGTTTGGCCATTCTTATTAACTTTTTGATTTATGTTTCACTTCTGTCATCATCTGTTATGACATGTCCAAGGTAGGAGACATTATTTACTTGTTCTAGTGTCTCCTCGTTTACTATGAGGCTCATTGATGACCTCTCCTTGTCACTGATAATTATCATAGTTTTCCTTCTTTGGATGATAATACCTAAGCTTCATTATGCACTATGTCTGTTTACTTGTTCCACTAGTTTTTGTAACTCTTCATATAAAAAGCACAACGACAACAACTTGAGAGGGGTTAACTTGCATAAAGAAATAAAGAGATGGCTATTCGCTTCTGAAGCAGACAGTCCATATCCTTTGGGAACATCATGATAAAGGAAAACCTCGGGTACGTCGTGACAACGAGAAAGTTGGAGGGGAAGTGATGTAGGAGAGACCAAGAGATAAGATACTGGATAGTTTGGCATGGAGGAACTTCAGCATCGGACATAACTGGCCGTATAAGAGACAGGATAATGTAGAAAGACATGATGACAAACGCCACGTGATATGGACTATGAGTAGAAGAAAAGCACCATTGACATAATTAACTCAATCATTGACTGACTTATTTAACTAAACTTAACTACATTAATAAATTAATGTTAAGGTGCTACATATAGCCTGTATTTTTGTATGGATGTGAAACTTGGACAATGAGCAGTAAGGCGGAAAAACATCTAATGGCTGTAGAAATGTGGTTTCTGAGGAGAATGCAAAGAATTCCATGGACAGATAGAAAAACAAATGACCAAGTACTACAGGAAACAAACGAAAATCGTAAATTGATTAGAGAAATTATACGTAGACAGTCAAAATTTTTTGGACATGTTATGAGAAGAAATGAATTGGAGAACTTGGTGACAACTGGCAAGATCGAAGGGAACAGGCCAAGGGAAGACCTAGAAGTAAATACCTGGATGGCTTGGCCACATGGCATGGTCGAGACAGGAACACTGAGCTGATCCATGACTCTGGTGATCGAGTGAAATGACGAGTCATTACTGACCACGCTTTCCGGCATGGTACATTATGGATGGAATCACTTAACTAACTAGCTGTCTAATTGAACTGACTAATTGAATGAAAGGCTCACTGACTGACCGATACACCAACCAGTTTAGCGGCTAACTAAAGCGTGAACTGCTTAACTCACTTACAAACACATTAATTCAATAATGTATAATCCAAAAAAACTTTGAAAACATCCAGTCTTGATCATCTTCTTGATTCACGATAGTTTATGAATTATTTAGGAAATATATATGCAAAATGATGGATATAGTCGTTGCAGAAAGTGAAAAAAAAACGGCCTTAGTTTAAATACTAATAAGAAAGAAGTAACGGTGATATAAAAGAAATTGATTATGCCTAAATTTACAAATAAAGTAAATGACGTTAATGTGCAGCAAGTGCAGAAATTAAGATTGCTAGGCATATGGATAACATCAGATGGAAGATGCATCACTGAGATAAAGAACAGAATAGGAAAGCAAAAACTGCATTCTATAAAATGAAGAACGTTTTTCGCAAAAAGTGCTTGTCCTTGAAAGTTAGAACAAAAGTTCTCGCATGTTACATAGAACAAATTTCAACATATGGCTGCGAATCCTGGACAATTAGTAAACACGCGGAAAACAAAAAAATCCCCGGAAGCCTTTCAGACGTGGTTTTATTGAGGGAAGTTGCAAATGAATTGAACAGCCAAACTGAGCATTCTGGACGTTTTGAGGGAAGGTGATTCGCAACGACAGCTTATCACAAACATCAGAAAAAACGCAGTCATCGTTTTTGGCCACGTTATGAGAAAACAAAAACTAGAACATGCTGTGACAACTGGAAGGATTTGCGGAAAGAGAGATGGAGGAAGACAGCGTTATAAGCTTCTTGACAATCTTGTGTCATGGCACGGAAGGGAGTCAATACACGAATTGATCCATGCCGTCGGAGATCGCAATTTGTGGAAAGGCATGATCGCCCACGCCAGCCGGCAAGGCACAGGATGATGATGATGATGATGATGATGATGATGATGATGATGATGATATGTAAAATGCCGGTTGTGTGGCGAAGAGGTTACTAACGTAATTTGTAATCCTGCATACCGTATTCAAAACACAGTTGCTGACGATTCGGCAGCAGAACGCCTTACGTTGGTTTTCATAAACTGATATTCGTGCCAGTCGCTCAGAAAGCAAACTATTGAGAGTAAAGTTGCCAAGAAATTACAAACAGCAAAAAATGTTGGAGTTCACTACGACGTCCTGTAAAGGATATGCAATTAACTGTATATACGAAAGCCTCATTTGACTTCACTAGAATATATAAGCTGGTCTCCGTGGCAAAAGCGTTAAGGACGCGGTTCGTAATTCCGCCTATCAGCGTTTGAAACACAGCTGTGACCGATGTGTGGCAGCAAACCGTGTCGCGCTGGGTTTTAACGTGATGGTAAAAGCGCTGGTCGTTCAGAAAGCAATGGCAAACTACTATACGTAAACTTGCCAATACATCAATAACAGCAGTGCTGGTGTTGACAGCGATGTCCTGTAAATAGGATATTCTTCTTCTTCAGCGTTCCGAGCCATTGAGGTTCTTTGCTGCAGATCAATCCGTCTCCATTCGTCTCTCTGGTTGACCTTCTCTTGCCAGTCGTTGATTCCAAGTGCGTGTAGGTCTGTATATATATATTATCTCTCCACCGTCTTCTTGGTCTACCTCGGGGTCTACGGTCATTTACTTCCTGAGTGTAAGCGAGTTTTGTTTCCCTATTATCTTCCATTCTTTCTATATGCCCCAGCCATTGTAGTCTATTAGCCTTCATGATACCAGTGATGTAAATAGGATATGCAAAAAAAATAAAATAAAAATAATTATATGTAAAATTCCGCAGACAGGAAAAAGTAATATAACCCCATAGTTGACACTGCCTTTGACATGTGATGAGTTAAGTCGTCACACATTCGAACAACGATATAATTAAGTGAGGTGTCCATTTCATTTTGTCGTCCTCATCCCTTTAGAGCAGTGGTTCTCAACCTATTTTGGTCAATGCACATCTCCACCATATCTTCAGAACGCCCCCCCCCCCCCGTTCGTATTTCTTCCATATAAATGTCCCCCTTCCCGCCCCAACACAGTATACATAAAACTGGAAGCTAAATTTAATAACACATACTAGAACAAGTCTAGACGTCTACATAAAACGTGATTTGCGGGTCTACTTACGTCATAAAATGAATTTCAGAAGGGCGAGAAGTACAGAACCGTAAAATATGAAGGGGAAAACAATATCAAGTAATCAGTTCTTGTATTAACGCGATCTTGAAATAATCTTAATTTCACCCCCCCCCCCCACCCCACCCGCCAACTTGGACACCCTAAAGTTCCTCCCACACCGGTTGAGAACCACTGCTTTAGAGACAATAGCTAAAAATAAACCCTGAACATTGCCCCCCGTAACGCATGTTTATGAGGCGGAATCGAACCAAGTGTTATACTGGTCGGAACACAGTAACACCATCTCTGGTAAATAGCTAGCTAGCTAACTAAACTAACTCACTACTAAACTAACCCACTACTTAACGAACTCACTAAATGAACCCCCCGTTAATCAACGAACTCACTATATTAACCCACTAATTAACGAACTCAGTAAACCAACCCACTAATTAACAAACTCACTAAACTAACGCGCTAATTAACTGCCAAAACTGTCTGTCATTTACTGCCTACAAAGTACCTTGTGGGAGAATGGCGGGGGGCGGGGGAGGGGGGCAGGGGGGGGGGGGCGCGTCTTGAGCCTGAGGAATTAAGGTCGCCTGGCTAATGCGGTCGCCGCGAACTGTGCAGGTTAGGATTTTCTGTATGCCCGCGACAGAAAATAAAAATGCACACCTTTCCGAAGATTCGAATCCGGGTCTCCCGAAGTAGAATCTAGCATTCTAGCCACTCTGTCAGACTCTTCTCCCACTAATTACGAACTCACTAAATTAACCCACTCGTTAACGAACTCTGTAAACTAAACCTCTAATTAACAAACTCACTAAACTTACCCAATAATTAACGAACCCTGTAAAGTAACCCTCTAATTAACAAACTCACTAAACTAACCCACTAATTACCGAACTCATTACACCTATACACTAATTAACTAACTCGCTAAAATAGCCCAGTAATTTACGACCTCATTAAACTAACTCACCAACTAACGAACTCATAAAACTAACCCACTAATTAATGAACACGCTCTACTCACTAACTAATTAGTGAACTAATTAAACTAGCCCACTAATAAATGAACTCAGTACATTAACCATCTAATTAAGAAACTTACTAAACTAAGTCATAATTTAAAAAATAAAGCTCACTAAACTAACTCAATAATTAATGATCTCACTCAACTAATCCACGAATTAACATTAAAAGGAAACTATGTGAATCAATGCTAAATGCTAAATGGCATAATAAAAACGATAGGCTTCAGATTATGCATCGAACTTAGCGTTAGTTAGTTGCGTGCTCTTTACAAAACGTCGCACTTAATCCAGCATTTACTGACTGTTTAGTGATTTACTGGACTATCTTATGAACTACAAACAGTTGGGTATGTGTAGCTCCTGAGAAAATATGAGACATACTCAACACGGTCATAGTGCATACCTTACAACGGTCTCCATACAGGTGAACATAAATCGCTGTGGGAAAATCCCCAAAGTAAAAGACAATAAAACAATATGTAGTAATCAAATAATCAAATATAAATAAGTATTCAAGGACACAACAAATAACGTTTCGATTACATAATTCTTCAGGGACGGGACAACACAAACAGATCAAAAGAAAAAACATAAAATTATCAAATAATATTAAAACATATCTCATTCGTTGTCAAGAAAGTAGACAAGATTGGTTCAGTTCGGGTTTGAAAGGTGCTCTTTTTCTACAAAGGCTGTGTCCAACTCAGCTGTAAAAGTGTCAAATAAGAAATGTTTGGCCAAAGATGTGCAAACAGTCAGATGTGAATACATAGTGGGAAGTCAGCAGAATTATACAGTTACATCCACAACAGTATAGATTCCCGCTGGATGGATGCATAGCAGAGAGTTGATTAATTGGCTTCCAATTTTAAACCAAATGGAGTTGTTAGAGAAGCAGGCTTTAATAATGTGACATCGTCGACTCCATTGTGGTCAGAAAAATTGAAATGATTAAGGACAGTTTTATTATAGACGATGATAGTTCAGTAATCTTTCATTGTTTTCTGAACGGCGAACGCCCATACCATTGTTTAAAAACATCAACAGAAGACTGTATGCATCTAAAACGGCTGCAGCTGATTTCGCTCGAGGTATGTAGAATACCTTCGCTACAGACGTCGGCTACCGATAAGAGCAAATAACAAGTAATGATCCAGATCTAGAATGCCGGATTCTCCTTCGGGAGAACCAGATTCGAATCCTCGGTAAGGTGTGAAGTATATATATATATATATATATATATTCTGTCGAGGGCAAAAAGACAACTCTAATCTGCACAGTTCGCGGCGACTGCACTAGCCAGGCGGCCATAATTCCAACAGAAGATGCCCGAGAAAGAGATGGACAGCCAACATCACAGGTGCTGTGTCGTATCTGGCATATGATCAAAATACAAGCTCGAACAAAACACTGTCTAGAGTTGCAGACAACGATCCAGCAAAGAAGCATGAAATGGAATATCAATCCAAAGGACTCACTCGAAGGATGGCAATCTAATTGATGCGGCTAATTTTATTAGCCATTCTTGAGCAGCGATCAAACAGAAAATTTATGAATCAATCAGTTTCGATCGGGTCTGTAAATTCCAGAAGGGACGATCGTAGGAAAACATCAATTATAAATATTCAACAGTTGACCATACTACTGAGAACTATCAAATTAGTATTGCAGTCCTTCAGTCTTTCTGTCTATCCAAGGTTACAGAAGTGTCCTTCTGGTGTGACATTTTCAATCTCAATCCTAACTTCTGCATCTGTCCGAAGAATCTTTATCCTGATATATAATCTGCCATGATTCTGGTTCTCTTTTCTAATATGTATTAGCCATGGATAAAGTTGTCCTGCCAGTAAATAACTTTATGAATTAGAGATGACTTGAACGTATTGCTTCTCTAGTCAAGCTCTATGATCTGAATGACCGTAGTTATTGACAAACAAACTGACGTGATCTCCGTTCTACGCCAGTCGCCTAGATTTATGTACATATTGGTTCGAGAGTTTTGCTCCCTCTTTTTTTTCGTCATGTGCTCTGCGCTACTACTTGGCAGCAGGCACACTGGAGAACACGTTACGGCCAGTTCATAATATCTGCCTTTGGAACACCATCATTAAGTGAGCTGCAGTGTGCATTCTATTATTTTTTAATCCTGTTTAGTTAGTCGTTAGTTAGATAGTCGATGGATCAACATCACGGCACACGGGTGTAACCCATAAGTGCGCCGTTCTCCTCTTAACTCAAACCTGAGTCTGGAGAAACTCAGCTCAGTGCACGAACTCCGTAGCATCGGCGAGGATTCTGAAATACTTTGGGTAGATTTTTAACTCGAAATTTTGCAGGGGCAGCGCCGTTAGGGTACTCTGTTTCGATTTCCAATTGCCAACAATATACACGGGCGTCCGATCCCACAACCCAGAGACCAGGGGAAATTTTATTACTAGAAGTCCACGAGAAAAGATCCCGGTCATCACCAGGGCTTGAACCCATCCTGTTGCCCAGTATATCACAATTCGACAAGCAGTCAAGAAAAGAGACGTATATATTTATACATACATACAGTATTAGAAATTATATGTTCAGAAAGATCACAAATAGAGAACGTATGCGTAGATAAATAAATACAAGAAGAGAAACAATATATGGTGATATAAACATAAGAAGAGAAACTGTAAGAAAAGAAATAAATAAAGGACGAAAAACTATGTACTGAGAAATAAATATTGGAATATGAACTATACATTGAGCAAATAAAAATACACGAAGCGAAACTATATATTGTGGAATAGACATGCTAGAGAAATTGTATACTGAGAAATAAATACTGACCTTTAAACTACATACTGAGAAATGCATACTGGAAGAAAAACTATATATTAAGAATTAAATACTGGAAATGAAGCTATATACTGAGCAATACATACTGGAAAACAAACTATATACTGAGAATTAAATGCTGGAAGTGAAACTATATACTGAGAAATAAATGCAAGAAGAGAAACAAAATATTGATAAATAAACATAGGAGTATAAACTACATATTCAGTAATAAACATAATAAAGGAAACTGTATGTTGAGATGGAAATACAAGAACAAAAATAATATATTTAGAAAGAAACATAAGAACAGAAACTATATGTTCAGAAAGAAACATAAGAATATAAACTGTGTATTTCTAAATCAATACATTAAGAGAGCCTGGGCATTCAGAAGAAGAAGTAAAATAAAGTATAAGAAGAGACACTGCACATTCAGGAAGGAATACATTTATTTTATAAACTAGTAATAGGAACGGACTGGTGCTCTTTGAGTGCAATCTGGGCCAACAAACTGAGGATAAGAGGCACAAGCCTAAACTACAGTCACTTGCTGCGGGACCTGCCTCGTCTTTCGGATGCGGAAATTGTGACAGGGATTGTCACTCTCGCATCGGACTATACAGTCACCAGTGGCGCTGTCAAGTACTTCCCCAGCGGCACAACTCTATAGTCCTACATGACAGAAAGAGGCCTACAACAACAACAACAACTACAACAACAACAACAACAACAACAACAACAACAACAACTACTACTACTACTACTACTACTACTACTACTACTACTACTACTACTACTACTACTACTACTACTACTACTACTACTTCTACTACTAGTACTACTATTACTAGTAGTGAGGTATGCGTGGCTGAAGAGTTAGGATTCACGCCTTACACAACATGGGGTGTGAGTTATACTCCTGGGTACATATTGCAGTTTGTGTTAATCAGATGTAAGATCAACGAAAACCTAGTCAGTTCTTGAAGACTGGGGCCAGCCAGGTCCAGGCATCGGGAAAAACCCTCCGTCATTTTACGACATCATCACAGAGTAAGTTACATAGCACTATTTCGCCAAGACTGTTGTTCGGTTGATCCGGTTTGGCTAAATATTGTTTTCTTCGGATGTTCTTTTGTAAGCATAATGTTTTCTTTTATTTTCAGGAACATTTGTGGTACCCATGTTAGGGTTTAACGACCTGCATTTATAAACTAATCAAAAAACAAAACACAACAACCCACCTAAATGTGAAATTAAATATATGCGCATCTGGCTTGTATGATGAAATGGGTGAAGATAGACATGCTTCGAGGAGAGTGGCAGGCTTCAGTTCAACAATAAAATAATAGAGAGCATCTATAGGATAGTTTTCCCTTGGATATGCTGGTGTGATGGGAAACGAACAGTCGGACAGA
>JACEFZ010011233.1:37500-67500 GCA_014155875.1 Cepaea nemoralis | reverse complement strand
ATTGTGTTATGTAAAGCTGAATAATTCGTGTTATTTTGTATTGTTTCGCATCATGGTAACTATGGATTTCAATGCTTATGTTTAGCCGGCTCTATGGTTTTCACTGCTTTCATTTAGCCGGCTCTATTTTTTTCAGTGCTTAATTTAGCCGGCTCAATGGTTTTCAATGCTTACGTTTAGCCGGCTCTATGGTTTTCAATTCTTACATTTAGCCGGCTCTATGGTTTTCAATGCTTATGTTTAGCCGGCTCTGTAGCGAAGGAGTTACGAATGCAACAGATGCTAGCGATTTGAAAACAGACTGCCTTGCCTTGGTTCCCATACAATTGTATGAGTACCGGTCGTTAAGAAAGCAAATGGCAAACTACTGAAAGTAAACTTGAACAGGCTTCACAAACAGCCAAATATGTTGGAGTTGACTGCCACGTCCTGTAATGTGTGTGCAACTAACTAACTACTGTTTCTCTGTTTCCTTCTTCTACTTCTATAAACTGCTTTAGTGGTCTCAAAGGGTTCCCTAGTGGATGTTCATAAGCACTTATCCGGGGTAGCCTAGTGGCTCGGGTGCTTGCCTGTGGTTCCCGTGGTCATGGGTTTGACACAGCATCGGAGTGGGTTTTGTTAAAAGTAAACCGGACTCCAAAGTGGACTCATGCTGAAATGCGTACTAGAGATCTCCTGAGAAATGCATGCAGCCGGCGAGGTACTGGTCACATCAGCCACCCAGTGCCGATTGGTCATAAGGAGTATCGGTCTAGCACCAAATGCCCCAGACTTCTAAAGATAAATAAAAGGCCCTTTATTTGAAATAAAACAAAAAACAAAAAAAACAAAGACTAACAATAGATTGCACGATTTATTCTCGGGCATATTTCGTTCTATCTCGTCTGGTACATGCTATATAAATCACACACCATGAAATAAAGTAATTAGATAAATACTGTGAGCTGAAATATACATATGTTCGCACAGTAATTTTAATTGTCTACCACTGCGATTTTAAACTGACTATCATGTCTTTCTGTGGGACGAAGAGGTGTTTCCAAGGCACCAGGGCCGGGTTAGATACTGGCCAAGACCTATTGACGCGTCCTCGTCGAGCGTCCTGTGCGACAGGTCCCTTCGGGGTCCTGGCTAAAGTCAGTAGGATCACCGATTCCTCCGAAGTCGGAGAGTGTCTGCCTGTACGGCGAGGAACCACCAGTCTGCACACCAATAAGCCAGACATGGGACAACGGATACTCATGCAAATCTCAGGTCCTGTATGACATCACACTGATGTTGGACAACAGGATGCCTTCATCCGACATACAGGACTTCACGTTGGACCTAAAGCCAACGAACACAAGCAAGCATGTCTTTCTGTTTGCACAAAACTGGCTTGTACAGATTAATCGTGATGGCTTTTGCAACCTTTAACAAGCGACTATTTTGTGTATTAAACATCACACGAAAGACATTGTCCCTAACAATCACGTGACTAGTTTTAAAATTGTGCTTTCCAATCAATGGCGTAGGAAATGTGTGGTGTGTCGGCCTGGTCAGGTTCCATCGGCTTTGTGTATTTACCTGATCGAATTTGCCCAGCCCAAGATGGAGATGAGAGGACGGGAGAGGGCTAAGATCGTGGCTGAGTGCTTACAAAGGTACCAGGTTCTCAGCATAGGTCTTGAAGTTGTTCACAAGACCCTCTGTTATCTCACCCTATCGAGACGCACTTTTGATCTCTTGGGAAGTGTGATCGAATACCCAGTCACCCCGGAATATCGCGAAAAAGAAGGGGTGTCATGCGAAATCTGTGCAGGTTAAAATAAATATCCCATGACAGTTGGGAATCTTGAAGAGTAGGTCGTGCTTGACAGTAAAATTGCCTAGAAGATCAACTTCAGGTTCTAGTTTATCGGAACGTCCTGCAAAGGACACATATCATTAGGAGAATGGAAAAGAGCTGGTTAAAGTAATAACACGAAAGATTTGGTAAAAGTAATGACACGAGAGATTTGATAAAGGTGATGACACGAGAGATTAGGTAAAAGTAATGACACGAGAGATTTGGTAAACGTAATGACACCATAGATTTCATAAAAGTAATGACACGAAAGATTTTGTAAAAGTAATGACACGAGAGATTTAGTAAAGGTAATGATACGAGAGATGTGATAAAGGTAATGACACGACAGATTTAGTAAACGTAATGATACGACAGATTAGATAAAAGTAATGACACGAAAGATTTTGTAAAAGAAATGACACGAGAGATTTGGTAAATATAATGATTTGACACATTTGGTAAAAGTAATGACACAACGGATTTGATAAAAGTAATGACACGACCGATTTGGGAATAGTAATGGCACGAGAGATTTGGTAAACGTAATGACACGACAGATTAGATAAAAGTAATGACACGACAAATTTGATAAAAGTAATGACACGAAAGATTTTGTAAAAGAAATGACACGAGAGATTTGGTAAATATAATGATTTGTCACATTTGGTAAAAGTAATGACACAACAGATTTGATAAAAATAATGACACGACCGATTTGGTAATAGTAATGGCACGAGAGATTTGGTAAACGTAGTGACACGAAAACTATTGTAAAAGTAATGCCACGAGAGATTTGGTAAAAGTAATGGTACGAGAGATTTGGTAAAAGTAATGACACAAAAGATGTTGCAAAAGTAATGAAACGAAAGATGTGGTAAAAGTAAAGACACGAAAGATTTGCTAAAAGTAATTATACGAAAGATTCTACTTTCGGTGTGTAAAGAGTCCATCATCATTTTGCAGAGGCCAGTGCCCTGTGGAGAACTTTTCCAACGCACCAGGTTTGATGGATTTAGTAACACTCTCTTAGGATAGTTTCAATAACCCTATGGTTTACTAGCCCTCAGTTTTGATTCTTTTAATAATCCTCACTTTTCATTGTTTAAATACCCCTCATTTTTGATTCTTTTAATAACTTTCAGTTTGTAATAATACAATAGCATTCAGTTTTGATTCTTTTAATAAATCCCAGTTGTGATTCTTGTAATAATCCTCAGTTTTGATTGTTTTAATAGTCCTCAGTTTTATTGTTTTAGTTACCCTTAGCTTTGATTCGTTTACTAACCCTCACATTTGATTGTGTTAGTATCCCTCAGTTTTGATTTTATTAAAAATAACCCTCAGTTTTTATTGTTTTAATAAATCTCAGATGTGAATGTTTTAATAACCCTTAACTTTGATTGTTTTCATAACCCTCACTTTTGATCATTTTAACAAACTTCAGTTTTAATTGTTTTAATAACCCTGAGTTTATAATCTTTTAATAACCCTCATTCTCTTTCTAATATATAGGGTGTATGTTTAATGACTGTGCAGTTATTGTAAATATTGCCGATCCAAGTTTTGTATTTACCTATTATGTTGCATGAACTTTACAGAGGATGAATACAAAACTTGGACAGGCAATATTTTCAAACTCTGCACAGTCATTAAAAATACACCATATACAATTTTAGTTACGATGCAAAGAGCCTTTTCTCAAGTCTTAATGTATATGGTGCTAGAGGCATGATTGCATTGACCAATCGGCACTTTATCTGGATATCTTTACCTTCGAAGACATTTCCTGGTACAGATCCGTCAACCCAAGAGGCCATTTCAATGTAAAAATACAATTCGAATCCTCCGCGATGTAAATCGAACCCATGTTCACCGAGTCGGCAGAGGAGTGTCTAGCCACTACGCCACCAAATATCCCGTTAAGTGTTACGTATTCGTATATCTTATGTCACGACTTACTGAAAACGAATGGTCAGTTACTGATCTCGCCGTCATTCCTTTCCTGACAATTTCTAGATATTTTGAAAATGTGGTGTCAGTTTTACAAAGGAGGGACTATCCCAGAGTCGTACTGCTAGGAATCAAAGCACTCTGCCACCTTTTTTTTTTTTTTTGGCACTCGCCTGCTTTGAACACAAGCGTAGTCCACCACGTGCAACTTATTCTAGTGCACTGGACTGATATTTGCGTGTGGGTTAGCTTTCCCTATGACCAGTGTCCCTCTCCTTCATGCGAACCCACTCCGACTTCAGGGGTACTTGTGAATTACGTCTTCAAGTCAAGGACGGGAAATTAACATTTTTAGTCAAATACTTATTGCAGTTACAGTATAATGATATAGTAATATTGAGGTGTTAGCAATAAGACGGTTTCAGCCGGTTGTGTACACATAGAAAGAGTTCGTGTTGAATTTGAAATGACAGTGGGGATAACAGATGTTCCACATTCGAACCTGTGACTATGTGTTTTAATTGTTTCAGATGAAGTATTATTCAGTTATTCACTTCATATGATATAAAACTCCGCAGCATGCACCTGTCCAGGACGTGAAATGTGCCAGGCAATAAATCGCAGTATACGATCAACCAGCGGCTAAAGAGTTCTACATGAGAACATCCGGATACAAGGTCAGAGGATGGCCAGTGAAGAAATGGTTACATGTTTTAAAAGTGACATTGGAGAAATGAAATATGACATGCACGCAAGTAACAAAACAAGCGAAAGATAATACAATTATATTCATCTAATATTTGCGATTAGAGAAATTAGACGTAGACAGTCAAAATTGTTTGGTCACGTTTTGAGAAGAATAAATTGGAGAATTTGGTGGCAACTGGCACGATTGAGGGGAAGAGAAAAAGTGGAAGGTAGAGAAGTAAATACCTGAAAGGCTTGGCCACGTGGCATGGTCGAGACAAGAATACAGAGTTGATCCATTAATCTGGTGATCGTGTGAGATGACGAAACCTTACCTCCCACGATTATCGGCATGGCACATGATGATGATGATGATGATGATGATGATGATGATGATGATGATGATGATGAATCTTTGCGACACTTCACGGTAATCACACCCCCCCCCCCCTTTCTTTTCCTCCCTAACAAGGGATTATAAACGATTAAAAGACAAGAGAATCGACTTCATTGGACCGTGTTCTGTCCTATCAGGCTCGGTCTCTTTCCACAGACCGGTCTGCGAAAGGTCCAACAATGCACGGACTCCGTAGCTCCAGCGACGACGTCCAAGTGTCTCCAAGAAAGTCTCCCTCTTGAACCGAACGACGAAGCACGGAATCGACCTCACAACCATCGAAGCACGAGGCTGACGACGTAATCACTTCGCCATAGAGACTCCCCGGTAAAACAGTAGGACACAAGAATAAAAGGAAACCAGGTGTGTCCTTCTTCTTCTTGTTCTTCTTGTTCATGTGCAGTGCCGATATTTGTGGGCGGTCATGCTTCATCATATCACTCGATCACTAGAGTCGTGGATCAGCATCGTGTTTCTGTCTCGACCATGCCACGTGGCCAAGCCATCCAGACATTTACTTCTCTGACGTCCCCTTGTTCTTTTCCCTCAATCTTCAAGTTGTCACCAAGTTCTCCATTTTATTTCTTCTCATACGTAACCAAACAAATGTGCTGTCTAAGTCTAATTTCTCTAATCAGTTTACGCTTTTCATTTGTTTCTTATAGGACTTGTTCATTAGTTTTTCTGCCTGTCCATGGTATTCTTTGCAATTTCCTCAGAAACCACATTTCCACAGCCATTAGATATGTTTCAGATTGTCTGCTCATTGTCGACGATTCACATTCATACAAAAGTACGGGTTCTATGTAGCACTTCAACAATCATTTGCTTGTTGTAAACTGTTTTTTTCTTTAATGTGTTTATTGGTGTTGGAAAAGACCTTAGACTTGTAAGAAAACATATATTGGAAACAACAAGCTGCCATCTGAATTGATAATGAAGTAGGTAAATATCAGCCTATTAAAAGAGGTGTGAGACAGGGAAGTGTAATGTCTCCAGATCTTTTTCCCCCCATTCAATGTAAGTATTTTCAGAAATATAGAAGATATGGAAGGAATCAACATTGGGGGGACGATACATCAATAACATTAGGTATGCAGATGATGCACTTTTTATTGCAGACAATGAACAGGAACTGCTACATTTATTAGATTCGGTTGTTGCATACAGTGAACAACTAGGGTTAGAACTGAATGGTAAGAAGACACAGATTATGGTCGTCACTGGAAAGAAGGAAATACCACAATGTGATATACGAGTAAATGGACATGTTCTTAAGCAAGTGAATAGGCACAGTTATCTCGGAACAGTCATAACATCTGATGGGAGATGCCTTGAAGAGATTAGAACAAGAATAGTCATGGCAAAGGTAGCCTTTTGCAAGATGAAAAACATAGTGACCAATAGGAAGATATCAATTGAAACGAGAAAAAGAGTGTTGAAGTGCTACATAGAACCTGTACTTTTGTATGGATGTGAAACGTGGACAATGAGCAGTCAGGCTTAAAAACATCTGATGGCTGCGGAAATGTGGTTTCTGAGGAAAATGCAAAGCATATTATGGACAGACAGAAAAACCAATAACAAGTCCCTCTGAAACAAATTAAGATTGTAAACTGATTAGAGACATTAGATGTATACAGTCAAATTTTTTTGGAGTATGTTATGAGAAGAAATGAATTGGAGAACGTGACAACTGGCAAGATGGAAGGGAAGAGACCAAGGGGAAAACAGAGAAGTAAATACCTGGATGGCTTGGCCACGTGGCATGGTCGAGACAGGAACACGGAGCTGATCAACGACTCTGATGGTCGAGTGAGATGGCAGAACATGGCCGCCCACGCTTATCGGCATGGCACATGATGGATGGATATAGTTTCTTAACCAATAGAAAATAACACGAAGCAATGCAGCTTTACAGAAAGCAGTTACGGAAAGCATACGACGTTGCTGAGACTAGCCTTCATCAGCAAATAAATGCATAAAACACAGCATATAAACAAGGGGAAGACTCCACCATGGCTCCATAAAGGCATTACTATAGTTTCTTAAAACTGCTTAACGTCTGTCTGTCTCTAATCAGTCTACGATTGACTTCTTAAAAGCAGTCGCCGTTGTTAAAACCTAGATGTTCATAGTATGTGGCATTTTATGTGTCACCATTGTGGATTGTGATTTTTAGTTGACGTCTAGTTTGGTTGACATGGTGATTTTTAGTTGATGTGTAGTTTGCTTTACTCCGTGATGTTTAGTTGACGTGTAGTTTTGTTGTCTTGGTGATCTTTAGTTGACGTGTAGTTTGGTTTTATCCGTGATTTTTAGAAGATGTGTAGTTTGGTTTTATCCGTGATTTTTAGATGACGTGTAGTTTGGTTTTCTCTGTGATTTTTAGTTGACGTGTAGTTTTGTTTTCTCCCATGATTTTAAGTTGAATAGTAGTTTAGTCTTATGTGTTATTATTAATTGACGTATAGTTTGGTCGTCCCTGTGAGCTTTTGTTGACGTCTATTTGGTTTTCTCCTTGATTTTTGGTTGACGTCTAGTTTGATCTTCTCGGTAATGATTGTTGACGTGTAGTTTGATCTTCACCGTGAGTTTTAGTTGACGTCTAGCTTGGTCTTCTGTTGTTGGCTTTTAGTTTGGTCTTCTAAGTGATTTATGGTTGGCGTTTAGATGGTCTTCCTGCTGATACTTAGTTGACGTCTAGTTTGGTCCTCTCCTGGATCTTTGGTTGAGGTTTAATTTGGTCTTCTCTGTCATTTTTGGTTGAGGTTTAGTTTTGTTTTCTCTTTCGTACACCTGCAGACGTCAAGCTGAATACATTTAAAGAAAGCAGCAGTCACCTTAATCTTGTTGACATCTCCATAGAGTGTGTCACCAAATAGATAAGGCCATGTCACGTTTTTTTGCTTGTTTCAAGTTCAGAAATACATTTTGAATTTCACAAACTAAGATATAAGAAATATTCTTACAATACCTGGAAATTACAATGTCCGAAAGATTAAAACAGCGCGATAAATATTCGTAATCAAGAGAGACAACAACTGATACAAACCTAAACTTCACAAGGAGAGAAATACAGTCCCAATGATGTTGATTGCAACGTTAATATTTAACAATAATGCAACTTCAAAATCACAGTTTCATGTTCTGTAGGCCAATCCAAGAAACAGCGGTCGCAAAACCACTTTCATTTAACAAAGAAATAAATAAAAAATAAAAGAATACATTAACTTAAAATACCCAGTCGATGACAAATCAAAATAACAGTACGCCAATTAATAAGAAACACCTCTTACTTACCCACAAATCACAGGCACTTCCATTAAAAAGATATTTCTGAAACAATCAAAGCGACTGAAGTGCATTACGCATTTATAATCGGGGCCCAAAATTGAGTTCCTGGCATTGGCGATCACCCAAGCACGATGTTTTAATCAAAATTCCGCGGAGCAATGAACAGGTTTCAGAGCCTTAAGTACCAAGCAACGAACCACAAACTAAAAAAGTATATCACCGACCAATCTTTAAAGAGACGGATCGGTTAATTTATACTTAATATCAATCGGCGTGTTGTGATCAAATTCTTCTCCAGTTAGTTTTCGTGTGACAGAAAGGGGGGAATGCTCCGGAGGTAGGAATATATAAAAACGGCAATGCGAGATCGTAAAAAAAGGCGCGAGTGAGGGCGATTTAGGGGAAGGGGTGAAGGAGAGGGTCGTATCTACGTCTGAAGGTGAAAACGTAGCCTTTGGCGACTTTATGCTGTTAATGGGGAGGTAATGAAAATATCCAAGCCTTTCGTAGTGCCCCAGCGGTAAATGTATGTGAACTATCACACGGGTGGCGGCTAAGGATGTTGCCAAAGATATTAGTATCCGGGTACTTGGGTAGAAATATAACGGGTGTAAGTCATCAATTATGAATCGACCATGGCCTAGTGGATGGCGCTATGGCCTGCCGGGTGGGCTGTTTCGGTTGCAAATCCACCCTTCCCGTCCAAGTGGATATATATATATATATTGTTTTTTTTTGGCGCTCGCTCGGTTTGAACTTAAGCGTAATCCAAACACACCACTTCTAGTAGTGCTGGACTGAATTTTGCATGTGGATTAGCTTTACCTATTAACAGTGTCCATCGCCAGCAGGCGAACCCACTCCGACTTCAGCGGTACTTGTAATTTACTCCCTCAAGTCAATGACGACAGGTCAACATTTTAGTCCAACTGTCCGGTGTAGGGATTGAACCCTGTACCTCGGCATCAGCACAACGGATGTTTCAGAACACGCGTTCTTATATATTCGGCCATCCTGACCTACTAGTTTTATTTTCTGAGTAAATGGGACCGGTATCGACCAAGTTCTTTAGAATGTAAAAGTACGTTAATGAATCTATTTATGGTATGTCATGACCACCGATATTTAGGGCAACATATAGCTCCCTGTTTATATCATCTCTTACAATTCTCATTATATTTTCGGTGTACAGGTTAAACAAATAGAAATCTATCTGATAAATCTATCTGACAAATAGAGTGACAGCACACAGCCCTGACGGAATCCTTGCTTGATGTCAAATCAATTTGATGTCTCGCCATCTATTCTAACCGCTGCTTGTTGGTCTAGATAGAACATTTTTATGAGTTGTATTACATGTGATGGAAAGCCCATATTCCTCATGATTTCCCAAAGTTTCTGATGTTGTACACAGTCAAATGCCTTTGAATAATCCACAAAACATTAGAAGAGGTTTACGTTAAATTTTCTGCACTTCTCTATTATTAAACGCATGTTGAGAATGTGATCTCTTGTTCCTCTTCCTTGTCTAAATCCAGCTTGAACCACGTTAATTTCTTCTTCCATTTTCTTACGAAGTCTTCTCATTATGATTTTTAGTAGAATTTTACTTGCATGACTGATTAGGGCAACAGTTCTATAGTTGGTGAATAATTTCAGGTTGCCCTTTATTGGGTTTTGGAATGAAGATAGTTCTCTTCCAATCTTTTGACCAAATACCATATTTCCATATCTTTTTATATAATGCGTGATAGGTGTGTATGCTTTCTTCTCCTCCCGCTTTAATTAGTTCAGCTGGTATCTCATCACATCCAGGTGATCTACCATTCTTCAGGTTCTTTATAGCCCAAGCAATTTCATCTAATGACGGTTCAGGTTCTGTCTCTGCTGTCGTTGGCTCATGTATCTCATTCATATCCTCACTGCCACTCATATCATACATTCCACTGCAGTACTCCTGCCATCTTTCTATAATTTGTCTAGATTCTGTTAAGGTATTTCCCATCGAGAAAAAAAGTGTTGAGGGGGTATATAGAGCCTGTTCTTTTGTATGGATGTGAAACTTGGACAATGTGCAGACAAGCTGAAAAACATTTGATGGCTACAGAAATGTGGTTTCTGAGGAAAATGCAAAGTGTACCATGGACAGATAGAAAAACCAATGACCAAGTACTACAGGAGACAAATGAAAATCGTAGACTGATTAGAGAAATTAGACGAAGACAGTCAAAATTCTTTGGACATGTTATGAGAAGAAATGGATTGGAGAACTTATTGACAACTGGCAAGATCGAGGGGAACAGACCAAGAGGAAGACCGAGAGGAAAATACCTGGATGGCTTGGCCACGTGGCATGGACGAGACAGGAACATTGAGCTGATCCACGACTCTGGTGACCGAGTGAAATGGCGAGTCATGACCACCCACGCTTTCCGGCATGGCACATGATTGATTGATTGATTTCCCATCTTGTCACAGATAACATTCAATTGCGGTTGAACATTTCTTGTCATCAGTATAACATAAGTTATTTATATTATGTCCACCAATCAGGATTCCTGACATATTTTCTGTAGATATCTTTCTAATTGGTTATTAAAACAAATCTCATCTCATCTTGTTCCTCTTGTACCTCGCGGTGTCGAGATGAAGCATAAACAACGGGAGAGTGTCCGTTTATGGGCTTCATGTATCGATATTTCCGTAGACTCTGCTATTCCCTCCGTCCATCGTTTACGTAGTCGGCCTCTTCCTCTGTTTCCATTTGGTCTGTACATCATTGCTTGTTGTGGTATCCTGTTAGTTGGTAACATAGTTGCATGACTAAATTATATGACTTGCTGCTTTCTAATAAAATCTAGCGCTGCTGTAACCCCCACTTTAGTCCTGATTTCTTCATTTTTGATCTTCTCACTTTTTAATACATTGAGTATTCTTCTTAGGAATCTGATTTCTGTTTTTGTGTTTTTTTCTTTTCTCTTTTTTAGTCATTGTCCAGGTTTGGCATTGGTTGCATAGAGTTGGTAGAAATATTGTGTTGTAGAGTGCTTTGTTAGTAACTATTGATATATGATTGTTCCTTAGAATTTGTGCCATTTGTCCAATGAGTTGTAAGATAAATCAAATAAGGAAAATGAAATATTTTGTCTATGTAAGCATACGCAACTGTCTGGAAAGATAATTGTGGAGAAAGATGATATCGCTGAGGCGACCGAATGAACTTTATTTTCAAAAGCACACTTTGGACACGCAGTCTTCAATTTGGTCCTACGACTTCTCATCTTTTGTACTTCAATTATCTATTGTATATGTTACAGTCACGCAGCTGAAACATTGTTAAATTAATGCTGTGAACATAAACCATACACAGAAGGTTGTGGACAGACACGAATGTCTACGCCCTACAGCATGGACTATGAGGAGTTTATGACCCAAATTTCGCCAAAATGGAACGCCATAGGATGATTGTAAAAATGCTGGTAATTAACATAGTTAAAGAAACAATTAAAAGGTATTATCGTTGTGTGTCATGTCGATAAGAGTGGGCCGTAGCGATCCCCCATCTCATGAGATCTCTATTCCTGGATCAGGTATATGTTCTTGAAATGAGAAGAAATAAACTAGAGAACTTGGTGACAACTGGCAAAATTGAGGGAGAAAGAATAAGGGGAAGTAGTAGAAGTAAATACCTGGATGGCTGTACCACATGGCATGGTATTGGCAAAAACACAGAGCTTTTCCACGACTCTGGTAATCGTGTGAGATGGCGAAACATGCCCGCCCACGTTTATCAGCATGACACATAATGATGATGATGGAAATTTGTACAGTGTAATGCAAAGGGAAGTAAAAGTTGTGAGAGCGATACTTTCCCGCGCCACTCATCGACTACCGATATGTCAATAAATTATTATGATTTTGCCATCTTCGATTTTTAGGCAACCCTTCTATGTGTGTTTTCTTGTATTAGTTATGTCATTAGTTCCTTTGTGCAATAATTGTGTATTCCGGGTGTTGTGTTGATTATCAGTTTCCCTGCAATTTTTCACAAGTCATGCTTCTTTTGCCTCTTTGCAGTTTCCTGATTTTCCTGTGACACTCTTAATATTTTTGATAGTTATTTTTGTTATTTCTTCTTATTTCCATGAGTTTGTAAATGTCTTCCGTCATCCATTTCTTACGTCCCATCATCTTCACTTTTGGGATAGCTGTTTCTGCACTTTGGATGACTGTAATATTTCCCATTGGTCGCTGACATTTTGAAATAATATTTGCATATTTGACAATGCATCAAATATGTTCTTTACCATTACGTTGAATTTATCTGTTATCTCCTCTTTCTTCAATCCCGTAGATCAAATTTTGTGTTTCTTGGTGTATATTTGACCTTCTTTAATTTTACACGTTTATCGCTTATGATTAATATATGGTCGGTGTAACAGTTTGCGCTTGGTATAATTTTTTTGACTTTAAAGGTATTTCGAAATCTTCTGTTGATAGAAATGTAATCAATCTGATTTATGATGTTACGGTCAGGACTCCTACATGTCCATAATCTCCTTGGATTATGTTTAAACCATAATCATCTCATGCTCTTTTGCCTACTGTACAAGTCTGCAACCTCTTTCATTCTGATCTTCTAGACCATACATGCCTACTCTGCACCCGTCCTGTTGATTTCTAACTTTAGCATTAAAGTCACCGATTATGATATTCAATTCTGAATGCTTGCATTTCTTGTAAGCTATCTCCAAAATAACTAATAACGATTGCCTGAAAGAGGCTAATAAAACTAGAACATTAAATACAACCATAAGATAGAGACACACAGCTTTCTTTGGTCATGTGATGAGAAGAGAGAAATTGTAGAACATCGTGACAACTGGAAATATTTAGGGTAAGAGAGGCAGAGGCAGAACAAGAGAAATGATGCTGGATTGATTGAGACGATGGCATGGATGAATATCATAAATAGAGTTGATTCAGAAAACCTCAATCTCTCTATATCCATTAAAATTGCTACCCCTCGCTGTTTTTTTTTTCTCCGTCAGAATAAATTATGCTATATTTATCGGATTCCTTTCCATCTATTCTCATATACCTAACATGTTAAAATTCAGTCTTCTCATTTCGTTGTTAATGTTATCAAATTTTCCATCCCTGCCATTAGTTCTAACATTCAAAGTTCCCACTTTTAATGTTGGTTATCTTTTGCACTCAGTCGCATGCTGACGGTCTGGGGTCATCTGGTGCACATAGCTACTCTTACTGGGCGAGGCTACTCCTATGGATCAACCATGTACGTCATATCTCCGATTTTCTATGGAATTGCAAAACACGATTTTCTTGGCATCTGTAAAGAAGGTAGTTTGCCATTACTTTTTTTCTTACCAGAGACCATACTAGTCGATGATCGTAGCCCCCCCCCCCCTTTTCCGCCCACCGTCGTGAAATTGGAAATCATAAACGTCAATTATCTGTCGGCTGCTCTTCAACTTCATCCATAACCTACACACATATCTTCACATAAACCTGATCGGGAGGCTAAACGGGTACACCACCTTGCCCAAGGGTGTCCTGTAGGCTATCGGAGGGAAGGAGGCACCTTTCTTATCCTTTGGTATAGGATACCCCTACCTCGCCAATAACTAACTAACTAACTAACTAACTAACTAACTAACTAACTAACTAACTGACTGACTGACTGACTGACTGACTGACTGGATGGCTGGCTGGCTGGCTAGTTAACTAACTAACTAACAAACTAACTACTTAATTAACTACCCAACTAACTAACTAACTAACTAACAAATTAACTATATACCTACAAACTAACTCACTAACTAAAAAGATCGACATAAGGCAGGCATCTATGAAATGGAATGGACACACACTTCACTGCCAGTTCACAAGTTGAAATATTTTGCGAAGACTAAAGAAAAACAAAGAAAGAATTTCTTCGCTTGAATTCTCTGATATTCAAAGTATGCATAACTTAACCAAAAACAGAGAAAGTATGTAAATAATGTGAAAGGTAAGAGCTTGGACCACGTTCAGAAGATGACCTGCGGCAATCATCTCTCATTAACCTAACGCTACTCTCAGTGCAAGTAAGCTGGGAGGTGATCTGATGTTGATAAAAGCTTGCGGTATCGCAACGCACGAGGAGATGGTATTTCTGATATCGCGACCGGCATCTCGAGAGATTTATAGGTGGTATGTCTGACGGAAATCTTTACAAGGGTGGTTGATGAGCTGTCGGTGTAGGATATTGATGAGTGGGTATACGCAGGGGCGGGTGTAGGGGGGAGTTGATCGACAAATGGGTAGAAGAATCGGAGGTCGAGAAGACACACAGCTAGATAGACAAAGAGAAATTATTAGATAGACAAATAGAATGACATACAGCAGGGAAGAGAGACAGATCGAACGAATCACAGACCGACAGACAAATAAACTGTCAGGTAGACAGACAGAAAACAGACATATAAATGAATGGAAGGATGGATGAATGAATAGAAGCATGGTGGATGGATGGATAGATGGATAGGTGGGTGGATGGATAGATGGCTAGCTGTGTGGAAGGCTGCATAGACGGATGGCTGGATGGATAGATGGATTGATGGATGGATGAATGGGCAGACAGCTAGATTTACAGACAAACTGGTGTGTTGGAGACTGGGTGGACAAACAAACGGACGGCCAGAGAGACAAAACGTACGAACAAAGTTTATTTTCAAAGGGTTAAGAATAGATAGATAGATAGATAGATAGATAGATAGATAGATAAATAGATAGATAGATAGATAGATAGATAGATAGATAGATAGATAGATAGATAGATAGGCAGGCAGGCAGAGAGACAGACAGACAGACAGACAGACAGACAGACAGACAGACAGACAGACAGACAGACAGATAGATAGATAGATAGATAGACAGACAGATAGATACATAGATAGATAGATAGATACATAGATAGATAGATAGATAGATAGATAGATAGATAGATAGATAGATAGATAGATAGATAGATAGATAGAACGAACGAACGAACGAAAATCTTTATTTTCAAAGGGTTAAGAATTGGGCACGCAGGCCCGTCTGACATTCTGCCCTTCTTCCTCTCATACATTCTTTCATTCAACATCTCTTATGAAGCAATTCTTTGACAACAAAAGAACAATAAGCATTAAAACGCATGAAAAATAATCAATAATACATAACTCGTTGAGACAATGTTTAACATGGGCATCGTAAATACCCAAGGCGGGTGTAACGTGCCACACATAAGGGAATGTTTTTTTTTTTTTTTTCTGGCTAGTTGTCGTTCGAGATAATTTACCATTATTATTGTCTTTGTTGCTTTTTTTTTTTTTTTTAAGGGGGCATGTATTCTGTTTTGAGGTAGTGTTCAAACAGGTTGCGACTGTATGTGTAATGATTGGTGGTGTCTTTGATTTCTTGTGGAAGATTATTCCACAACTGAGTGGCAGAGTATGCTAAGCTTGTTTTATATAAGTCTATCCTAGGTTTAGGGACATGAAGTATATTTAGTCGTTCACTATGTCTTGCGTTATATTTAAACAATGGCCAAAGGTAGCTTGAGGCATTTTGAAATAGGATTTTGTGAGTTAGTTTAGCTTTATTAAAAAGTAGGCGTTTGTGGAGTGGCAATAACTGAAGACATTCATGTAGGTTAGAATTGTCTGTAAACTTATCACCATTGATTAGACGCACTGCCCTTTTCTGGAGCGAATAAAGGCGTTTTGTTATTGGTTTGGGGCATCCATCCCAGATTGTGGAGCAATAATCAATATGTGTTTGTATGTGGAAAGTATAGAATATCTTTCTTGTGTTTTCGTCGAGGAAGTTTTTAATTTTGACAAGTTGGTATACTTTTTTGGCTATTTGTTTAACTAGTGCATGAACATGGGAATTGAAGGATAGATTTTGATCTATGATAAGACCCAGTGCCTTGTGCTCGGTTATACTTTCTATAGGTGTGCTACCAATGTGCAGCTGAAGAGTTCCCAGCGAGTTTGGAGTGCGAAGTCTTTGCCTCGTTCCTATTAACATAGATTTTGTTTTAGAAATGTTAATTTGCATGCGGTTTGCATGACTCCAGTTAACTACACTATTATTTCCTGTTGCAAGGATAATTCTAGCACATTACGATCAATAGCGTTTGTATATACTGTGCAGTCGTCTGCAAAAAAATCGCAGGACGATAGATAGACAGACAGACAGACAGACAGACAGACAGACAGACAGACAGACAGACAGACAGACAGATAGACAGACAGATAGATAGATAGATAGATAGATAGATAGATAGATAGATAGATAGATAGATAGATAGATAGATAGATAGATAGATAGATAGATAGATAATAATAATAATAATAATAATAATAATAATAATAATAATAATAATAAGTCTTTATTTTCAAAGGGTTAAGAATTGGGCACGCAGGCCCGTCTGACATTCTGCCCTTCTTCTCTATTTCCTCTCATACATTCTTTCATTCAACATCACTTATGAAGCAACTTTTGACAACAAAAGAACATTAAAACGCATTAAAAATAATCAATAACAAATGACTCACTGAGGCAGTGTTTAACATGGGCATTATAAATACCTAAGGAGGGTGTAACGTGCCATACATAAGGGAATGTTTTTGGCTAGTTGTCGTTTGAGATAAGTTACCATTATTGTCTTTTTTGTGTTATTTGTTATGGGGGCATGTAGTCTGTACTAAGGTAGTGTTCAAACAGGTTGCGAATGTATGTATCATGATTGGTGGTGTCTTTGATTTCTTGTGGAAGATTGTTCCACAACTGAGCGGCAGAGTATGCTAAGCTTGTTTTATATAAGTCTATCCTAGGTTTAGGGACATGAAGTATATTTAGTCGTTCGCTATGTCTAGCGTTATATTTAAACAATGGCCAAAGGTAGCTTGGAGCATTTTGAAATAGGATTTTGTGAATTAGTTTGGTCTTATTAAAAAGCAGGCGCTTGTGGAGTGGCAGTAACCGGAGACGTTTATATAGGTTAGCATTGTCGGTAAGCTTTTCACCATTAATTAAACGCACTGCCCTTTTCTGGAGTGAATATAGGCGTTTTGTTATTGATTTGGAGCATCCATCCCAGACTGTGGAGCAGTAATCAATATGTGTTTGTATATGAGAAGTATAGAATATCTTTCTTGTGTTTTCGTCAAGGAAATTTTTAATTTTGGCAAGTTGGTATACTTTTTTATAGATAGATAGATAGATAGATAGATAGATAGATAGATAGATAGATAGATAGATAGATAAATAGATAGATAGATAGAACGAACGAACGAACGAACAAACTTTATTTTCAAAGGGTTAAGAATTGGGCACGCAGGCCCGTCTAACATTCTACCCTTCTATCACTCTCTTTCATACATTATTTCATTCACACATCATTCAAGGCTAACAGAGAACAGCAACAATATAAAAGATATGCATTATAAAGGCATGGGCAAAATGCGAACATCAAGACTACACGACACAGTAAAATTAGATAATGATCTGACACTTGTTATTAGCCATGTGGAATATACTGGCCTACCAAAAGGGGAGGCTGTTATACTAGGGTTTTGTTATTATTATTATTATCTCTATTATTAAGGGGGAAGATAATCCGTACTGAGATAGTGTTCGAGTAATTTGCGATTATATGAATAGGTATTGGTGATGTCTTTGATTTCTTGTGGAAGATTGTTCCACAGCTGAGCTGCAGAGTACGTTAAGCTTGTTTTGTATAAGTCAATCCTAGGCTTCGGAATGTGTAATATATTTAAACGTTTACTGTGTCTAGCATTATATTTAAACAATGGCCAAAGGTAATTTAGGGCATTCCGATGCAGGATTTTGTGAATTAGTTTAGCTTTATTGAAAAGCAGGCGTTTGCGGAGTGGTTGTAACTGAAGGCGTTTATACAGGCTAGGATTGTCAGATAAATGTTTGTTATAAATTAGACTCATGGCCCGTTTCTGAAGTGAGTAAAGTCGCTTGGTGTTTGAATTAGAACAACCGTCCCAGATTGTAGAGCAGTAGTGAAAGTGTGTCTGTATATGAGAAGTATAGAATAGTTTCCTTGTGTCCTCATCAAGGAAGTTTTTAATTTTGGCTAGTTGGTAGACCTTTTTCGCTGTTTGTTTAATAAGCGCTTGAACGTGGGAATTAAAGTTTAGGTTTCTATCAATGATTATGCCTAATGTTTTGTGCTCAATTACACTTTCTACTGGCATGTTATCGATGTGAAGTTGAAGTGATGTGTGTGAGCTTAGAGTTTGAAGTCTTTGTCTGGTTGTTAGTAACATTGATTTTGTTTTAGTGATGTTAATTTGCATACGGTTTGAATAGCTCCACCTAACTACATTATTTATTTCTTGTTGTAAAGACGACTCCAATAAAATACAGTTTTCAGCATTTGTGTACACTGTACAGTCGTCTGCAAATAGATCGCAGGACGACGAAAGATGTAAAGGTAGATCGTTAATATATATGGCAAACAATAGAGGGCCAAGAATAGAGCCTTGCGGTACTCCAATATTGAAGGTAGTGGTATGAGACAGACATTTATTATGTGATACTACTTGCTTTCTGTTTGATAGAAAAGATGATATTAGAGTGACTACATTAGGGCCAATTTTCATTGTCTCAAGTTTTTTAATTAAAATAACATGGTCTATCATATCAAATGCTTTCTTGAAATCAATAAACACAGTTCCACATAGACTGTTGTTGTTTATATTCTGGTGCCAATTTTCTATCATGTTTGTTAGGGCCATATGGCAAGAATATTTTGGTCGAAATCCTGATTGGTTGTCAACAATAAGCTTGTTGCGAACTAAATACTGTAATGTTACTTTATGGATGTGTTTTTCTAGTGGCTTAGATAGTGATGATAGTAAGGAAATGGGTCTGTAATTGTTAGGGAGATCATTGTCCAATGAACCAGATTTAAGAAGAGGGTACACTTTAGCGATTTTGAGAGCTGATGGAAAGTGGCCTTTGGTGAGACACTGATTATATACATAGGTTAGTGATATACAGATCACTGGCGCAGCACAACGGAGAATCCGGTTGCTGATTCCATCTAACCCAGATGAGGTTGTGTTTTTTAGGTTACTGAGGTAAGTGAATACCTCAGTGATTGTCATTAGCGGTATGTCGGAAAGAATATCGCCGGAGCATCTATTCTCGCAAAACGATGACAGTAAAGATAAGTTGCAAGGAGAATTAGGTATTGAAGCCTTCAACTGGTCTATGTCAGTTTGAAAAAAATTACTGAATTGGTCGCATGTAATATGATTTGATGGTAAAGAATTTCGGAAGTTATACTTGTTTGTCAAGGTGTTAATTGCCTTCCATATATCCTTACTATTTGTTTTATCCATTACTAAGTTCTTAAAGTAATTTTTCTTTTCCCGTCGTATGGTATATTGACCTTTGTTTCTAAGAGTACGGTATGCGCTGAGATCTCGCTTTGTATGTGCTTTATCTCTGTCTCTCATAATTTCAAGTATTTCCTGGGTGATCCAAGGTGGCTTGACGTGGTGTTTTACTCGAACTTCCTTGATTGGCACATGTCTATCAAAAACGTCAATAAATGTTTTCATCCAGAATTCCAGAGCATCATCCGGGTCAGGAAGCTGACAAACATTGTCTAGAGGTGAACTGAGCAAGTCCTGTAAAAATGCGTTTTGGTTGAAATGTTTGTAACTTCTATATTTTACACTTATGTGTTTATGTTTAGGAGTTTTAATTCCTTGTTTAGACCACGTGCAGCATATTGGGTAGTGATCGCTCATTGCACAATTGGGTACAGCGCATTCTATGATGTTGTCTGAGCAAGTTACATAAATGTGATCTATGGCTGTTGAAGATGACTTTGTTACTCTAGTAGCCTGTTGTACTATTTGTTGGAAATTGTATGATGCAATTATATTTCCCCATATTATGTTGGATTTGTTGGTGTCAATGTTAAAGTCTCCGAGTAGTATAATTTCCTTCCCGGAAGCGAAAACAACATCCATCATGGTAGTGAAGTTTTCGTACCAGACGTTTCCAGCACTGGGATTTCGATAGAGGTAGCCAATTATCAGGGGTGTGCGGTTTTGAAGTTTTAGCTCTTACCACATACATTCTATTTCGCAAGTTTCAAAGTCTAGCATACGGTGAGCATTTAGTAAATTAGAAACATAGGTTACTATGCCTGTCTCTTGTTTCCTACAGGGATCCCTTCTAAAAACTTTGTACCCTTTAATAGATATGTCCTCATCTGAAATGTTATCATTAAGTCTACTTTCACTAAGGCCGAATAAATGAAAATTTTGATTAAGAATAGAAGATAACTCTGGTAGCTTGTTAAATAAGCTGCAAATGTTTAAGTGTCCAAGGCGAATTCCTGACTTATTGAGCCAGTGTTGCCACTGCTCAGACATTTCATCCATGAAGAAGGTGTAAATTAGTCAAAGTAAGCAAAAATACAAGATCATTAAAAAAAAAAAAAAAAAAAAAAAAAAAAAAATCACAATTACATTAACTTACAAAATATCAGTAATACAAATAGATATGTAAATGACAATATTATAACGATATAACTAATTATACCAACGAATATAATGCAAACACGGAACAAAACGAATTAAAGAACATACAACAAATAATTAACCTGAAAAAAAAGAAAAAAAAACTACTTCACAAGCTAAGTAACCAACTGTTATCCAAATGAATTAATAAATGACCATACAAGTCAAATAGATAGATAGATAGATAGATAGATAGATAGATAGATAGATAGATAGATAGATAGATAGATAGACAGATAGATAGTTAGATAGATAAATAGATAGATAGATAGATAGATAGATAGATAGATAGATAGATATATAGATAGATAGATAGATAGATAGATAGATAGATAGATAGATAGATAGATAGATAGATAGATAGATAGATAGATAGATAGATAGATAGATAGATAGATAGATAGATAGATAGATAGATAGATAGATAGATAGATAGATAGATAGATAGATAGATAGATAGATAGATAGATAGATAGATAGATAGATAGATAGATAGATAGACTGCACAGTCGGACACGAATTCCACGCCTGGGGCTCGTTTCTTGTCAAAGTGATGGACTGTGTTTGTGTTCTGAATTGTATTTAACTAAATCTTTGGCTTTCCGCTGTTTCGTTTGAATTGTTGATTCCAGACAACAGAGTGTGCAGTTTGAAAACTATCATATAATATAAAAATAAGAAGGAGGAGAAGAAGAAGAAGAAGAAGAAGAAGAAGAAGAAGAAGAAGAAGAAGAAGAAGAAGAAGAAGAAGAAGAAGAAGAAGAAGAAGATGTTATGAAAGAAGATGCTATGGAGAACACCGTGACAACTGGAAAGATCAAGGAGAAAAGAGGCAGAGGCAGACCAAGAGAAATGATGCTGAATAGATTGAGGAGGTGGCGTGGAGAAATATCATCAGCCGTGTTGATCCAGGAAACCAAGGACCGAGATCTGTGCAGAGTTATGAGCGCCTACGCTAGCTGGCATGTCACTTGATGATGATAGATTTTATGAGATATAACTCGACGTGGTTGCACTTGCGACATGCTGACAAGTGCATGTTCTATCCCAGCAAAGGTCAGTTGAGATGGATGCTGATTGTCTGTCCTTGTTGAAAATAAACTGGCTTCATTTTGAACATCCTCATTTGCCGTAAGTGCGGTTAGTCATAAGCTAGAAATCACAAATCCAGCAGCGGTAGAGATTTGTTTCCCTACTCCAGCCATGAGACTTGGCACCATGTACCAACCATGAGACTTGGCACCATGTACCAAATTCGAGATGTGGCACAATGTAACAACCATGAGATTAGGCACCATGCACCAGCCATGAGATGTGGCACCATGTACAAACCATGAGATGTGGCACCATGTAACAACCATGAGATGTGGCACCATGTACAAACCATGAGATGTGGCGCAATGTACAAACCATCAGATGTGGCACCATGTACAAACCATCAGATGTGACACCATGTAACAACCATGAGATGTGGCACCATGTAACAACCATGATAAGTGGCACCATGTAACAACCATGAGATGTGGCACCATGTAACAACCATGATAAATGGCACCATGTAACATCCATGAGATGTGGCACCATGTAACAACCATGAGATGTGGTACCATGTAACAACCATGATAAGTGGCGCCATGTAAAAACCATGAAATGTGGAACCATGTAACAACCATGATAAGTGGCACCATGTAACAACCATGAGATGTGCCACCATGTAACAACCATGATAAGTGGCGCCATGTAACATACATGAGATGTGGCACCATGTAACAACCATGAGATGTGGCACCATGTATCAAATATGATAAGTGGCACCATGTAACAACCATGAGATGTGGCATCATGTAACAACAATGAGATGTGGAACCACGTAACAACCATAAAATGTGGCAACATGTACCAACCATGAGATATGGCACCACGTACCAACCATGAGATGTGGCAACATGTACCAACCATGAGATATGGCACCATGTAACAACCATGAGATGTGGCACCATGTACCAACAATGAGATGTGGCACCATGTAACAACTATGAGATGTGGCACCACGTAACAACCATGAGATGTGGCACCATGTAACAACCATGAGATGTGGCAGCATGTAACAATCATGAGATGTGACACCATACACCCACTATGAGATGTGGCACTATTAACCAACCATGAGATATGGCACCATGTACCAAATATGAGATGTTGCACCATTTAACAACGATGTGATATGGCAAAATGTAACATCTATGAGATGTGGCACCATGAACCAATCATGAGATGTGGCACCATGTACCAACTATGAGATGTCAAACCATTAAACAACCATGATATGTGGCATCATGTACCAACCATGAGATGTGGCACCATGTACCAACAATGAAATGTGGCACCATGTACTAACCATGAGATATAGCACCATGTACCAACTATGAGATGTGGTACCATGTACCAACTATGATATGCAGCACCACTAACCAACCATGAGATGTGGCACCATGTTCCAACAATGAGATCTGGCACCATGTACCAACCATGAGATGTGGCACCAAGTACGTACCAACTATGAGATGTGGCACCATTAACCAACCATGAGATGTGACAACATATACCAACTATGAGATATGGCACCATATACCAACCATAATATTTGTCACCATGTACTAACAATGAGATTGGCACAATGTACCAACCATGAGATTTGGCACCATGTTGTAGCCATGAGATGTGGCACCATGTACCAACTATGAGATGTGGCACCATGTACCAACTATGAGATGTGGCACCATGTACCAACTATGAGATGTGGCACCATGTACCAACTATGAGATGTGGCACCATGTACCAACAATGAGATGTGACACCATGTACCAACTATGAGATGTGACACCATGTACCAACTATTAGATATGTCACCATGTACCAACTATGAGATGTGACACCATGTACCAACTATGTGATGTGTCACCATGTAACAACTATTAGATATGTCACCATGTACCAACTATGAGATGTGACACCATGTACCAACCATGAGATGTGACACCATGTACCAACCATGAGATGTGACACCATGTACCAACTATTAGATATGTCACCATGTACCAACTATGAGATGTGGCACCATGTACAAACCATGAGATTTAGCACCATCTGCCAACCATGAGATGTGGGACAATGTACCAACTATGAGATGTGGTACCATGTACCAACAGTGAGATTTGGCACCATGTACTAACTATGAGATGTGGCACCATGTACCAACAGTGAGATTTGGCACCATCTACCACCTATGAGATGTGGCACCATTAACCAACAATGAGATGTTGCACCATGTACCAACCATGAGATGTGGCACCATGTACCAACAATTAAATGTGGCACCATGGACAACCCATGAGATGTGGCACCATGTACCAACCGTGAAATGTGGCACCATGTACCAACTATGAGATGTGGCACCATTAACCAACCATGAGATGTGGCACCATGTACCAACCATGAGATGTTGCACCATGTACCAACAATGAGATGTGACACTATGTACCAACCATGAGATAAGGCACCTTGTAATAACCATGAGATGTGGCACTATGTAACAATCATGAGATGTGGCACCATGTACCAACAATGAGATGTGGCACCATCTACCAACCATGAGATGTGGCTCCATGTAACAACCACGAGATGTGGCAGCATCTACCAACCATGATGTGGCACCATGTACCAACCATGAGATTTGGCACCATGTACCAACTATGAGATGTGGCACCATTAACCAACCATGAGATGTGGCACCATGTACCAATTTAATTCAATTCAATTCAACTTTATTTTAAAATGGTTACAAATCGGGCACGCAGTCCCGTCTTACATTCTGCCCTTCCAATCACTCATCTTTCATTCATTAATAGTGAATGATGCATTCAAGTAGGAAAATGCATTGTCAAATGAAAAGGAAATGAAAAATAAGGTAAGAAATATATTTCTTCTACTTTCCTGTCAATTTACACATTATTTACCCCATGCCTCTGTAAATTCTCTGTCTTTACTAATATTACACATTGCACCCTCTCGGGAGTCTCGGTGGTGAAGTGGTCAATCCGTCTGACTCGGGCTCCGAAGATTGTATGTTCGATTCCGGGCTGCGTCCTTCATTTCACGGGTGCACTTTTTCGGAGAAACCCGAGGGTCGTCGCTGGGGCTACGGAGTTCGTGCTTTGTGCGACGCTTTCCGCGCTGCGGAAAGAGACTCAGCCATATGGGATTAAAAACCCGGTGCAATGCAGTCAACCCTGTCGACTTTTAAGCTACTTTTTTTTTATTGCATCCACTCCCATATGAATCTGGCTACGCCTTGAACTTGTGTCGTTACGCGAAATGACGTGATTTAATGTAAGACTAGTTTGTTAGAGTGAATTCTCTACATTTTCGCCAAAATATAAAAGAAATGTCACCACTTTCGATGATGTAAGTTGCTTTTGGACTTATCAAAGACATATTCCTTGGGTGGGGGTAAATATAAGACGGCAGGAAAAATTTCATAACGATGCAACAGACAGTTTTCAAAATAATTGATCGTGAATGATGGCATTCATTTCTGGACAGACTATAAGTATATGTGCGCTACAGCCAACTAGCTCAAAGAAGATTGAACACTGAATACGAACAAGTGAACAAATTTGATTTTCAAAGGTTTAAGAACTAGGCACGCAGGTCCGTCTTGCATTCTACCCTTCTATCACTCTCTTTCATAGATTATTTCATCCACACATCATTTGACAGATAGAGGTAAGCATGACCGAATGGATAAGAGCGTTCACACTTAAACTTCCGGTGTGCTGATGATGAGGTAGCGCCTTCAACCCCTACACCTGTCAGTTGGACTAAAATATTAACTTCTCTTCCTTGACATGGAGAAGTAAATTACAAGTACCTCAGATGTCGGGGAGGATTCACCTGATGGAGAGGGACACTGGTAATAGGGAAAGCAAATCCACACGCAAACATCAGTCCAGTGCACTCCAAGTAGTGGCACTTGGGTAGTAGCAAGTGTGTGAACTACTCGTTCAAAGCGAGCGAACACAAAAACTACAGCGCAGACAAAAATGTGAAGGCGATATGACAGCACACAGCTATAGCAGGTAACAATTGATTTTTTTCCTCCTTTAAATGAGCGATAGCTGTTCAGAGAACATGGCAAACTACTGAACGTACAATGGCGCAGAAAGTCACACACTGTCAATAAATGCTGGTGCCGACGGCAACATCATGTAATAATGACATGCAACTAAGTTTAGTCAACATCTGTTATCTACTGTCTATAGTACCTTGCAGTGTAGGGGGGGGGGGGAGGGCAGAGGGTCTTGAGCCTGAGGAATTAAGGCCGCCTGGCTAGTGCAGTCACCCGAACTGTGCAGGTTCGGATTTTTTTTTTCCCCCGACAAAACAACATAAATAAATCCACACCTTACCGAGGATTCGAACCTGCGTCTCCGTGGAGAGAACGCTGAGCTCTTAACCACTCGCCCTGCCGCTCCCCACTAAACTTAGAGCGTCCTGAAATGTCCACTTCTCTGAGCCTACAGTAAATGCGTATCAATACTTTCAAATGGATTACCATCTTATTTTAAATTTGTCCAACGATTGCATCACCTCAGATATCCGCACCTTTATCCTTCTTGTCAATGAAAGCAAATCACTGCGTCTTAATAAGTAATTCTTACTACTTTCATAGTCTACATATTTGTCAATAGTTTACGCATTACTCTGTGCATCACGCATACGACACACTTCGACTGTCATAATTTCCTCCCTTAGCCATATTGCGTGCGTTAAGCACAACTTTATACCGACAAATTTCCCATTTACGATTCTTCGGTTACTCCATAATCCGTTTCGTAAACAATTCCCAGCTCAGATTTTCATATTTGCACGGATTTATTCCCGTCACATACATGACAAACTCCTATCTTGTCACATCACTACCATAAAATGTCATTTACGAGGTGTTTTCAGCAAAAAACCTTCCGTATAAACGGCGCGTAAAGCGCATTGAAAAAGTTCACAGTTTCACGTGAATATCCAACAACAAAATATCAAATTCACACGACAATTCCTCACTTCGTGGTGGGTGTGTTTGATAAAGTGTGGCTGTACTCACATTTTAATGCATGTAAGATTTCAGATAAAATGTTTGCATTCAAAGTATATGAACATAGTCAGTGCCAAAGAAAAAAATAGGTTTCCACCAAACAAAAATGGAAGGCGTAAAACTGGAGAAGGGGTGTGTCACAGTTATGACTTGCATATCCATTACAGGACGTTGCAGTCAACATCAGCATTTTCCAGTTGGTGTTGATGTAGTTTGCCACTGCTTTCTGAGCGACCGGTTCACATACCCCGTAAGTTACCAACGTTTGCCACTGCTTTCTGAGCGACCGGTTCACATACCCCGTAAGTTACCAACGCGGCGAGAACCGCTACCGATTCTGGCGCAGGTTTCGTTACTCACCAGAATATACGGGATTACGGAGAAAGACGTTAACACCTAGGCCAGGGAGACCGACAATTATGACTTAAAAGTTGTTAATATGGTAGCTGACACTTTGTATTATACAGGGTGTTTGTAAAGTCTCACTACACTTTGTATGCAGAAATAATTTGAAAAATGACGTATAGGACGTCATAAAAATTTGCTCCACAATCCATCGTGAAGCAATATGCAGTGAAAGGCTATCGTCTACTGGAGTAACTATTTGCACTCCAAACAGAATGGTATTATAAACGGAATAAAGAAATTGATTTGGTTGAACAAGTGTTTCGAAATGGCGGTCGATACACACGGAAATAACAACAGACACATTGAAGAAGGTTTTTAAGAATATGAAGAGACATGTGCAGTCACGTCTTGAAGTCCGTGGTGAACATTTCCAACACGTGTTATAATGAATACTCCATTGATGCTTTCCAGCATCCATAAAAGCAGCGTTAGACCATAGCAGTAACTGCTGTAACTAATTTAATGATTGATTGATTGATTGATTTAGGAACCGACATCACAGCATTCGGGACATTCCCATAAGCGCTCCGTCCCCATCCTCAGCAGCCAGCGAAGAGTTCCAACACTAATAGTTACAGTTGCAATCTGATTATATGTCCGTCTCGCCTTTCCTCTGAGCGTCGAGCATCGGCCAGATCCCCTCGTCACACCTCGCTGCCTCATTCTTACCAGACTATGGTGATCCATTTGCTCCTCCGAGGTGTACACGTGCTCCCACAAGGCCGCAACCACGTCTGTCTTGTCATGCATCAATACTCCAGCAAGTTTTGCCGAGCCAGCCAATCTGTCCGCCTGTTCATTCCCCAGCACACCGGCATGCCCCGGAGAAAAGATCCAGGTGATGCTTTCTAACCTCCGAAGCGAAGCAAGCCACTCTGCACGAAGCCTGCCTGTCCTCACCCTCCTCAGTATGTTTTCTGAGTCAGTTACAATCACAATGTGTGTATGTATCCTGTTCTCTATCCAGCGGAAAGCTGCATTGACCACCCCACCTCCATTCTTAAGCTAGATGTTCTGTCATCATACGCCAGGCTCTCCTGCACCAAACGTCGACCATTAGCTTTTGCTAAGAATCCCCAGGCACTTCTCCTACCTCTTAACACCGAACCATCCGTGTAGATAATCACATCACCCGAGCGAGAATTATCCTGAAATAGTTGCTGAATTTCCACTTCCGTGGCCCCTGCTGGCCACTCCCTGCACTCCCGGCTCAATGTGATTATAACTCTGCACAAGTCTGACTGCTCGGCTGGCACTCTGACCCACTCCTCTCCTCGCCTAATGTTCTCCAAGGGGCACACCTGTCTGATCGTATCCTCCGCCTGAGCCATCCATGATTTCCCTCTTATCAGTCTCTGACCCTTCACTACGTCCAGCGCCTCATGCAACGGGTGATCTGTGTCTGCAGCTACTCTGAGGTATGCCTTCGCCTGCATCACCTTGTGCCTACCAGCAACAGTCGGCAGACCAAGGATGTAACGCATACACACTACTGGGGTGTCTCGGGTGCATCCTAGAATGACCCGCATAGCTTCGTTCTGTATGCGCTCTAATCTCACCAGCTGACTCTTTGAGACAGTGAGCAATATTAGTCCATAATCAATCACTGAGAGGATCAAGTGCTGGTATAGTGTGAAGAGCATTCTCTGTTCTGTGTCCATTGCAGCCATAGTGTTAAGTGCATTGAGTCCCTTTTGAGATCTTGTCACAACAGTCTCCACAAGGTCCTTGAAGGACAGACTCCTGTCAAATGTGATTTCGAGATACTTCAGTTTGTTCTCTCTTTTGACGTTTCTCCCATCTATCGTGAGGCTTGGGGCATCATCTCTCACAATCCTGTTGTCCAGAGAGCACCACAAAACAGCCGCCTTATCCGGGTTGATGACAGCACTCATTTCAGTGCACCAGTCAATTACTTTGTCTACTGTCGCCTGTAGCTCCTGGGATGTTTGATCCCTATTTTTCCCCTGCCTGTAAGCAAGAATATCATCTGCAAATGTTAGAATCCTTCCAACCCCTGGTGCTCCTAGGTATGCAATCTTGCTCGTATACACATTAAAGAGCACCGGTGAAATTGCAGATCCCTGTGGCAGTCCCGGGGTTAAAATATGTGGCTCTGAGGTCCATGCACCCAGACGGAGAGCAACCCGACGAGAATGCATGACGGCTGCTATCCAGTTCACCAACCAGGGATTGACCCCCTTCTCCATCAGTGCGGTCATCAAAATATCATAGCGAACTCTATTGTACGCATCCTCGAGATCAAGCGCTGCCGCCATCGTTTCCTGTCTACTCTGGAAGCCCTCATAAACGTCAAAGGCAAAAGTGGCTGCATTTGACCAGGTATCTTATTAGGTTCGTAGTTTATCATACATATTAATTTCCCAAATACTTGCTGCCAGCCTTGGCATCACAGGCACTTTAAGTCCTGATTGATGTTAATTGATAAACCAGACTTGTACGCTATGAGAATTAAATGGCGTTATAATAATTGAAAGCCAGAAGTCAACTTCGTCATTCAAATTCAAGTTGGCGCTCAATTTTGCTATTACTGTTGTAATTTATTGAGCCGAAGTTTTATTTATGCTGTTGGATAGTTGCAATTGTTATATATATACGAACAACAATTGATCAAATTTAATGAATTTGTTAG
>JACEFZ010011233.1:0-32500 GCA_014155875.1 Cepaea nemoralis | reverse complement strand
AGACAATATGTATGCAAATTAAGATACAAATATGCAACAATGTAAGAAAAAATATGCAGACAGATAAGAAACAATATATAGGAAATGTAAGAAACACTACACAGGCAAGTTGAAAAACATAAAATAGAAAAGATAAGAAACAATATTTAGGAAAGGTATCAAACAATATGCAGGAAAGCTGAGAAACATCTAACACAATGGAAGTGTGGACAATGGACATACCTTCATGGACAGTCAGAAAAAGAAAGCTAGACAGTCCTCCAAGAAACAATTTACTCCCGTGAAATGTTTAGACAAATTAGACGTCGGCAGTCACGGTGTTTTTTGGTCATATTATGAGGAGAAATAAAACTGAAAACTAAGTAACAACTGTCTAAATTGGTGGTAAAAGAGCACGGGACGACAAATAAATAAATTCACGAATGGCTGGACCACACGGCATAACCGGTACGAGAACACAGACTTGACCCGTGACTGGCGATTATTTGTAATGAAGAACTATGACTGAGTACGCTCCTTGGCTTGGCACATGTTGATGATTAATTTATTCAGTGCTGAAGGTTAATATATAGCCAAATGTGACCTCCCATCTGAACAGAAGGACGATATACCTCCATAATAAGGCTATCGTGTTATTTGCTTTGTTTTGTGGTATTTCTCGCAATTTCAATGCTCAGTGAATGGAAATTTATATTGCAATATTTGTTTATTTAATTGTGTACCAGATTTGGTCCAAACTTAAGTTTGTTATTTGGCACTGAATCAGTTAATGTACCTTTACATTAAAACACAGAAGAGTGCATGCGATGAATGATCCAGACAATAATTACAGGACAGGGCACTTACGATCTTAATTGGGTGTACTTCTACTCGATGACCAATTATTTCAGGAGTTATGAAAGCTGACATCCTGACCAATAAAAAGATATCAATTGAAACGAGAAAAAGAGTGTTGAGGTGCTACATAGAACCTGTGCTTTTGTATGGATGTGAAGCGTTGACAATGAGCAGTCAAGCTGAAAAACAGCTGATGGATGTGGAAATGTGGTTTCTGAGGAAAATGCAAAAGAATACCATGGACAGACAGAAAAACCAATGAACAAGTCCTTCAAGAAATAAATGAAGATCGTGAACTGATTAGAGAAATTAGACGTAGACAGTCAATATTTTCGGGGTATGTTATGAGAAGAAATGAATTAGTGACAACTGGCAAGATCGAAGGGAGGAGGCCAAAGGGAAGATCAAGAAGTAAATACCTGGATGGCTTGGCCACGTAGCATGGTCGAGACAGAAACACGGAGCTGATCCACGACTCTGGCGAACAAGTGAGATAGCAAAACATGACCCCCCCCCCCCCCCCCCCCACGCTTATCGGCATGGCACATGATGGAAAGCATCCCAACTTTACAATAATTAGCTTCCTTTTAATTACCAGAGTTACCTTTACGTTACAAAAACGTCGTCATTCATGTGCTTAATGGCTTTCCATACTCAACGAACATTATTGTTATAACCCCCAACGATAAAACACCAACATTCACTTGGACATATTGCGTCAAAATATGTCTTTTCAACACCATTACTTCAAAGGCACTACATAGTTCTAAGCCTCTCCAAACTACTTTGTTGTGAACAAAGTTAATCCCTGATTAACTACCAACTTCACTTAGCAGCCAATATTGTTACGGCGATTCTCCAGTGTAGGCATGGAATGAAAACCGGCTTTTTGGTGTGAACACACCCACTTGTGTATGAGTCAGGCAAACCCAATTGATCCCCGTGTGAGGGGGATTGGTTTTATGTGCGCTCTTTATTAACTCACCTCTAGTAGTCATATTGGGATAGGAGGATTCATCATCATGTGTCATGCCAATTATCGTGGGCGGTCATGCTTCACCATCTCACACGATCACAAGAGTCGTGGATCAGCTCTATGTTATTGTCTCCATTATGCCATTTGGTCAAGCCATTTAGATATTTACTTTCCTGCCTTCCCTTTGCTCTGCAAGTTCTCCAGTTTATTTTCTCTCATAATGTGTCCCCCAAAAAATCTGGATCGCTGACGTCTAATGTATCTAATCAGTTTACGGTTTTCATTTGTTTCTTGAAGGACTTGGTATGTACATGGTATTTTTTTGCATTTCCCTCAGAAACCAGATTTCCGCAGCCATCAGATGTTTCTCAGCTTGTCTGCTCATTGTCTACGTTTCAAATCCATACAACAGTACAGGTTCTATGTAGCACTTAATTGTTTCCCGTTGCACTTGACATCTTTTTATTGGCTAGCATGTTTTCCATCTTGCAAACGGCTACCTTTGCCATAGCAATTCTATGTTCTAATCTCTACAAGGCAACTCCTATCAGATGTTATAACTGTTCCGAGATAGTTGTATCGATTCACTCATTTAGTAATATTCCCATTTACTTGTATTTTACAGTTGTGGAATGTCTTTCTTCTTAAAGACGTCCATAATCTGTCTTTTTACATTTTAATTCTAACCCTTGGTGTTCACTGTGTACAACAATCGCATCAACTAATGTTGCAAATTCTTCCAATGTCTGCAATCAATACTGTGTCATAGAGGTTTGTGGGAGTGGGTAAATATCCATCTACCCGGGGGTCTGCAGTAGTGAGCTTGCCTACCCGCCTGGAGGTAATGAGATCCAATCCGGATCGATGATAACGCACCCCACTGATCTCGGCTGAGAGGTCGACCCAGCCTAGTATGGAACCAGGAAATCTCACGAGAAGTAAAGACGACTAACGAGAAACTGACAACATCACCTATGGAATGCCCATCAATATAACATATGAGGCTACCACAATATACCCGACACACCCCTAAAGCGTGCATCTGCGAGCCGAGGGAGTGGCTTGGTTTATTTCAGCTTGAAGGATTTATCTACGAGGATAAGTTAATAAGTAAGTCATAAATGGCTGTAGGAAAATAACGAAAGATGATAACAACTTGAAACCAGTTAATTTTTTTACATACATTGTCCCTTTATTTCTCAACATAATTTCTACTAACATTGATTCACTTATCCCATCGTTTTATCAGTCCCCCCCCCCCTCCCCCAACCTGCTGCAAAGAGCTGCGTGCTTTGTTTTCATTGACCTACCATCCCACAGAACTGTGTGACTTACTTATTGACTCACCCTCGTAACGTTTTCTACCCAGCTATGCACCGCTTTGCGGGACAAACATTTGTCAGCATTAACAGGAAACCCACCTTGGCGGGAGATATTTCGCGAATGACGCCGAAGTTGAATGTGAAGTGAAAACGTGGTTTAGAAAACAGAGCACGCAGTTCTATGCAGCCGGTTTGGGAGGACTCATAAAACGATGGGATAAGTGCATCAATGTTGGTGGAAATTACGTTGAGAAAGAAAGGGACAGCGTATGTATAAAAATAAACTTGTTTCAAGTTTTTATCATCTTTAGTTATTTTTCAACAGCCATTTTTTACTTATTTATTCACTTACCCTCGTAATTGCGTTAATTTCTTATTTCTGCCGTAACTGATGTAGCGAAATATGCCAGGCCATAAATCGTGCAATCTATTGTGTGTGTCTTCGTTATTCAAATTCTGTTGATGTTCGAAAAGGGGAATATATTAAGGAAAATCATTCTGGAGAGATTAAGCGACCTCATTGACAGACTATGAGATGAACAGGCAGGAGGGTTCCGACCAAGCAGATCTTGCATTGGCTCGATAGCTTGTCACATAACGTATAATAATAAAGAAAGGCATTGTACAGAGTAATGAGCATGTCCAACAAGGAGCAAATAGCAACCGTAAACTGATTACGGAAATTAGACAGACAGTCAACAGTTTTTGGACACGTCATGAGAATAAATAAGCTTGATGACTTGGTGACAACTGGGAAGATTGACAGGAACAGAACAAGAGGAGGGCAGAGAAGTAAATGTCCGGGTGGTTTGGCCAAGTGGCATGGTCGAAACAAGATCATGGAACTGATCCACGACTCTGGTGATCGTGTAAGATGGCGAATCGTGACCGCCCACTCTTATCAACGTGGCACATGATAATGGCGACTGAGTTGAACTCATTAATCTATATTGGGCCGGCTTTGTGACCTAGAGGTTATGACTTTTCTCCGTAATCTCGTATACTCTCGTCGGTAACGTGATGACGGTGAGAATCAGCAGTGGTTCGAATCGCATCGGTAACTTACTCGATCGCTCAGAAAGCAATGGCAAACTACTGAGCGTAATCTTGCCAAGACATCAACAATCAGCTGAAAGATGCTGGTGTTGACAGCTATGTCCTGTAAAGGATATGAAAAAAAAAAAAAAATCTACATTGGGTCTGTGGACTAAAAAGCACCGTTGGTGGTATTACTAGGAATTCCCATTGTAATTTGTTTAGACAATAATGTATCCCATAGTATATGACTAAATAAAGTTGAGTTGAGTCGAGAACAGAATCACAGCATTCGGACCATTCCCATTCGTGCTCCGTCCTCATCTGCAACAGCCAGCGAAGAGTCCCAATACTAATGGTACTAGTCTGATAATATATCAGACTGGTCAATCTGGCCAACCTGCAATACGGAATTCTAGGACAGGTCTGACTCGCTTAACCATTCATCATCATCATCCAGTGTCTTGTCGGCTGGCGTGGACGATAACGCCTCTCCACAAATTACGATCTCGGAAGGCATGGATCTGTTTGTGTGTTGACTCCCTTCCGTGCCATGACACAAGACAGTCAAGAATCTTCTCCCGCTGTCTTCTCCTATCTCTCTTTCCGCAAATCTTTCCGGTTGTCACGACATGTTCCAGATTTTGTCTTCTTATAATGTGGCTAAAAAGAAAAAAAAACGATGACTGCCTCATTCTGATGTTTGTGATAAATTGTCTTTGCGACTTAGCTTCCCTCAAAATGTCCAGATTTCTCATTTTGGCTGTATAATTAGCCATTATTATCATCATCACCATTATCACCCAAACCTGACTTGCCGATGGCATGGGCGATCATATTTCTTCACATGTTGCTATCTCCAATAGCATGCAACAAGTTGTGTGTGCCACCTTTCCGTGCCATGATAATATGTTGTCAAGTATCTCAACTTTCTGTCTTCCTCTATCTCTCTTACCAAAATCTTTCCAGTTGTCACTATACGTTCCAATTTCTCCTCTTCTCATGACTTGGCCTAAATGACATCATCCTTTTTCTGATGTTTGTGATAAGTTGTCTGTGTGTCTTAGCCTCTTTCTGATGTTTGTGATAAGTTGTCTGTGTGTCTTAGCCTCTTTCTGATGTTTGTGATAGATTGTCTGTGTGTCTTAGCCTCTTTCTGATGTTGTGATAGATTGTCTGTGTGTCTTAGCCTCTTTCTGATGTTTGTGATGTCTGTGTGTCTTAGCCTCTTTCTGATGTTTGTGATAAATTGTCTGTGTGTCTTAGCCTCTTTCTGATGTTTGTGATAGATTGTCTGTGTGTCTTAGCCTCTTTCTGATGTTTGTGATAGATTGTCTGTGTGTCTTAGCCTCTTTCTGATGTTTGTGATAAGTTGTCTTTGTAACTTAGCCCTGCTTGAAACGTTTAGATTTCTCAATCTGGCTGTCTATATAGCTTTTTGAGAACATGCTCGTTTTCTCCCAAAAGCTGTACTGTCCTGTAGCTGTACTAAAGAGAGAGAGAGAGAGAGAGAGAGAGAGAGAGAGAGAGAGAGAGAGAGAGAGAGAGAGAGAGAGAGAGAGAGAGAGAGAGAGATGGAGAAGAGAGACACTATTTATGTATGTATAAGTACATCTGTGTTAGTAAGTGTGTGATTTTCAGTGAGTATATGTGTATGCGAGGGTGTGTGTGTGTGTGTGTGTGTGTGTGTGTGTGTGTGTGTGTGTATGAGTGTGTTATTTAGTGGGTGCATAACTGCAAGAGTTTGTGTAAATGATGTTAGTGTGTATGTAGGCAGGTGTGTATTTATGTGTGTAAGAATGGGTGTGTGTTATGTCAGACTGACTGTCTCATAACATGGCAATATGCTCTGTTTATGTCCACATTATTCATTTGACAATGTTTGTCTTTCTATGTGAATGTAATATGAACAATAGACAACTGTTGTACGAAAGATGAATGGTTGGAAGAGCCGAATGTAAGACGGGCCTGTGTTCCCAATTTGTGACCCTTTGACAATACAATTCCCTGGTTTGTATTAGTTTAGTTTAGTTTAGTCGTTGGTTCAACATCACGGCACACGGTTTAACCCATAAGTGCTCCGTTTTCATCCTAACTCAAACCTGAGTCTGGAGAAACTCAGCTCAATGCACGAACTCCATTGCATCGGCGAGGATCCTAAAATACTTTGGGTAGATTTTAACTCGAAATTTTGCCTGGGCAGCGCCGTTAGGCTACTCTTTTTTTTTCGATTTCCAACTGCCAAGGGATTGTTTATGTGCGCAACAATACACACGGGCGTCCGATCTCACTACCCAGAGACCAGGGGAAATTTGTATTAACAAGCTTTATCATGCTTCTTATTCGTTACCTAATCCAAAGTCAGGCAAACAATCAGAGAGGACACACTTAAAACTAGTTTGGGAAATTGTCTTTTGAGAAGAAACAAGGTTTGTCGTTTCCTCAATAACCACCAGTAGCCTTCACTTTGTCTACGTCTTTCATTATTAAGATTCATTATAGCATATTGCTTTTGATTTTTCGTACCATTATCATGCGACGTTATGAGAAGACAAACACTGGAGAACTTGTTGACAACTGGCAAGACTGAGGGGGAAAGAACAAGGGGAAGGCAGAGAGATAAATATTTCTACGGGTTGGCCACATGGCAAATTCGAAATAAAATCACCGAGCTGATCCACGACTCTGGTGATTGTGTCAGATTGCGAGGCATTACCTCCCACGATTATCAGCATGGCACATGAAGATGATGATTACCATCAACATCATCATATTATTATTATTATCTTCAAAATCATCATCATGAGCCATGCCAATAGATCTGTACGGTCATGCACCGCCATCTCACATTATGATAATACCTGGATCACGCCAGTGTTTTTGATGCCAAGAAATAAAGGTATTTCTTCCTCTTTCACTCGCTTTTGTTCCAGCAGTGATGTTCTCTCTTCCATCTGTACATTTCCGCAATCACCCGCAATTTTACTGAAGTCAATACGATTCTTCATTTGAAAGGGAAGTAATGAACTAAATTGCGGATGACTTAATATTTCGAGTTACGGTTCTTGAAGTTTGTTTCGTCTTCAAGACTACACAAAGAGGTGCACTGGCTTGACAAAGGGTACAAACAACCTGACTGTATGATAGACTGTACAAGGCAGTCAGGGAGAGTAGTAGTAGTGGAGGTAGTAGTAGTAGTCGTCGTCGAAGTAGTAGTAGTAGTAGTAGTAGTAGTAGTAGTAGTAGTAGTAGTAGTAGTAGTAGTAGTAGTAGTAGTAGTAGTAGATGTAGTTGTAATAGTAGAGGCTGCTGTACTAATAGTAGTATCACCAGCAGCAAACAAATGTTCAAACTTACATACAGGTGGCTTCTTAAATCCAGCCTAGTCCACAAATGGATACTAGGACATTTCCTGTCTAGAGTAATAATGACCACAGTCCACTCTGAAGTGTCATGTGACCTAAACAAATATGGGTCAAGCGTCTTATGTCCACTTCGGGTCAAGGCGTATGAAAATTTTTCTTTGCTGACTTGACTTTCCTTGTTCAGGTGTCTAGTCTGGACCACACATCGCCGATCACGACCCACTAAACTAGACATGATCGATCACGACCCAGAAAACTAGATATCGTCGATCACGACCCACCAACCCAGACATCGGCGATCACGACCTATCAAAACCCTCTGTCATCTGTTATATGTTTATGAAGTGTGCCGTTTATATTGTTAATTGCAGCCCAGCAGTTTAAGCTCTCCATATATAGGGTGTATATTTAATGACTGTGCATTGTTTGAAAATATTGCCTGTCCAAGTTTTGCATTCACCCTCTGTAAACTTCATGCAACATAATAGGTAAATACAAAACTTGGAAAGGCAATATTTTCAAACACTGCAGAGTCATTAAAAATACACCCTGTACATCTCATGGCGGAATGTATAAGAGAGCTCACTCTAAAACTGCCGGTGTACTGAGGCGAGTTAGCGGGTTCAACCTATCCACTTTGGGACGTAAATTACAAGTACCTCAGAAGTCGTAGTGGGCTCCCTTGACGGCGAGGGACAGTGATAAAAGCGAAAGGTAGCCATTGGTAATATGGAAAGGTAGGCCAGACGCAGAAATCAGTTTAGCGCTGACTACTCTTTGGTTAAGAACGAGCAAGCGAAAAAAAAACAACAACACATCTTTTCGGTCTGCCTCTGCATTTCTTGAATAGAATATTTCAGGCGAGGTTAAGTTCTATATGGTAGTAAAGTTAGTTGCATGTCCTTTACAGGACGTAGCAGTCAACACCAGCATTTTTTAACGGAGCATTTACGGAGTCTTCGTGGCGAAGTGGTCAAGACGTTTGACTCAGGCTCTGAAGGTTGTGGGTTCGATTTCGAGTCGCGTACTTCGGTTCACGAAGTAATCGCTAGAGCTACGGAGTTCGTGCTTTGTGCGACGCTTTCCGCGTTGCAGAAAGAGACCGAGACATATGGGATTAAACCCGTTGCAATGAAGTCGACCCTGTCGACATTTAAATATTTTTTGCTGTTGTGATCTCTTAGCAAGAGACAATAAATGACAGTTGTTAATATTCCTCACCTGTAGGGTTATAAGACTGACCTTTAGCAGCCCACTTCCGCACACACCTTTATCCCCGATACACAGGTCGGGTTCAGCACGCAATACAAGCGTGAGCTCAGCCACATACACACGAGGCGTACTGTACACACGTGTTGACGCAGCAGCAAGGGAGGGGTAACGTCATCTCAATCATTCAATCAGGTGCCGTCTCCACAATGAAGGTTGGCTACAATGGATCTCTAACACCGTATTCTCTCGCCTTGACTGTATATTCTGTCAGGCTGATGTTCGTCCATCTCTTGATGTTATCTTCCTACTTGTATCGTTGTCTGCCTCCTGCTCGCTTGCCCTCAACCTTGCCCTCGAGTAGGGTTTTTATAAGAGCATTATGTCTTTTAATATAGCCGACATATTTCACTTGCCGTTTTTTTTTAAATTAACGTCAGCTAAGTAACCTCTGCCGGCTTCGTGGCTTAGAGGTTATGACTTTTCTCCGTAATCTCGTATACTCTCGTCAGGTAACGTGATGACGGTTCAAATCAGCAGTGGTTCGAATCGCATCGGTAACTTACGGGGTATGTGAGCCAGCCGCGCAGAAAGCAATGGCAAACTACTGAGCGTAATCTTGCCAAGAGATCAACATACAGCTGAAAGATGCTGGTGTTGACAGCTAAGTCCTGTAAAAAGGATATGCTAAAAAAAAAAAAAAAAGTAACCTCTATGTATTGGTAGACAGAGAGGCAGAGAGATGGACGTACGGACGTACATATTAAAGATCTTCGGCAGTTGGAAACCGAAAAGAGTAGGCCGATTAGGTCGCCGCAAAGGTAGAACTGTACAGGTAAAATACTGTCAGTATACACACATGTGAACGACTGCTGTTTAACGGAGTTCATGTCCTGTGCTGAGATGTCTCTTGTGTGACCCAAGGAAGAAAACTAATGAACTCACTTGCGATACCAATATTATTTTTTTAGTGCGCTCGCTGGCTTTGAACTAAAGCGTAGTGCATACACACTACTTCTAGTAGCACTGCACTGAATTTTGCGTGTGGATCGGCCTTCCCTATTGCCAGTGTCAATCGCCATCAGGCGAACCTACTCCAAACTTCCCTATTACCAGTGTCAATCGCCATCAGGCGAACCTACTCCAAACTTCCCTATTACCAGTGTCAATCGCCATCAGGCGAACCTACTCCAAACTTCAGAGGTACTTGTAATTTACGCCCCCATGTCAAGCACGAGACGTCAACATTTTAGTCCAAATGACCGTTGTTGGGGGTTGAACCCCTTAATTTGGCATCAGCTCAAAGGATGTTTAAGAACTAGCCATCTTATCCATTCAGCCACGCTGATCTCTAAACGTGGGCTGTCCTGGTTCGTCATCGTCTTGGAAACGCGGTATAAGTACATGCCGGTAATGGACCCTAGCTATAACTTCTTCTTGAAGTTGAACGGGGTAGGAGTAATGATGAAAGCGAATAGAAATAGTAAAATCAAAACTAAACAGGGTATATGTTTCGACCCCGTGACTAAACCAGTCCTGCAAACAATTCAAGACATACTTAAAAGTCGCTTAAAAGTCGGCAGTGTCGACTTCATTGCACCGGGTTTTTATCCCATATGGCTCAGTCTCTTTCCGCAGCGCGGAAAGCGTCACACAAAGCACGAACTCCGTAGCTCCATCCACGACCCACACGAGTCTCCGAATATAAATTCACTCGTGAACCGAAGGACGTGGCCCGGAATCGAACCCACAACCTTCGGAGCCCGAGTCAAATGGCTTGACTACTTCGCCACGGAGACTCCCCTACAAGACATACATGTGAATTGAACCCATATCCAAAACGCTGGCAACCCAGTAATCTATCGGGAAGGCTGTGCGAGAAACGCTTATTGTAATATATAAAACAATTAGACCCCAACGCCCATATCAAACGATATGATTTTCCTCCGTAAAGGCTAGATTTGTTTCACCAGCTTAACTCGGATTAAATTATATCCCCGATGCTTGATCAACACTCGATACTTTAAAGGCGCCGAGTGGTCTAGACTCTAAATGGGTTAGATAATTTAGAATGTGCTTTTAGACCTAGCTTCTTTAGTCTAAAATCAAAGCCGTCTTTAATCCATGAAATCATATAAAAAGCTATTTGCTTGCGATTCAACTTTTAAATTATGGAATTTTGAACGCTGTTTGTGAAAGAAACTGAAAAAAAAAATTCAGTTGACTTTAAATAAAATGGGTGTATAAGCTGTATGAAACGTAAATTAGTTCGTTTATCAAACTTCGCCGTAATGTTCCAAAGTGTGTGCTTAAAAACACGAAAGAAGAAACCAAAGATATCACTCCAACAGCCAATAAAATAGGGCCCACGCTAAAACGAAGTCTCAGATGTAGCACGCATAATCTTGCTAACGCGAGAGACGGTAGTACGGAGTCATTAGGTGCGGGGTTTCATAAACAACCGTCATTGATGGTAATCTCTTTCTCAGTGCTACAGGAAGTAAATATGATTCTGATGCTGGCTTCTGTATCATCGGGTAAGACGCAGTAATAAGTGCAGTTTAGTGATACACTAATTACCAGGAGTGGCGATACCCTTACAAGATCCCACCTATCGGGATTTAATCAAAATGGGAGTGTGTAGTTCTTGTTTTCTGCTCATAAAGAACGGCAGGGTTATCCGATTTTTCGCGGGGGAGATAACGTTCCTTCTCTGTACCTGCGAGTGTAAATTAAATGTTACTTTCAGGATTGCTGTTGGTCATATGTGAAATATTTTATAGATGGGGTATTTTACAAGTATAGACATGGCTTAATGAAATATGTCGTTCCGCGCTTACTTGTCGCCTCTTCCTCTTGCTCCTCAACTCCCTCCTCCTCCTCCTCCTCCTCCTCCTCTCGCCCTTCTCTTCTCCATTATCTCCTCCTCTATGTTCTTTTCCTTCCTCTTGGTATTGTTGTTGTTGATGTTGTTGTTATTGTTGTTGTTGTTGTTGTTGTTGTTGTTGTTCTTCTTCTTCTTCTTCTTCTTCTTCTTCTTCTTCTTCTTCTTCTTCTTCTTCTTCTTCTTCTTCTTCTTCTTCTTCTTCTTCTTCTTCTCTTCTTCTTCTTTCTTTCTGTTTTGCTAAGGACATGCTACATAGCTAGACATCCACATCTGCAATTCAGAGATCAGAATTTGCCATATTGCCACCCATGTACGTGCATCTGCTCTTCTAGACGTAACCCACCAATAGCTGTCTCCATCTCTCTCTCTCTCTCTCTCTCTCTCTCTCTCTCTCTCTCTCTCTCTCTCTCTCTCTCTCTCTCTCTCTCTCTCTCTCTCTCTCTCACTACCCGAGAGTAGGATTCCACACCATGTAATGATCTTGCCATAGCGGCTGCCTCATAGCCTACTCTTTTTCTTTGCATATCCCTTACAGGACATTGCAGTCAACATCAGCATTTTTCAGCTGCTGTTGATGGACTAGGCAAGATTACGCTCAATAGTTTGCCATTGCTTTCTGAGCGACCGGCTAACATACGTACGTTACCAACGCGGCGAGATCCTCTACCGATTCTCGCACAGGTTAGGTTACTCACGAAAATATTCGGGATTACAGAGAAAGACGTTAACTCCTAGGCCAGGGAGACGGCTCTTATCGATTATAAATACAGTGCAAAATTAAAAAAAATGTTAGGTATATGTGACTCCAGCGAATAACTGAGAGATAATAAATAATACATACATACATACCTTATAACGAATAACTGAGAGATAATAAATAATACATACATACATACCTTATAACGACCGCAAAACTGACAAACGAACATCGCAACGTAAAAATAATGATAATAATATGAACATAACAATAAGATAAAAATAAGTTAAACCACAAGACAACTCTAAACTAGATTAAAATCGAAACTCGATTCGTTGTGATGTTATTTATTTGTATCTTATTTTATGTTATTATTATCATTGTTATTTTTACACTGTAAATTCCCTTGGCCGGATGTGCTTTGTTTGTAAGGTGTGTACGCTGTGTCTGTGAATTTATTATCTTGTAATTTTATCCCAGTAGTCGTACATACCAAACTGTTTTAAATTTGTTTTGGTATATCCCCTACAGCTGTCACTTTTCTTATCGATTAATCAGGTGCCGTCTCCACAGTGAAGGATGGCTGCAATGGATCTCCAACACTGTCTGTCTCTCGCACTGACTGTACATTCTGTCAGACTGATGTTCGTCCATCTCTCGTTGTTGTCTTCCCACTTGTATCATTGTCTACCTCTTGCTCGGCTTGCCTTCAACATAGTTCTCCAGTATGGTTTTCATGAGATGTTGTGTATTTTAACGTGGCCGACATGTTTCACGTCTCTTTTTTATTTCTTTCATCAGCTATCTTTTCCTTCCCATTTTTTCTACATCCTTTTCATTTTATTGTGTTTGTTTCCATGAAATACGACACAATCTTCTGTAAATCCACATCTACAGGACTCTATTCGACTTTCTAATTGCTTGTTGAATGTCCATGCTTCCGCGCCATTTAGCAGTTTGAATATACAAAACATTTGGCAATTATAATTGCAATATCCCTTACAGGACGTTGCAGTCAACATCAGCATTTTTCAGCTGCTGTTGATGTTCAAGGCAAGATTACGCTCAGTAGTTTGCCATTGCTTTTTGAGCAACCGGTTCACATATCCCGTAAGTTACCAACGCGGCAAGAACCGCTACCGATTCTCGCGCAGGTTACGTTACTCACGAGAATATACGGGATTACGGAGAAAGACGTTAACATCTCGGCCAGGGAGACCAGATTTATAAATTTTAATGCGGTGTTAATCTCTCTAAATGTGAATACCGATTTTATGATGTTGAAAGCATTTTTGGCCATTCCTATTCTCTTTTCGATTTTTGTTTCACTTCTACCATCATCTAATAATACATGTGCAAACAGAGATAATTATTTTATGTGAGCAATGTGCACTCGGTCAGTTCCTGTGTTTTAGTGCTTGTATGAGAAAGCAAGCTATGTAATCTCACTACCCAGGAGAGGAAATGAGCTGTCATATTATATGTGATCACTGCTATACTTGGAGTGAACCTGATACCGTCTAAGGTCGGAGTCTTAACTAGAGCCCCACAGCCACGCAGTACAAAACTATCGCCTGGAAATATCGAAATTCAGACTTCAAGAAATTAGAGTATCCAAAGGTTTTAGGAAGGTTGATTAACTATGTAGATATCATCACTTATCTAGATTGTGTTGGTGAAATGTTGCTTGAGGCTAATGAACGCAACGTCACAATCGGGGTAGACGTCAACTGCAGGTGATTTACCTATCTGACCTAAAACTTAATATATGATGCGTTCAGTATAACGCAGGCCCGCTTTATTTCCCCATAACATTACGTGGTACCATTTTAGAGCTGGGGTAACTTGATACAGCAGATTAATTTTAATGTAAATTCTCCATTTCAATGAAGATTTTAACAGAAATACCCGGCCTGCAGGCTGCTAGTAGGACCATCTGCATGCGTGGGCAGACACTGAACGATCGCCAGTTTTTACTGTTGTTGCCGCCAACCCTGGAATACGTTGGTTGTCTTGTCATAAAGACTCCAAATTCTTATCAATAAATCTGTTTTCTTTTCACACATGTGGGCACAGAACACGGAGAAGCTGAAAGATAAAAATTACAAACATCTGGATAAAACATAAAATATGCAATAGTCTGTTTTAATTTTACATGCAAGATTAATCAAAAATATTTACCGTGTGTCCAGGTGTTGTACCATTCTGAGAACCACTGGTAATCCAATTTTTTCAGAAATTTCACTTCCATTTCACCAGAGATGTTTGAGAAACCACACACTATATAATCTTGTAGAATATGAAACACACAGGGAGTATAAACAGTCGCAAATACGACAGGTTAGCATACATTTCATTTATAGATACCCTACTTTTTGGTGCCAATATAGTTTCATGTATATAAAATTGCTTTATTCTCTACTTATAATGCCACTATAGTTTCTATTATATAAGATTGCTTTAGTGTATATTCTGCTTATTAGTGCCAACCGGCTTCGTGGCGAAGATTTACGGACGCAGTTCGTAATCCGGAATACAGCGTTCGAAACACCGGTGTGTTGGTTATTTTTTTATGAAATGGTATGGATGCCGGTTGTTCAAAAAGCAGTGGCAAACTACTGAATGTAAACTTGCCCAGGAATTACGAACAGCCAAACAAATGCTGGAGTTGACTGCTACGTCCGTAAAGGATATGCAACTAACGTTTCTATTAGTGCCACTACATTTGCTCAAATATAAGATTGCTTTATTGTATACGCTGCTTATTAGTGCCAATACAGTTTCTATAATGTAAGATTATTTATTTATACTCTTCCTTTTAGTGCCACTTCAGTTTCTATAATACAAAATTGCTTTATTTTATACTTTGCTTATTAGTGCCACTACAGTTTACATTATATAAAACTGCTTTGTGCTCTGTTTATTAGTTCTACTGCAGTTTCTATTATATAAGATGGCTTGTGTGACCACTGCTATACTGGGAGTGAACCTGATAACGTGTAGGTCGGGGGCCTAACTAGAGCCCCACAGCCACGCAGTACAGAACTGTTGCCGTAGTCTACACGTAGGTATAATGTGCTAGATATATCACACTTGTTTATTGAACCAACAATAACTACTTAACTAGGTCTAAATCTACACGTAGACATAATGTTCTAGATATATCACACTTGTTTATTGAACCAACAATAACTACTTAACTAGGTCTAAGTCTACACGTAGGTATTATGTGCTAGATTTATCACACTTGTTTATTGAACCAACAATAACTAGTTAACTAGGTCTAAATCTACACGTAGACATAATGTGCTAGATATATCACACTTGTTTATTGAACCAACAATAACTACTTAACTAGGTCTAAATCTACACGTAGACGTAATGTGCTAGATATATCACACTTGATTATTGAACCAACAATAACTACTTAACTACCCCCAAGCTTACACGTAGGCATAATGTGCTAGATTTATCAGAATCAATTTATCACATTGCTTTTTATTATCACACTTACTTAACTTTTCCTATATTTACGCTTAAACAAGAATGTCTAAATATATCAAATATCTTTATTTAACTATTCTTAAATCTCCACGTAGACACGGATGTAAATATATAAAATTCCATTAATTTGTTAAAAATAACTACCAGCATATCTACACGTAGGCATTAATGTGCTAGATAGATAACATTGCTGTATTTTATCACCAACGACTACCAAACTGTCTGACTGTGATAAATATTTCAAACTGCTTATGGTTCTTGGATCAGCTCAGTGTTTCTGTCTCGACCATGCCATGTGGCCAAGCCATCCAGGTATTTACTTCTTGGTCTTCCCCTTGGTCTGTTCCCTTCGATCTTGCCAGTTGTCACCAAGTTCTCCAATTCATTTCTTCTCATAACATGCCCAAACAATTTTGACTGTCTACGTCTAATGTCTCTAATCAGTTTACGATCTTCATTTGTTTCTTGAAGGACTTGTTCATTGGTTTTTCTGTCTGTCCCTGGTATTCTTTGCATTTTCCTCAGAAACCACATTTCCACAGCCATCAGATGTTTTTCAGCGTGTCTGCTCATTCCACGCTTTACACCCATATAACAGAACAGGTTCTATGTAGCACTTCAACACTCTTTTTCTCGTTTCAATTGATATCTTTTTATTGGTCAGTATGTTTTTCATCTTGCAAAAGGCTACCTTCGCCATGGCAATTCTTGTTCTAATCTCTTCAAGGCATCTCCCATCAGATGTTATGACTGTTCTGAGATAGTTGTACCCATTCACTTGTTTAAGAATATGCCTATTTACTTGAATATTACATTGTGGTATTTCTTCCTTCCTAGTGACGAAAATAACCTGCGCATTCTTACAATTCATTTCTAACCCTAGTTGTTCACAGTGTGCAACAACCGCATCTACTAAATTTTGCAGGTCCTGTTTATTGTCTGCAATCAAGGCTGTATCAACTGCGTATGTAATGTTATTGATGTATCGTCCCCCAATGTTGATTCCTTCCAAATCTTCTATATTTCTGAAAATATGTTCACTGTATAGGGAAAAAAGATCTGGAGACATTACACATCCCTGCTTCACACCTCTCTTAATAGGCTGATATTGACCTACTTGATTATCAATTCTTATGGCAGCTTGTTGTTTCCAATATATGTTTTCTACAAGTCTAAGGTCTTTTCCATCAATTTGTAGATCTTCAAGCATCCTTATCATATCGACATGTCTCACTTTATCGAAAGCCTTTGTGTAGTCAATAAAGCAGATGTGTAGATCTTTGTTTACTTCTATAGAACGTTCAATTACTGTTCTCAGTATGTACACAGCATTTACTGTACCCTTGCCCTCTACAAACCCACATTATTCCTCTCCTATTTCAGGTTGTATTTTCTTCCTAACTCTTTGCATGATAATTCTTAGCAAAATCTTCGTGATGTGACTCATTATACTAATTGTTCGATGTTGATCACTTTCCAAGGCTCCTGATGTCTTTGGGATTGCAATAAATACAGAATTGCATAATTCATGAGGTATATCTCCAGTATCATATATGGTATTCAGAAGATTATTAACTTGATCTATTCCGTATTCTTCTAAAGTAGGGGTGGGCAAACTACGGCCCGCGGGCCGCATGCGGCCCGCCAAGTGATTTTATGCGGCCCGCGAGGGCATTTAAAAATTTAAAAAAAATAATTCGTTTTTAAGTTATTTTGTTGAATTTTAAAGAATTTCATGTACCGTTATGATGAGTATCAATAACAAACGTAAGATTGAAGATGAATGCCGTGTTTTTAATGATGAATGGACAACTAAGTATCGTTTTATAAAAGTTGGAAGCAAATCAATTTGCTTGTTTTGTCGAAAGTCAGTGCCTGTCTTCAAGGAGTACAATTTAAAAAGACATTATCAAACAAAACATTCCTATTTCGGATACAATTTAACGACCGAAGAGAAGGAAAGGAAATGCCTTGAGTTGGTGAAAAATTTTGAGAAACAGCAAACTGTTTTCACTAAACAGTCTTCAATTTAAGATGCTGCAACTGAAGCTAGTCTTGTGCTGTCACACAGAATTGTAAAACAGAACAAGCCATTTTCTGATGGCGAGTTCATCAAGGAATGTTTGCTAGATGCAGCAAACATTATGTGTCCAGAACAAAAAAAAAAAACCAGATTTGACAACATTACTTTATCAAGGAGAACTGTGGTCAGACGTGTTGACAAGATCAGTGACAATTTGATGCATAAACAATTTTTGTGGTACTCTCTTGCATTGGATGAGAGTACCGATGGACATGATACTGCCCAATTATTGATATTTATACGTGGAATAAACACTTCTTTCAAACTCACTGAAGAGTTACTGAGTGTTGAGTCACTCAAAGACACAACCACAGGTCATGATATATTCGATGCTGTTACTAACTGTATTGAAAGAACTGGGTTGGTTTGGAACAAGATGGCAAGTGTTACAAGTGACGGAGCTCGTACTTTGACTGGAAAAAATGTAGGTCTGGTAAAGTTGATAAGTGATAAGATTAAAGCAGAATATATAGACCACACATTATTACCACTTCACTGTGTGATTCATCAAGAAAGTCTGTGTAAAACTGTTTTGAATATCAAGCATGTTATTGACCCAGTTGTCAGTGTCATCACCTCATCAGATCAAGAGGACCTAATCACAGACAGTTCAAGTCATTACTTGACGATTTGGAAACTGAACATTCCGATGTCCTGAACCACACCAATGTTCGATGGCTGAGTCTCGGCAAGGTGTTGAGGCGAGTGTGGGAATTCAGAGAAGAAATAGTGATGTTTCTAGAGATGAAGGGCATTGAATGTGACTTTAATACTAACATTGTCAACAAAGAGTGGCAGTTAGACTTTATGTTTGCCATTGAAATTATGGAAAAGTTAAATGAATTGAATGTGAAACTTCAGGGCAATGGTGTGTTTGCACATGAATTGTATGTATATGTAAAATAATTTCTGTCAAAACTCTCACTGTTCTCCAGACAAGCAAGTGAAAAAAGATTTTTGTCACTTCCCTTTGCTGAAACAAGAAACCATTTCTGGTGAAATGACTGAAAAATACAAAGCCCAATTAGATACATTATTGAAGAATTTGGATGGAGATTCCAAGATTTCAAGAAATTAGAGCCATAGTTCAATATTCTCAATTAATCTTTTAGTGCAGAAGCTGATACAGCCACAGAGGACATACAGTTGGAGTTGCTTGACTTACAAGCAGATCATGACCTGAAAGAGAAATTCAAGACTGATGGTTTGCTGGATTTCTATGGATCGTTATCACAAGGATCATTTACCAACTTGAAAAACTTTGCAGCTAAACTTTTATCATTATTTGGATCAACATACATTTGCGAACAAGCATTCTCTTGCTTGAAGATCAACAAATCTAAGAATAGGTCTTTATTGTCGGACTGCAACTTGCATGCTGTCATGCGAATTTCAACAAGTAAACTTGCTCCAGATTTCAAGAATATTGTCAAAACTTGCAAGCAGTTACATACATCTCATTAGAAATCAACAACTGTAGTGACAATGTAGTCGCTGTGTGTCTAAATTAAAGCCATTGATAGATAATAAAGAATATTTGTTATAATAACAAGTTGTAAAATCGTGTTAACAAATTAGTAAAAGTTTTTGTCCATATTACCAAATATAATGTATAAGTGCATAAGGAAAATAAAGTTGCAATAATTAGTTATTTATACTGCTTAATAACCTATAAATAATTAATAATTACTTAATGTGATAGGTTGCTGTAAACAAAATGGATATATATATATATATATATATATATATATATATATATATATATATATATATATATATATATATATATATATATATATATATGCGGCCCGCCAATAGCTTTACATTTGTCAATGCGGCCCTCCGCACGAAAAGTTTGCCCACCCCTGTTCTAAAGCATTGACCATTTTGTTGTGACGCTGTCTGAACTGGGGGTCTTGCAAGATTTCATATGGTTAAGAGCATTCTGAACCTTCATCTTCAAAATTGATGGTCCTTAACTATTATCTTGAATATCATACTGTTCTTCTCTCTTAACATCATAGAGGTACTTCACATAATCTGACCATACATGTAAAATCTGATCTTTTTCTATTATGATTTTTCCATCTTTTGTATTTAGACAGCCTGCTGATGTATGTGGTCTTTGATTAGTAAGCTCCCGAATTCTTTTGTGCATTAGTTTGGTATTTTTACTATTGTATTTTTGTTCAATTCCTGAGCAATTTTTCTCGAGCCATGCTTCTTTTGTCTCCTTACATAATGTTCTGACTTTTCTGTGAATTTCTTTATGTTTGGCCGGATTATTTCTGTTCTGTCTTCTTGTTTGCATTAGCTGTAAAATTTCTTCAGTCCTCCATGTCTGACGACCCACTTTCTTTAATTTTGGAATAGTTCATTCTGCAGCTAAACTGATTGAATTCTTCAACATTTCCCATTGATCATCCACATCTTGAAATAGGATCTCTAGATCAGATAATACATCAAATTAGTTCTTTACTTCTATATTAAAATTATCTTGTATTTCTTTGTCAGTTTTCAATGTGCACAAATCGTATTTAGTGTTTCCGGTTGTATACTTGACTTTCTTTAACTTTACCCTCAGTCCACCTGTAATTAATCTGTGATCAATGTGACAGTCTGCATTGGGAACTGTTTTTACGACTGTTAGCGCATTTCGAAACCTTCTGCTAATCAGGACGTAATCTATCTGGTTTTTAATCCTGCTGTCTGGAATGTTCCTTGTCCATAAGTTTCTAGGATGTTGTTTAAACCAGGTGATTCCTACAATCATTTCTTGTTCTTTTGCCCATTCTGCAGGTCTGTGTCCTCTTTCGTTTCGCTTTTCCAAACCACGGTTGCCTACACTGCATCCATCGCCTTGATTTCCCACTTTTGCGTTGAAATCACCCATTATAATATTTATTTATGATTTTTTACATTTCTTCAAAGCAAACTCCATGTCATTATAAAATGCATCTATACCTTCTTCACTGCATTCATTTGTCGGAGCAAGTATTTGAATGACATTTATTTTAAAAGGTCTTCCGTTTAATTTTACTAATAGAATCTCTGTCTGACACAGCCCATTATCCTTTGATAGAATTTGATGTTTGCCGATCTAACATAATGACAACACCTCTTTGCTGTTCTTTTCCTCCAGAATAAATAATCTTACAATCCTCTCCTGTCTTGATCCCTGCACCTCTCCATCTGGTTTTACACATTCCTAATATATTAATATTCTCTCTTCCCATTTCTTGTTTGATGTTATCCAATTTTCCACCTGCATTCATTGTTATGACATTCCAGGTTCCTATCTTTAATGATAATAAAAGACTTATTCCATACGATACTCTTCATTTTCTAAGATGCGGCTTTTACTTGCCCTATTCTGCTCTTGCCGGTCTCTCTGGCTGTGGGGTTACAACACTTTCTCTCTGTAATCCCGTTTATCACGCAGAGTCTCGTAGCGGAGCGAGAACTGAGGCGGTTCGACCCCCGCTCGTTACTTGCGGGATACTGAGCCGGCCGCTCAGAAAGCAATGGCAAACTACTGAGCGTAATCTTGCCAAGAGATCAACATACAGCTGAAAGATGCTGGTGTTGACAACTAAGTCCTGTAAAAAGATATGCTAAAAAAAAAAAAAAAAAAAAAAAAAAATTCTGCTCTTAATCTCTGTTGTACATCTTACATCTGATGTTATAGCTGCCCTTAGGCATTTAAAATTATCCACTTGGTTAAAAATTTTCCTTTCTATTTATATGTCACATTTTGTGTCACAATTTTCGTTGATATCACCATTGTTATTGTTTTCTTGATATTCAAGGAGAGTCCTTTATTTGCATTCCCTGTTACTACAATGTTCAACATTTGTTGTAGGTCATCTTTCCCATCAGTGTTGCTATCTTCCAATATTTTAATCAGTTCATCATGTTTTACTTTATCAAATTCATTAGTATAGTTTATGAAGCACATATATACGTCTTTCTTTGTCCCTATTGACCATTCACGAGAGTTACAATGCATACATTAAACAGTATGCACTATCTACTTTCATACAAACAGATGTCTACATTTTTACAATCAGACATCTACTTCTCTACAATAGGAATTCTAATATTCTCGAACTAGATATCTACATCTCTACAAACATATATCTACTTTCTCTAAACATATATCTACTTCGTAGCAAGCAGATATATACTTTCATACAAACATATATCTAATTCTTTACAAACATACATCTACTTCTCTAAAACCATATACATGCTTCTCTTTAAACATATATCTACTTCTTCATAAATATGTATCTGTATCTCTAGAAATATATATATATATATATATATATATATATATATATATATATATATATATATTAGTGTCAGGTCTTAGTCAGATATGACTGAGCTACCGTATAACAGTAGACGGTACTACCTGCTTTCTGTTAGCGCCGAACGTTGGGCGGCGCTTACCAAACCCGACACCCCACATTGTGCCAATGGCTTCGGGCGGAAGAGCGCAATTGGGAGGGTACAAGCCTTACCCTGGTGCGAGGAAATGCAAGCTAAAGACAAAATGTCATGGCAGGGCAGACCAGGCCCTAAGCCTTGGTTGGCGGCTGGTCTAGGATCGAAGCTCCGACAGGCGGACAGTTAGAGCATTGCTTTGCTGATCCGGCAGCTTCTGCAGCTTGTCTTGTTCCAGATGTAGGGGTGTTACCTTTCCTCTGGAGTGAACTAGGCAGGCCGAGAGAGGGATCATGCTGCATGGGCAACACATGATCTCTATATTTTAGCCCAGGCTTTGTGCTATGGAGAGGCAATAACTCCATCCCTGGTCTTAACTGGTCTCGGAATCAAAGCGAGAGGCAACTGTTACGGGTTATAAGTCCCTGTCAATTGGCGTAGACATGGGGCGCCACGCGTTGCCTCTGACGGTGGGAGACACCTACAGGTGTCACTGATCAGCTACCGCCCGCCTCAAGCTGGGCAGCCCCCGGCCAATTGGGTGCTGATCCGCCACAGCCTGCCTGCTTCAATGGGTGCTTGGGGCTAGGACAAAATCTGAATCGCAGGCTGTAAAACCAATGCACCAGGTACAAACAAAAATAAAATAGAAACCTCAAGCTACGGCTTGCAACCTGGAACGTGAGAACCATGTGTCCAGGATTTTCCACTGACTTGACCAATATTGACGATGTGAGAAAAACGGCTGTGATTGATGCCTGAACTCAATCGTCTTAACATTGATATTGCTGGCCTGCAGGAGACTCGCCTCGCTGAGGAAGGGTCACTCAGGGAAAACAATTACACCTTTTTTTGGAAGGGTAGAGGGCAGGCAGAAAAAAGGCAACACGGTGTGGGCTTTGCAGTGAAGAATTCGCTACTGGGAATGATTGAAATTCCAGCAGGAGGAAATGAAAGACTATTATCCCTGCGCTTGGCAACCTCTTGTGGTTTTGCCACCATTATTACTGCATATGCACCGACACTCGATTCCTCTGATGATGTGAAGGATTCGTTCTATGAGGAGTTAGACTCCGTGATCAAGGCAGTTCCAAAATCTGACTACATTTATATGCTCGGTGATTTCAATGCTCGTGTGGGCAAGGACTCGAGTTCATGGCCAGTGTGCCTTGGAAAATACAACATCGGTCGCATGAATGAAAATGGGCAAAGGCTGCTGGAGCATTGCACCAGTAATGACCTATGTATTACAAACTCCTTTTTTAAAACAAAAGAGATGCATAAGGTCACATGGAAACATCCAAGATCCGGCCATTGGCACCAGCTGGACTTCATCATCACACGGAGACAACATCTGAACCATATATCATTGACTCGAAGTTACCACAGTGCTGACTGTGATACGGATCATTCTTTGGTTGTTGCAAGGGTTAGACTGAGACCAATTAGAATCTACACAGCTAAACACACATCTAGCCCCAGGATTAATATTATTAACACTCACGATCCTGAAAAGTGCTTTCAGTTTCAACAGCAACTTGAAGACGCTTTCACTGATACACCAGAAAATTTTACAGTAAATGAAAAGTGGGGTCAAATTAAGGAAACTCTTTATAAAACTGCCGTAGGGGTTTACGGCACTGTGGATCATAAGAGGCAGGACTGGTTTGCGGCAAACAGCGAGACTCTGCAGCCCTTGATTGATAAGAAGAAGAAAGCTCTCTTAAGAAACAAGGAAAGACCAACGCGTAACACTCTGAGTGAGCTACGGCAAGCTAGGAAGGATGTGCAAAAGGCTGCCAGGCAGTGTGCAAACGATTATTGGATCAAGTTATTTGAGTTCATTAAAATCGCAAGTGATAAGGGAAACATAAGAAGCATTTATGAAGGAATAAAGAAAGCCTGTGGTCCAGTGATCAAAAGAAGTGCACCATTGAAAACCTTGACTGGAGAAATCATCACTGATAAGAAACAGCAGATGGACAGATGGGTAGAGCACTATTTGGAGCTTTACTCAAGTGACACCAAACTAGCGGTTGATGCCCTCAACGCTATAGAGGCTCTACCAACTCTTGACCACCTGGACACACTTCCCACCATAACAGAAGTTAAGTGTGCTATAAATGAACTTGCATCTGGCAAGGCTCCAGGTAAGGATGGGATTCCAATAGAGGTTATCAGGAAGTGGCAAGACACACTCACTCTACAGATCCACCAGCTAATAGAGCTATGCTGGCGAGAAGGTCAAGTCCCACAGGATTTCAAAGATTCAAGCATCATAACACTGTACAAGAACAAGGGCGATCGGAGCGGCTGCAACAACTGTAGGGGTATCTCACTTCTGTGTATTGTTGGAAAAGTATTTCCCAGAATTGTTCTGCGCAGACTTCAAGTCTTAGGAGATCAAGTCTTCCCCGAATCACAGTGTGGCTTTCGACAGAACCGGTCTACCATTGATATGATATTCTCATTGCGACAAATGCAAGAAAAATGCCGTGAACAGAATCAACCACTGTTTATTGCCTTCATCGACCTCACAAAGGCATTTGATTTGGTCAGTCGTGAGGGTCTGTTCAAGGCACTAAAGAAGATTGGCTGCCCACCAACTCTTCTGTCCATTGTGGAATCGTTCCACACAGGCATGAAGGGTATAATCAAGTTTGATGGTGCAACTTCTGAAGAATTTGAAATCAAGAGTGGAGTTAAGCAAGGTTGTGTACTAGCTCCCACCCTCTTTGGAATATACTTTTCACTTCTACTGAAATATGCCTTTCGTGATCAGGATGGTGGTATATACATTCACTCACGCTCAGATGGCGGCCTTACAATGCTCAGAGATTGAAGGCCAAGACCAAAATTAGGAGGGTACTGATCAGAGAGTTGCTTTTTGCAGATGATGCTGCAGTTACGACCCACTCTGAGGAAGAATTGCAATGTCTACTATCTGCATTCTCCAATGCTTGTTCTGAATTTGGTTTAACAATTAGCAAAAAGAAGACACAGATTATGTCACAAGGTGCACATGGGGTACCATCAATCTTTATTGACGACGCCGAACTAGAGATGGTAGACCATTTTACATATCTAGGATCAGTGGTAAATAGCAAATTATCCCTAGATCAGGAAATCAACATCCGGATTGGTAAGGCAGCAACAACAATGAACAGGTTAAGAAAAAGAGTCTGGGAGAACAGGAAGCTTACTGCAAAACAAAAGTCCTTGTCTATCAAGCCTGTGTCCTTAGTACTCTTCTTTATGGCAGTGAAACCTGGACAACTTACTCACACCAAGAGAAACATTTAAACAGCTTTCATATGCGGTGTCTGCGAAGAATTCTTGGTATTAAGTGGCAAGACAAAATCACAAGTATTGGAAAGATCAGGTTGTGTGACAGTTTATTCCATGCTCAGTCTTCGTAGACTTAGATGGATAGGACATCTTAGGAGGATGGATGATGGTAGAATACCAAAGGACATCTTTTTTGGTGAATTAAAGATGGGTAAGAGATGTCAGGGTCGGCCTCTACTACGATACAAAGATGTGTGTAAGCGGGACATGATTGATACAGGCATTGATAATGCACATTGGGAGCAAGTCACAGCTGAACATGTTGCATGGAGGGCAAACATCAGAAATGGAATAAAGACAAAGGAGAAAATTATTGCAGATAAGTCACACACCAAGCGTTTGAGACGTAAGATGGTGTATGATGGTGGAAATGACCACGTGTTCACATGCACTCCACTGTGAACGGACATTTACAGCGCGAATTGGCCTTATCAGTCACATTCGCTACCGCCATAGGTAAAAGTTATTATGCCTTTTTAAAGCACAAACTATCGTCTGTCAAGACGGCAAGGTGCCAATGATATAGTATATATATATATATATATATATATATATATATATATATATATATATATATATATATATATATAGTTCTCTACAAGCATACATCTGCTCCCTACACACAGATACCTACATCTCTATAAACAAACACGCTCTTCTCTCCTAATATCGACTTTTCTTAAAATAGCTTTCTACTCACTCCACAAAGATATCTACCTCTCTCTAAATAGATATTATACTTCTCTCTAAATAGATAGTTCTCTTTAAATATCTACTTCTGTCCACATAAATACTCAATGCCTCCAAACAATTATCTACTTCTCTCCAAATTAATATCTACTTCTCTAGAAACATATATAACAGAAACTCAAATTAATTCAAAAGTAAAGGGTTTTTTCACGCTCTGAAATATAACGCGTATATGGCGACGCTCCATGTTTGTACAGACAAATGGTCGCTTCATGGGTGATGCGACCAATATCTTTCTGGACACCTTTACCTACCAGTTTATGTTATAGTATCATCTGGGTCGACCTGGGAGCAAAAGTCACATTATAAACAAATCTAGACAGACTGGGGATTCGAAGACACGTCAGGCAAAAGCGTTCTAGAGTAACTCAATACAAGAAGGACCTGGCTTAATGCAATAGAATATGAGAAAGACAAAATGAATTGGTCAGATCGAACAACAATGCCCCATTGAAAACAACAATGGAGGAGTTGAGGGCAAAATAGAAACCGAACGCTGAAGATGCAAATGGACAGACGACGTCATAATTTGACCAAGTTACAACCTAGCAGAATACACAATAAAAATTTAAGAACATTAAGTAATCCATTAACTTGTAATCTTGAATGCGAAGACGGTACTGGAAAATGACGAATGTTACAGGACACATCTCATGGACTTAATAATAAAAGGAGACATTTGCAGTAGTAGAGGCGAGTTAAGTTAAGAACCGATATCACTGCACTCAGGACACTTCCATACGCGCTCCGTCCCCTCGTTCAACAGCCAGCGAAGAGTCATACCACCGCTATATGATTGAAATTGATCCTGGTCTTCCGTCTCAGTTTTGAGAATCTTCCAGAACCCCTGCCGATCCCCCGCAATCTCATTCTTGCCACATACAGGTTTTCAATCTGTTCCCCCACCTTCTCCACCTTGTCCAACAAGCTCTCGACCACCTCTCCCTTGTCCATAGGTAATCTACAAGCCTATCAGCCTGTTCATTCCCCTCACTCTTGCACGGCCAGGGCATAATTTCCATACAATTCTCACAATCTGTGACCTCTAAAGCGAGGATAGCCGCCATTCCACGCGAAACATTTCTTTCTCCACCTTACAAAGCATACTCTTTGAGTCCGTAATAAATGCAGCGTGTGTTGCGGTGGTCTCCTTTAACCAACGGAATACCGTTGTGTTACAACTTCTTCCTACATTTGCTGCCGAGAAAGCAAACATGGGGAACGTCACAGGCACAAAACGCAGAGGTTTGTAGGACTGTAAATACAAGAGTATGTACATCAAAGTGCCTAAGATGATCACAAGGCGTGTTGAACGTTCTCTATAGGCGTGTCAAATATTTGGCCCGCGTTCCGCATGCGGCCATTAATGAAATCAAGTGCGGTCCGAGACAAGTACACCCTTCTTATACTTCGATGCTTGTCTTTAATTGTTTTGGTCCCTGCATCCATGGACTGGCAATTTGAACCATCGTCAGTTTTGCCAATTCTGGGATGACATGGGTATTCAATCTGGTTCTGTATCTTTTTATACTGAAATATGGTGGCCATGGCACAAAGTGTAATTATTAACTTGTTAAAGATAAAGGGACAGAGCACATAGGGCATAAGTGATGAAGATTGGATCCAGTTTTGACATGAAAACAATTGGACATCTGTCCCGTTAAGCGTTGCTGTGGCGAAGGTGTTTTGGAAGCAATTCGTAATCCTGCACACCGCGTTCGAAACGCAACTACGGGCGATTTGGATGCATACCGCCTTGCGTTAGTTATCATATGGTATAAGTGCCGGTCATCCAGAAAGCATTGGGAAACCACTGAAAGTAAACTTGCCAAGAAATCACAAACAGATTAAAAATGATGGGGGTTGACCGCAATGTCGTGTAAATGATATTCAACTGACTTAACCAACTGTCCAGTTTGAAACTGAAGTTACAGGACCAACGTTCGTTGAGATACAATTATTATCTTGATAAAGATAACGCGACACAGCGCATAGAGCCTTAGTGATGACAATTGAATATTTGTCCAGTTTGAAACTGAAGTTACAAGACCAATGTTCTTTGAGATGCAATTATTGTCTTGTTAAAGATAAAGAGACACAACGCATAGAGCCTGAGTGATGACCATTCAAAATCTGTCCAGTTTGAAACTAAAGTTGCAAAATGAAGACTAATTGTTACAGTCTTTATGATGATATCAAATGTGTCAAAGCCAAAATTAATATATCGAAATTACAAATTGCTAAGAAAAATATGTTTCATGCCAGCACCTGCAAAGAATTGAAGCCTCAAAATCATGAAAATCTGACATGAGTTTTGCAAAATATGAAAGTTTGCTGAAATCCTATCAGGTGAATTGCAAATTTGTAAATTACATGCTATCTGTTATGGTATCATACGTGCATCTGGACAAGTTCATAGTTGATCAGACACCCCCCCCCCCCCCCCCCGCATCCCCCCTCCAACATATGCATCAGCATCCGGCGAATTATATTGCCAGTTCTGTGTTGGTTGACGAGGCCCCTCGTTCTCGCGATGTGCCTCTCATGTCTGACCATGCCATTTCTTACTCCCGAGTCTCTCATTCTGGACAACGATGTGGATTTACTGCATCAATTCACTGGCATTAAAGTTCCTCCAATCTCCACATCTCTCTAAATATCGGCACGATCCTATGGCTGGTTATCTGCTTGGGATATAGGGCCAAGAAGTTTATCACCTCACTAGGTTTGTAGGTCTGTCAGCCAATGAAGACAATTCCGCTGTGTTCACAGTACAATAATCCTTTCGATGTTTCAAATGCCAAAGATAATACCACAGATGGAATTTATGGAGCCGTAATCGTATTCTACACTTACGGTAAACTTCGACAAAATGGGATCACCAAATCTATTGTCCCATCTCCCTCGTGTGGCGAACGCGAATCGCAAACCTGCATGTCGCGGCCAAAATACAGCTAAAGAGCGATTTGGAAGCAGACATCCTATGTTGATTTTCATACAATGGTATGAGAGTTTGTCGTTCAGAAAGCAATGACAAATGTATCATCATCATGTGTTATGTCGACAAGTTGGGCGGTCATGTTTCGCAATCTTACACGATCACCAGATATTATCAACGCATCGTATGTCGTATACACAGTTCTATGTATCACGTACAATAACGGGGAAGAAAAATAAAAACCTTTCTATAAATAACTGAGAACAATATAATTGAAGTTAAATAGACGGTTAAACAATATATAAATGACTGAACCACTCAATATTATAAACATTAAAGGAAGCATGGATTGCTATAGAAATTACAGCTGACAATAACATATATTTTAAAATCGCAAATCTATAAATAATTGAACTTTATAGCAAATAAACATAACACTGGATATTCATAACACAGCAGTGAAATCTGAGCTATATTGAAATCACTTGGGGGGTATTAAATATTACAGAAATCACACGGAATCATACACCAATAGAAATAACATTGAAATAGTGAACGTTCTTAAGCTTTCAGGACATATTAATCTTGTTAGAATTCACATGCAACATTATAAAGCTAAAGAACTGACAAGGGAATCTGGGAATTGTAGAAATCACTAGAAATTGTAAACGTTATAGAAATCGCAAGGAAATGCAATTGAAACTACAGGAAAAAAGTAAACTTTCTTGAAATTACATGAAACTGTATGCCTAATGAAAGCCACAATAAATATTTAGCGTTCTTGAAATCACAAACTTATGAATCATAAAACACAGAATCATTGAATATAAATTCACAGAATTAATTAGAAACTAACTTTGGTTTGGTTGCAACACCTGTATATCTTTCTTATACCAAATACAATGAAAAATAGTAAACAAATCCCCATTATACATGTAGCATTACTTTCCTAACAAAACGTAAACTGAGAGTACTAATTTATATTGATATATATAAATGCGTATGTATTATCTAGAAAGATACACATCAACACACGATACTGAACAAACTATACTATTAAAAAACGAATCCAAACATATGAGGTAAATGTTTAACTAATAAATACAAATGCTCCTAAACAGAAATCAGCTGTTCCGAAATTTAAAAAGATATCTCTAAAATGTGCAAATAATGAATTGACTTCACACCGTTTCAGAACAACGCAGAATTAGAATTTTAAAGAAATGAACAAACTCTACTCATAGAGAAACACAGCTAGCACAGTATCCATCCCCCACTCATTGCTAGGACAAACGTGCACACATACGGGAAAACATACACACACCAAAATGTGTTTTCCCTATTCTTTCTTTCTTTTTTATGTTTTCAGCTAATGTGGAATATACTGCCTTCAAAAGAATTCATGGAACATCAAAAGAACGGCAAAGAGAACATCAAACGGAGCCTATCTCTTTCTTGTTTTCTCCTGTGCGCCTTTTGAACTAAAGAAGGTTTTGAACATGTTCTTTGATATTTTATGGCTCATTTAATTGGCTCTCAAGGACCCGGGGCCTTGGAACACAAGCAACTGTAATCTTTGCAAACTACAATCGCCTTCTTGCACGCGCATTAATTCTAACATCTGTGCTATAGTGGTTCATGGGCGTCTCACTGAGGATACACTTGGGGATTCAGAAGTGAGTGCTTAGTGCACACACAATACAAAGTATTATTGTACACACTCATATTCGGGAGTGGCCATCTACTCGCCTGCCGGACCGGTGCGCATGGGTTCAATCTATCATCCACCAGGTGTGGACTGGTCTATCGAAAATGGATGCAGCACCATATGCCCAGAACACGTTAGGCGTGAATTAGGGGGTTCGTTACTTGTAATTTAGTTATCTTTACGAGTATGCTGGGGGTCACTGTGACGAAGTATTTGCGCCGACTGACTCGCGCTCCGAATGTTGTGAGTTCACGTCCGGTCTTCATCAATCGGTTCACGGGTGCAATTGTATCGGATACTTGAATGTTATACAATGAAACACAAAGTATGCGTGATGTCTTTGGGAGATAGAAACAGAATAATTGCATGTTGTATAGAAACAGTAGCTAGATGATGGGGAACTGCGCTGATAATGCCTTGAGCACGGTCGAGACGCAGGTGGCCTCGGCTCGTCACCTGCGAAAGTGAGCGAAAGACTAGTCACCTATTCCTCCATGCGTCCAATTTAAATATGACCTTTGGAGACACGTCGATTAGCACCTCTTCTTGCCCTTTAAACCCCTTTAAACTCTTCCTCCTTCTTTTCCTACTCCTCCTCTTCCCCGCCTCCTTATCTTCTTCTTACCCCTTCTCACCATTTTCTTATTGTTTTTCATCCTACTCTTATTCTATTTTATCTCTTCAAGATGTGGTGATTTCAGAAGATATAGAATAAATTTAACATATGACTGTAAATCATGGACAGTTAGTAAACAAGCAAATACAGAATCCCTAGCACAGTGGTTCTCAACCTTTTTTGGCCCGTGCCCCTTACACCATATTTTCAGAACGTCATCCCCCCCCCCCTCTTTTTTCGTATTTCCTACCTAATCATTTGGCCCGTGCCCCTTTAACCATATTTTCAGAACGTCATTCCCCCCTTTCGTATTTCCTACATAAATATCCCGCTTCCGCCCCTACACAGCATACGTAATAATGGAAGCTAAATTTAATAGCACATACTAACACAAGTCTAGACGTCCACATAAAACGTGATTTGTGGGTCTACTTACTTTATAAAATGAATGTTAGAAGGGTGAGACGTACAGAACCGTACAGTATAAAGGGAAAAACAATATCGAGTAATCGGTTCTTTTATTAACGCGATCTTGAAATAATCTTAATTCACCCCCCCCCCCCTCCCCGGAAACCGTAAATTTTCCCCCTGGGTGGGGGGGGGGGGGGGGGGAATTCCCCACCTGGTGAGAACAACTGCCCTAGCAGCTTCAGTGATGTAACTTTACAGAAGGAAAATTTCTCTGACATCCTCAAGGAGTAATCTAAACAACTTGAAAGAGGCTAAGACACAAATGAAACCTATCACAAACATTAGAACGAAAACTTTTACAAGGG
>JACEFZ010011232.1:192500-289200 GCA_014155875.1 Cepaea nemoralis | reverse complement strand
TGTTGTCAAAATCTAATGTGATTGATTATGTGTTTGATTGTTTACAGATAAATTAACTCATAATGACTTACTACAATGGGGAAATACAAAGACTCTAGATCTATCAACTGCTCAACATCCATGTTTTCTTCATCTAAATCAGGCTGAGAAGATTCTCCAGACTTTCCTCAGATTGATCAACTAAAAGGGGGCTCCAGAGCTATCAGAATCATTGGAGAAGGGGCAGATTCCCAGTTAGTAAATTACCATTCTTACCAGGGCCATAATCTATATCTCCTAGACAATACTTAATAGAACGAGACCTGCAGATAACTCAAGGTTCATATTCTGGGGTTATTGAAGATAGAAGAGGATGGGGCTCTACATCTTTTGTTAGAGATGGGGCATGCACTACAGTGATCTCCCACTCCCTTCAAAAATATATGACACCTGGCAACATGTTCAAGATTATTAATTTCTATACCATTTAAACACTGATGTTAGCATGGGAGCCAAGTGGAGACCACCACATTCTTTTTCAATGTATTAGTTTGTGGGATATTACAAACATGTGGATAGCATGTGTGACTAAGATGTTCCAGAAATGATGATGAATAACTGGACGTATTACAATATCATCATTATCATCATCATCATCATCACCATCATATTATCAAAATCATCATCGTTATATTATCGTATTTATCATCATTATGATAATCATGATTAACAGATTCTTTAAACATTAGCATCATCATTAACACCATCATCATATCATTATCACACCATCATCGTCGTCAATATTATCATTATCATCATACCATAATAATCATCATATTATTATGTAATCATTATCATCATAATCATTATGTTTTTCAGACCTCGGGGAGCAACGATAGCGTTGTGGCTAAATGCTTGACTGTCGTCGTGGTTATCATGAGTTCGAGTTCACATCCAAACAGATTTAGACAATAGAGCAGACCTCCACGATGTCTTGAGAGAGAAAGGCGGCCGATGAATAAAGACCACATCCCGCCCTGGTGTTTCTTCGTGCCGTAAAGACCACATCCCGCCCTGGTGTTTCTTCGTCTCTTAAAGTGTTAAACAAATGACAACCCTAACTTGTAGATTTGTAAATGTTTCAGTTCAGCTGTCTCTTTTAAATTTTCACCAACATCACATCTGAAATAGCGAAACTCATTGGTGCAGTTGCTAGACTCTCGCCTGCCAGCAGTGTGGTCATTGGTTCGAATCTACAAACAAAAAGCTGTTTTTATGACAAGTTGATGTGGGCTCCCTGGTTGACCCAGCCTAAAAAGGTACAAGTAAATGTATTGGAGAGTAAAAGCGACCTGCTTAAAACAGACCATATCACCTACGGAGGGTCAATTGGTCATTACAGATATGGTTTAGCACCACATGTTCAATGTCTCTTATGGGATGTAAAAGGGTCAGTCATTTTTTTCTTACATCTCGAATGTCTCTTCTTCATCTTCTTCTTCTTGCGTTCGTTCTTTCATGTTTGCACCAAGAGAGGAGTTCTCGTAATGTATTCAACAGTTTTTTGTTTTGTTTTATTTTTTTAAGCTCTTTTTTTTTTTTGATGAGCTCCTCTCATGTCTCATAGCAAGTCTCACTGGCCTAGGTGTTAGCGACTTTCTCCGTAATCCCGTATATCTACGTGAGGAACGTATCCTTCGCGAGAATCGGTATCGGTTCTCGCCGCGTTGGTAACTTAAGGGTATGTGAGCCGGCCGCTCAGAAAGCAATGGCAAACTACTGAGCGTAATCTTGCCAAGAAATCAACATACAGCTGAAAGATGTTACTGTTGACAGGGATGTCCTGTAAAGGATATGCGAACAAAAAAAAAACAACTTAAAAAACAAAAAAACTTCTGTCCCATAAGTTGTGAATGCAATGCCGTCTCACTAGGTCAACAGTCCCTTCTTGGTTGGCTGCACCGGAGTAAACAAATGTCCCAATACACTTTTCATTACGTAAGTTCATTGTTCGTGTTTCATCACGGATGAATGCGCTCGGTCAGGCGTATCTACAGGGGATTGTTACCTCTTCTTTGTGTCTCTTTTATACGGGGGATTGTCCCACCAAGTTATTCAACTCAAGGGTAGGTGTGTCCGACTTCAGTATACCTTTGTGTAAGGATTGAATCCTCTAGACAGATTCCATCCCGGGTCACAAACTCTATCTACCCGTGGATAGGATTTATTTCCTATAATGTTGCCAGGGAGTAGTTCTTACGACCTGGCATTTCAAACTACCGTGGAATTTTAACAGTGCAAAACTTGCACACACAACCTCCTGTTTTCGCCCTTATTCTAGAAGGCTAGGTAGCCGATCTCACTACCCAAGAGATCAGGGGACGCGTGGTAAGACTAAGTACTAAATGTTCGAGGAAAAATTCCCAGAATTATTCTCGAGTTTGAACCTGTGAACTTCTGAGCCTAAAGTGGTCAAACATGGCAACATATTGACACAGATTCAACAATACAACTCTTCCCTGTTGACGAGATTCGTCAGAACGTCTGCCCGGTGGCTCTATACTGGATGAGCTGCGCGCTGAGCAAGTTGCGTGCCGCTAATTGATAACCGTTGAGTGATACTGAGGGCGATGAGCTGCGCGTCCAGCAAGTTGTGTGGCGTGAACTGATAACCGTTGAGTGATACTGAGAGCGATGAGCTGCGCGTCCAGCAAGTTGTGTGGCGTGAACTGATAACCGTTGAGTGATACTTTGGGAGTTGAACCTTTTAGAGAGTCTAGTGTGTGTGCGGAAACATTTTTTTACCGGTAGATGTTTCTGGGCAGACCCTGAGCAAACGTTCAAGTCTTACTAAGAATGATGCAAATTACTCACATGCGAAGGTTGAATGGTGAACAAGGGCTTCAGAAATGCTTTTCTCACTACCCTTATTACTTCTTATACAGCAACAACAACAATAACAACAACAACAACAACAACAACAACAACAACAGCAGCAGCAGCAGCAAGAACAGCAACAACACCTACTACTACTACTACTATTACTACTACTACTACTACTACTACTACTACTACTACTACTACTACTACAACAACAACAACTACTACTACTACTACTACTACTACTACTACTACTACTGCTACTACTACTACTACTACTACTACTACTACTACTACTACTACTACTACTACTACTACTACTACTATTACTACTGCTACTATTACTACTGCTACTACTACTACTACTACTATTACTACTGCTACTACTACTACTACTACTACTACTACTACTACTACTACTACAACAACAACAACTACTACTACTACTACTACTACTACTACTACTACTACTACTACTACTACTATTACTACTGCTACTACTACTACTACTACTACTACTACTACTACTACAACAACAACTACTACTACTACTACTACTACTACTACTAATACTACTACTACTACTACTACTACTACTACTACTACTACTACTATTACTAATACTACTACTACTACTACTACTACTACTACTACTACTACTACTACTATTACTACTACTACTACTACTATTACTACTACTACTACTACTACTACTACTACTACTATTACTACTACTACTACTACTACTAATACTACTACTACTACTAATACTACTACTACTACTACTACTACTACTACTACTACTACTACTAATACTACTACTACTACTACTACTACTACTACTACTACTAATACTACTACTACTACTACTACTACTACTACTACTACTACTACTAATACTACTACTACTACTACTACTACTAGTACTACTACTATTACTACTACTACAATGACTACTTCTGCTGCCGAGGCTACTGCTACCCCAGCCCGTATGCTCATGTCTGACACCCGTGTACTGCGCCCGGTGAGACGTACATACAGAGGCTTGTTACAATACAACTCTTCCGTGTTGAAGACACGCGCCAGTATGCCCCCCTCCACCATGCTCTATCCCGATGAGCTGCGCTTCCAGCAAGTTGTGTGCCTTGAACTGATAACCGTTGAGTGATACTGAGAGCGTTCAACCTTTCTGGAGAGTCTAACGTGAGCGCGAAAACATTTTTTTTTTAACCAGCAGGTGATTGTAGACAGAACCTGGGTAGCCATGACAGTCGTATTAAGACTGATGTAAAATTAATCACACGAGAAGGTTGACTGCAAGGAAACGGAATAAATAAAAATATTCTAAACTAGGAAAGTTACCCTTGGAACACGAATTTCAGCGCGAATTGCCTACATAAGAGAGAGAAAAATGTTTGAGAAATAATGCTGCTGCTACTTCTTCAGCTGTTACAACTACACCAACAACTATTATTAATTGTACCGCCTCTATAACTGCTACAACTAATAAAAATAATATTACTATTTCAACAACGACTACTATCGTTACAACTACTCTTACCGCTACAACAATTATTACTACCACACCACTATTACTACTATTATCCTACTACAACTGCTACTACTACTACTACTACTACTACTACTACTACTACTACTACTACTACTACTACTACAAATAGTTTTTTTTTTAAATTTTATTAACGCAAGCATCATTACTAATATTACTACATTATCTCTATCCAGAAATACTACATATCGTGCTAATGCTGCTATATTAGAAATTCATTCATTCATTCATTCATTCAGTAGCATGTCCTTTGCAGAACCTCGCTTCCATAACAACCTTCCGGAAAACCTCTCTACCATAAGCAAGATGTCCCGCGTTCGATACGCCCATCTGGAGATCATCAGCCACATCCTGCACCCATCTTCGCTTTGGCCTTACTCTTCCTCTCTTCCCATGCATATACCCCTCCATGATTGTTCTCTCCAAAATTTCATGACGTTTTAGGTGACCAAAATATTTAAATTTTCTTTGTTTTATCGCCTTTAATAGCCAAATTTCTTCAAAATTCAGCTCTTGAAGTATGGATGCATTTGTTCTTTTCTTTACCAAAGATATTTTTAGAACTCGTCTTTAAACTTTATATTCAAAGGCATGTATGCGCTGTTCAACTTGTTTAGTAAGTGTCCAGGTCTCACAGGCGTGTGTTGCAATTGGAAAGATGGATCCGCTTAAAAATCTAAGTTTTGTAGTTCTGTCTGTCCCACTCCATAATTTATTCAGTTGTTTCAGACTTTTAAGAGCAATTGATAGTCGTCGTTTAATTTCTCTAATTGCGTCACCGTTGTTGGTAATCAATGACCCAAGATATTCAAAATTTTCCACCACCTCTAACTTTTCTTCATTAACATATATTTCTTACTCCATAATAGTTTTATATGTATGCATTATCTTTGTTTTTGCTATGTTAAGGTATAAGTTGTGATTTTCACTATTCAATTGGGTTGGGGTTATTAGGATTTCTATACCATTCTGTGTTGTAGGGTTATTAGGGTTTCTATACCATTCTGTGTTGTGGATAGAAATACTGTATCATCAGCATACCGAATCTCTGGTATGTTATGACCACCCATAGTTAGGGCATCATATAGCTCCCTGTTTATATCATCTCTTACATTTCTCATATTTTCGGCGTACAGATTAAACAAATAGGGGGACAGCACACATCCTTGACGGACTCCTTGCTTGATGTCACACCAATCTGATGTCTCGCCATCTATTCTAACAGCTGCTTGTTGGTCTAGATAGATCATTTTTATGAGTTGTATTATATGTGGTGGAAAGCCCATATTCCTGATGATTTCCCAAGGTTTTTGATGTTGTACACAGTCAAATGCCTTTGAATAATTCACAAAACATGAAAATACGTTTACATTAAATTCTCTGCACTTCTCTATTACTAAACGCATGTTGATAATATGATCTCTTGTTCCTCTTCCTTGTCCAAATCCAGCTTGAACCACGTTAATTTTCCATTTTCTTACGAAGTCTTTCTATTATGATGTTTAGTAGAATTTTACTTGCACGACTGATCAGGACAACAGTTCTATCTATAGTTAGTGCATAATTTCAGATTGCTTTTTTTGGGGGGTATTGGAATGATTAAATTTCTCTTCCAATCTTTTGGCCATATACCATATTTCCATATCGTTTTGCATAAAGCGTGATAGATTTGTATGCTTTCTTCTTCTCCCGCTTTAATTAGTTCAGCTGGTATCTCATCACATCCAAGTGATTCATCATTTTTCAGTTTCTTTATTGCCCATGCAATTTCATCTAATGAGGGTTCAGATTCTGTCTCTGCTGTCATTGGCTGATGTATCTTATTCATATCCTTACTGTCACTCATATCATACATTCCACATCAGTACTCCGTAGATTGGACAAATACAGTGCAGTAGTCTCACTAATAGTGGTAGCAGTAGCAGCAGCAGCAGTAGTAGTAGTAGTAGTAGTAGTAGTAGTAGTAGTGGTAGTATTATTATTATTATTATTATTATTAGTAGTAGTAGTAGTAGTAGTAGTAGTAGTAGTAGTAGTAGTAGTAGTAGTAGTAGTAGTAGTAGTAGTAAAAGTAAGTAGACACATAGATGAGTATGTAGACAGACAGACAGACAGACAGACAGACAGACAGACAGACAGACAGACAGACAGACAGACAGACAGACAGACAGACAGACAGACAGCAAATTAAGACAGGTAGGTAGGTGTCACGGGAAAACTGCAGTTTAGTGATTCCTTGATAACTTACATATAAAACTACAATGTAGGAGGACGGTTAACAATCGTGTACTTCAGTCTGAGAGGAGGATAAATTAAAGATCATTGACCGACGGATATAAAATAGGATACAGGTGTTCGCAGAGGTCATTGCCTGACGATCTGATCGGACAGACACGGGAAACGGGGAGATCGCGTTGGGGAAAAATGAACGGAGAAGGCGATCAACGGGTTCGGACGCTTTGAAGTATTAGCGTAAGGGGAACCCAGGGAAACAGCGTAAGAACGGAACGAAACGAGCAACTAATCACTACGTGATTTCACCGCCTTTTGATGTACAGGATACGTCAAGAGACGAGTGTTGAGGTATGAACATCAAACAATAACAGAGGATGGGCCACTCGATATAAATAGTAGAAATTGGGTTTTCTGTTTTAGTGTGTGTTCCAAACTGGACAGAGATATCTATTAATCCCAGGTGTGGAAAAGAAATTATAGTCCCGTATTGTTTAAGGCAATGGGATATTAGTACCGAGGTGCTTAATTATTAATTTCGATTCCGGGATGATAATAGAAGATATAAGGTAACTAATCTTAGCTTAATAGTAGCATAGGGATATAGGTGTTTGTTCTTGACTTGTGGCATTGCATTCGTTTATCTAATCGTGTAAACTTTAGTGCACTCATAAATCGTATGTCCGTATGTTTTTCGGAGGCTTCTCAGTATGGCTAGAGAAGGACTCTCACATAAGAAAATAATATGAAGCAGACTCATATCACAGGATTACCTATCTTCTCCACAGGTTCCAATCCCCCTATTGAAATCAGAGAAGAAATGAAGGTTACTTAACTTGAGCAAATAAAGTACCTACTTAGAACCAACAAGAACATAGACATGTTTTAATATGAAGAAGTGATAAAGTAACGTCAAATACAGAACATTGTATGCTCAAACGAATATACAACTAAAGTTCTTAAAAGGAAAATACGTTAACCTGTGGCAAGCAGGGATACTTAAAACTGCATGCAATTGCACTATGCAGAAACATTAAACTTTATTAACAATAGACATGGTGTAGAACATTCATAGTAACTCTAGACAATGTTGGATAGTGGCGGTGTGTATTCAGAGGTGGATTATAATACCTTCCAAAACGGGAAATATATGAATTTCGGTGACTTACCAAATCGGATTATTTTCTGGTGATAAGACATTGAACAGTTGTTTTCTTCAAGAATTGGATTAAGTCCAGACTCAAGCAGGAGGAGATCATCCAGGGTGAGATCACTCCATTTCTATGTGTGCTGTCCTGTGTTTTAGCCGACAGAAGAGGCGAGAAAATCTACGGCACATACGAAGTCAACCGTCCTATCTTGCATTCACACTAGTAGACAATACCAACTACATATACACAGTCCATCCATACACCATACATAGTTTTATTTAATAAATATTTTATTAATGGTTGAAAGAAACTGTTGTCGGAGTATGTGATGAAGGAATAATAGAGAGAGAGAGAAAGGAATAGATATATGGAAGGGAAGACAGAAGGGAGGAGTGTAGACAGAAGTCAGTCAAGAATCCCAAAGAAGAAGAAGTAATAAGGTGTGCTTGTTCATTCCACGTTCCTCCCGGGACGACAAGTGACAGTAGGTATGTAGACCACAGACAGACGGACAAACACGGAAGTAGGTCGGTAGGTAGGTAGGTAGGTAGGTAGGTAGGTAGGTAGGCAGGCAGGCAGACAATAGACAGACAGTCTAGGTAACATTTGCCAGAACTGCCCCCCGTCTCCCTGGAAGCCGGCATACATCACTACACAAGGACGAAACATTCCGGCCGCAAATATTGATACTATTTGATGACGTCAGGCTCGTTACATAACGCTCTGTCGCTCATAAATAGTTAAGCCGACGGCGGGCTGGTTTGTTTCATCGATTTTCTCTGTAGATATTTAAGAGGCATATTCTTGGATGTTATGGGGAAGTCAGTTTAGACAGTCGTGAACGTATTCTTGTTTCTTTTGAGGAAGTCAGTTTAACCAATATTTGGGAAACTTATCTATCCATATATGGATTTAACATTCAAAATGTTGAAACAATAATTGTTATGTGAAAATATGTAGCCCAATGAAATACACAAATGCAGGCCCTATTTGCGACCACCTCATTCTGCCTGTCAAGTTCTGCCTGTCTCTGTCTTCTGTATCCCTCTGTGTCTGTCTCTCTGTCCGTATCTGTGTCTGTCTGTCTCTGTGTTTGTATCTATCCATCTCCATCACATTCGATCTCTACCTGTTTATCTGTGTAGGTATGTCTCCCTCACTGTAGGTCTCTCTACCTGCCTGTCCGTCTGTGTTTTTCTGTGTCTGTCTGTCTCCCTCACTATGAGTCTCTACCTGTCTGTCTGTGTGTTTGTCTGTGTTTGTCTCTGTCTGTCTGTCTCCCTCACTGTCAGTCTATCTACCTCTCTGAGTATGTGTAGGTTAGGAGATGGTGGGAGATGATTGTAGGGGTGGGCTCGGGATCTGTGAGTGGGCTGGGGGAGATGGGAGATTATGTGTGTGGGTGCGGAATTTGTGTGTGGGTAGATGCGGTATATGTGAGTTGACGGGGAGATGTGTGCGTGGGGCATATGTGGCCGAGGATTGTGTGTTTGGCTGGGTGGTTGGAGGTGTGTGGGTGGAGGAGGATATGTGGGTGAGTGATTGTTGGTGGGTAATGTGACGGGTAGAGGATATGTGAGTGGGTGGGGGATGTGTGTAGGTTGGTGGATGTGTGTGGGTGGGGGATGTGTGGGTTGGGGAATGTATATGTGCCTGGGGTGTGGGTGGATGGGATGTGTGGTGGGTGAGAGGTGTGTGTGGGTGGGGAGATGTGTAGGTGTAGGGATGTGATGGATGGGTGGGGGAATGTATGTGTGTGTGGATTATGTGTGTGGTTGGTGGGGGAGTTGGAGTGAATGGGGGATGTGTGGGTGGGTGGTGGATGTGTCTCATAACATAGTAATATGCATTATTTATGTTTACAAAATTCATGTGACAATGTTTTTTCCTATGCACTGTTGATGAAAGAAAGATGAGTGATTGGAAGGGCCGAATGTAAGACGGGCCTGCGTACCCAATTTGTTACCCTTTGAAAATAAAGTCTGTTCGTTCGTTCGTTCAGTTTGTCTGTGTTTGTCTATGTTTGTCTGTGTCTTCCTATCTCCCTCACTGTCAGTTCCTCTAAATGTATGTCTGTGTCTCTGTCTGTCTATACCTGTTTATCTCTGCCTTACTCTGTGTCTGTCTTTATCTATATGTCTGTCTGTCCTACCATCTGTCTATATGTCTATCTATAGATATATATGTTTGTCTATCTGCTCTTGCCATCCCCCCTGACATATGTCTGTATTTATCTGCCTTTTTGTATGTATGTATACCCGCCTACCACCACGTCCCTCAGTGTATCTATTTATACATCTACATACTATCTATATGCAAATAAGTCTGTTAAATACCCGTCTCCTGAGACCAACTTGTATGCAAGACATACCTCGCCAATACAACCACGATCTTACCCTCACAATCATCAATGTAACCACAGCGCACAGAAATAACTGCAATCAAGCATAACAAAAATGCACACATAAACAGCACTGAACATTAACAGCAATACTGACATTGGTTAGAATGACTCCCACAGCAACAGATGTCCCAGAAACAACTCTTGAATATCACAACAAGCGGTGATGCAAGAGAAAACATGCAACACAAACACAACCGTTAGAGATTCTCTCTGAAGTAAGCTAGACTCAGTCGGTGCCAAACGTCTGGTGGCGAGAATGTTTGGGTGTCGTTCTCTCTTGTATGGCCACGTCAAGCCGATATTCTCCACAGAATTATGATCTCGCTCTCTCTCGCCTAGTAGAGCCGCCACGCCGCGATGTTCTTATCACTGTCTTTCTCTCTGTTTCTGTTCTTTCTAGGTACTTTATTTCTTGCTGTTGTGTTGTCTTGTGTGCGAGTTGAATCACTGTAGTAAAACTTATATTTACTGAAACAATGATACAGCGGAATATCTATCTATCTATCTATCTATCTATATATCTATCTATCTATCTATCTATCTATCTATCTATCTATCTATCTATCTATCTATCTATCTATCTATCTATCTATCTATCTGTCTGTCTGTCTGTCTGTCTGTCTGTCTGTCTGTCTGTCTGTCTGTCTATCTATCTATTTATCTATCTATCTATCTATCTATCCATCTATCTATCTATCTACCTATCTATCTATCTATCTATCTATCTATCTATCTATCTATCTATCTATCTATCTATCTATCTATAGAAATAGAAATGTGTGTGGGTGGGGGATCAGTGGGTGGGTGGTGACATGAATGTTTGCCTGAGCCTGTGTGAGTGCGTGTAGGTATGTGTGGGTGGGTGGGGGTGTGGTGGGTGGGGATGTGTGGGTGGCCGAGGGATGTGTGGATGGCTGCGGGTTGTGAGAGTGGATGGGGGATGTGTCTCACAACATTGCAATATGCACTACTTATGTTTACAACTTTCATTTGACAATGTTTTTCCCCCCTAGGTGAATGTACCATGCGTAATATGCATTGTTTATGCTTACAAAATCAATTTGACAATATTTTGTTTCCCTATGTAAATGTAACATGCACATTTGATGAATGAAAAATGAGTGATCGAAAGGGCCGAATGTAAGACGGGCCTGCGTGCCCAATTTGTTACCCTTTTAAAATAAAGTTCGTTCGTTCGTTCTATCTATCTATGGGTAGGGGGATCTGGGTAGGGAGATGTCAGTTGGTGGGGATGTGTGTGTATGGTTTGGGGATGTGTGAGTGGATGTGCGATGTGTGGGTTGGTGGGGGATGTGTGTGCGTGGGTGAGGAATATGTGGTCGATGGAGGTGTGGTTGGGGGATGGGTGGTTGGAGGTGTGGGTTGGGAGAGGATGTGTGGGTGGAGGATGGGTGTGTGGGTTAGGATGTGTGTGTGGGTGGGCGCGGGATGTGTAGGTTAGTGGGGGATGTTTGTGTGGGTGGCGAGTGTGTTTGGATTGGGGGAACAGGTGAGGGCAGTGTGTCTGGGTGGGGGATGTTCGGGTGAGGGCAGTGTGTGTGGGTGGGGGATGTGTGGGAGGGGGATGAGTCGGTTGGTGGGGTATTATGTGTCCCTGGGTGTGTGTGTGGGTAGGTTGGGTGTGTGTGTTGATTGGGTGATGTATGGGTAGGTGGGAGATAGGCCTCATAACATGGTAATGTATCTTGTTTATGTTTGCAACATTCATTTCACAATGTTTTTTTTTTCTTCCTATGTGAATGTATAATGCTCTTGATGAACGAAAGATGAGTGATAGGAAGGGCCGAATGTAAGACGGGCCTGCGTGCCCAATTTGTGACCCTTTTAAAATAAAGTTGATTTGATTTGATTTTGATTCTATCTATCTATCTATCTATCTATCTATCTATCTATCTATCTATCTATCTATCTATCTATCTATCTATCTATCTATCTATCTATCTATCTATCTATCTATCTATCTATCTATCTATCTATCTATCTATCTATGTGGGGTTTGTGGGGTATGTGGTGTGGATGGATAAGGGTATCTGTTTGGGTGGGAATATTGTGCGGTATGTGGGTGGGGGATATGTGTGTGGTGTGTAGGTGGAGATGTGTGGTGGTATGTGGGTGTAGGATGTGTTGGAGAGGGATATGTGTGTGTGCGGTGCGTGGGTTGGGAATATTGCGTGGCAGGGGATGTATGTGATGTGCGGGTGGGGGATTGTGTAGTGGGGGATTGGGTTAAGGCATGTATGGGTGGGTGGAGGATGTATGTGTGGGTGGTGGGGTGTGCGTGAGAGAGGATTGGGGATGTATGGGTGGTTAGGGAGATGTGTGTGTGTGTGGGGGGGGGGGGGTAGGGAGATGTCAGTTGGTGGGGATGTGTGTGTATGGTTTGGGGATGTGTGATAGGATGTGCGATGTGTGGGTTGGTGGGGGATTGTGTGTGTGGGTGGTGAATATGTGGTCAATGGAGATGTGGCTGGGGGATGGGAGGGTTGAGGTGTTCCTGGGGAGAGGATGTGTGGGTTAGGATGTGTATGTGGGTGGGCGTGGGATCTGTGGGTTGGTTTGGGAATGTTTGTGGGTGGCGAGTGTGTTTTGGTTGGGGGAATAGGTGAGGGGAGAGTGTGTGGGTGAGGGATGTGCGGAAGGGGGATGGGTCGGTTGGTGGGGTATGTATGTGTCCCTTGATATGCGTGTGTGTGGGTAGGTGGGTGTGTGTGTGTGGGTGGGGTGATGTATGGGTAGGTGGGAGATGGGCCTCATAACATGGTAATTTGCCTTGTTTATGTTTACAACATTCATTTCACAATGTCTATTTTTCTTCCTATGTAAATGTATAATGCTCTTTATGAATGAAAGACGAGTGATTGGAAGGGTCGAATGTAAGATGGGCCTGCGCGCCCAATTTGTGACCCTAATAAAGTTGATTTGATTTGATTTTGATTTCTATCTATCTATCTATCTATCTATCTATCTATCTATCTATCTATCTATCTATCTATCTATCTATCTATCTATCTATCTAGCTATCTATCTATCTATCTATCTATCTATCTATCTATCTATCTATCTATCTATCTATCTATCTATCTATCTATCTGTCTGTCTATCTATCTGTCTGTCTGTCTGTCTGTCTGTCTTTCTGTCTGTCTGTCTGTCTGTCTGTCTGTCTGCCTATCTATCTATCTATCTATCTATCTATCTATCTATCTATCTATCTATCTATCTATCTATCTATCTATCTATCTATCTATCTATCTATCTATCTATCTATCTATCTATAGAAATAGAAATGTGTGTGGGTGGGGGATCAGTGGGTGGGTGGTGACATGAATGTTTGCCTGAGTCTGTGTGAGTGCGTGTAGGTATGTGTGGGTGGGTGGGGGTGTGGTGGGTGGGGATGTGTGGGTGGCTGAGGGATGTGTGGATGGCTGCGGGTTGTGAGAGTGGATGGGGGATGTGTCTCACAACATTGCAATATGCACTGCTTATGTTTACAACTTTCATTTGACAATGTTTTTTCCCCCCAGGTGAATGTACCATGCGTAATATGCATTGTTTATGCTTACAAAATAAATTTGACAATATTTTGTTTCCCTATGTAAATGTAACATGCACATTTGATGAATGAAAAATGAGTGATCGAAAGGGCCGAATGTAAGACGGGCCTGCGTGCCCAATTTGTTACCCTTTTAAAATAAAGTTCGTTCGTTCGTTCTATCTATCTATGGGTAGGGGGATCTGGGTAGGGAGATGTCAGTTGGTGGGGATGTGTGTGTATGGTTTGGGGATGTGTGAGTGGATGTGCGATGTGTGGGTTGGTGGGGGATATGTGTGCGTGGGTGAGGAATATGTGGTCGATGGAGGTGTGGTTGGGGGATGGGTGGTTGGAGGTGTGGGTTGGGAGATGATGTGTGGGTGGAGGATGGGTGTATGGGTTAGGATGTGTGTGTGGGTGGGCGCGGGATGTGTGGGTTAGTGGGGGATGTTTGTGTGGGTGGCGAGTGTGTTTGGATTGGGGGAACAGGTGAGGGCAGTGTGTCTGGGTGGGGGATGTTCGGGTGAGGGCAGTGTATGTGGGTGGGGGATGTGTGGGAGGGGGATGAGTCGGTTGGTGGGGTATTATGTGTCCCTGGGTGTGTGTGTGTGGGTAGGTTGGGTGTGTGTGTTGATTGGGTGATGTATGGGTAGGTGGGAGATAGGCCTCATAACATGGTAATGTATCTTGTTTATGTTTGCAACATTCATTTCACAATGGTTTTTCTTTCTTCCTATGTGAATGTATAATGCTCTTGATGAGCGAAAGATGAGTGATTGGAAGGGCCGAATGTAAGACGGGCCTGCGTGCCCAATTTGTGACCCTTTTAAAATAAAGTTGATTTGATTTGATTTTGATTCTATCTATCTATCTATCTATCTATCTATCTATCTATCTATCTATCTATCTATCTATCTATCTATCTATCTATCTATCTATCTATCTATCTATCTATCTATCTATCTATCTATCTATCTATCTATCTATCTATCTATGTGGGGTATGTGGGGTATGTGGGGTATGTGGTGTGGATGGATAAGGGTATCTGTTTGGGTGGGAATATTGTGCGGTATGTGGGTGGGGGATATGTGTGTGGTGTGTAGGTGGAGATGTGTGGTGGTATGTGGGTGTGGGATGTGTTGGAGAGGGATATGTGTGTGTGCGGTGCGTGGGTTGGGAATATTGCGTGGCAGGGGATGTATGTGATGTGCGGGTGGGGGATTGTGTAGTGGGGGATTGGGTTAAGGCATGTATGGGTGGGTGGAGGATGTATGTGTGGGTGGTGGGGTGTGCGTGAGAGAGGATTGGGGATGTATGGGTGGTTAGGGAGATGTGTGTGTGTGTGTGGGGGGGGGGGGGTAGGGAGATGTCAGTTGGTGGGGATGTGTGTGTATGGTTTGGGGATGTGTGATTGGATGTGCGATGTGTGGGTTGGTGGGGGATTGTGTGCGTGGGTGGTGAATATGTGGTCAATGGAGATGTGGCTGGGGGATGGGAGGTTTGAGGTGTGGATGGGGAGAGGATGTGTGGGTTAGGATGTGTATGTGGGTGGGCGTGGGATGTGTGGGTTGGTTTGGGAATGTTAGTGGGTGGCGAGTGTGTTTTGGTTGGGGGAATAGGTGAGGGGAGAGTGTGTGGGTGGGGGATGTGCGGAAGGGGGATGGGTCGGTTGGTGGGGTATGTATGTGTCCCTTGGTATGCGTGTGTGTGGGTAGGTGGGGGTGTGTGTGTCGGTGGGGTGATGTATGGGTAGGTGGGAGATGGGCCTCATAATATGGTAATTTGCCTTGTTTATGTTTACAACATTCATTTCACAATGTCTATTTTTCTTCCTATGTAAATGTATAATGCTCTTGATGAATGAAAGACGAGTGATTGGAAGGGTCGAATGTAAGACGGGCCTGCGCGCCCAATTTGTGACCCTAATAAAGTTGATTTGATTTGATTTTGATTTCTATCTATCTATCTATCTATCTATCTATCTATCTATCTATCTATCTATCTATCTATCTATCTATCTATCTATCTATCTATCTATCTATCTATCTATATATCTATCTATCTATCTATCTATCTATCTATCTACTCAGATGATGACATCGCTATCAGAGGTTTTAAAATCATTAGAAGAGATCCCTATCAGAAACAAGAGACGGGTATTGCAGTTTATATTTCCAACTCGCTTAACGCCCACCGCAGGCTAGACTTTGAAACCTGTGAGATTGAGTGTGTATGGATAGAGGTTAAACTTCAAAATTGCATACCGCTAGTAGTTGGCTATCTTTATCGAAACCCCAGTGCAGGAAATATCTGGTATGAAAAATTCACCACTATGATGGATGTAGTCTTTAGTAATGCTAGGGAAATAATATTGCTAGGTGACTTCAACATAGACGCTAACAAATCAAACAAAACATGGGAAAACATAATAGAGTCATATAATTTCCAACAGTTAGTCAAACAAGCCACTAGAATCACTAAATCATCTGCAACACTTATATATCATATTTATACTACGTGTGCTGATAACATCACAGAATGTAGTGTACCTATCAATGCAATGAGCGATCACTATCCAGTATGTTGCACGTGGTCGAAAAGGGGCACCAAAACTCCCAAACACAAACATATAAGCATAAAATCTAGAAATTACAAAAATTTCAATCGAGACGTCTTCTTACAAGATTTGGTCAACTCATCTCTAGATTATGTTTACCAGCTTCCTGACCCAGACGATGCTCTGGACCACTGGCTAAAGACCTTTCTAAGTATATTTGATAAACATGTTCCATTTAAGGAAGTTCGTGTTAAACATCACACAAAGCCCCCGTGGATCACACAGGAGGTAGTTGAACTTATGAGAGATCGCGACAGGGCTCACAAAAATAGAGATCTAACTATGTACCGTAGTCTGAGAAACAAAGTTCAATATGTTATTCGGAAGGAAAAGAAAAACTATTTTAAGAACATAGTAATAGATAAAACCAACACTAAAGATATATGGAAAGCAATTAATACCTTGACAAACAAACACAAATCATCACAATCATTACCATCAAATCAGGTTACATGTGATCAATTCAGTAGATACTTTCAGTCCGACATAAACCAACTGAAGGCTGCAATACCAGATGCGCCTCGTGACATATCTTTATTATCATCATTCTGTGAGAACAAATGCTATGGACACATTTCCTCCAACATACCGCTAATGACGACAACTGAAGTATTTACTCATCTCCGTAATCTAAAAAACAATAACTCATCAGGACTAGATGGAATTAGTAGTCGGGATCCTTCGCCATGCTGCACCGGCGATCTGCGAGTCACTAACTTTTATATATAATCAATGTATAACCAGAGGTCACTTCCCATCAGCCTTTAAAATCGCTAAAGTGTATCCTCATTTAAAAGCTGGTCCTCTAGACGATCGTCTCATGAGTAATTATAGACCAATTTCCATATTATCCTCATTATCCAAACCGCTAGAAAAGCACATCCACAAAACAACACTAGATCACTTAGTTCGCCATAAACTGATAGTTGACAGTCAGTCAGGATTTCGGCCAAAATATTCTTGCCATACGGCACTAACAAACATGATAGAAAACTGGCATCAAAATATTAACAACAATACTCTATGTGGAGCGGTGTTTATAGACTTTAGGAAAGCATTCGATATGATAGATCATACTATTCTAATTAAAAAACTAGAAACAATGAAAGTAAGTTTTAATATAGTGACATTAATAAAATCATTCTTATTAGACAGAAAGCAAGTAGTATCACACAATAAAGTTTTATCTCAAGCCATTACCATTAATATTGGAGTACCTCAGGGGTCTATTCTTGGCCCTCTATTATTTGCCATTTATATAAATGATCTTCCATTAAATCTGTCGTCGTCCTGCGATCTATTTGCTGATGACTGCACAGTATATACGAACGCTGTTGATCGTAATGTGCTAGAATTATCCTTGCAACAGGAAATAAATAGTGTAGTTAACTGGAGTCATGCAAACCGCATGAAAATTAACATTACTAAAACAAAGTCTATGTTAATAGGAACCAGGCAAAGACTTCACACTCTAAACTCGCAGAGAACTCTTCAGCTGCACATTGGCAGCACACCTGTAGAAAGTGTCACCGAGCACAAGACACTGGGTGTTATCATAGATCAAAATCTAACTTTTAACTCACATGTTCATGCTCTAGTTAAAAACAAATAGCCAAAAAAGTATACCAACTTGCCAAAATTAAAAATTTCCTTGACGAAAACACAAGAAAGATATTCTATACTTCTCATATACAAACACATATTGATTACTGCTCCACAGTCTGGAATGGATGCTCCAAATCAATAACAAAACGCCTATATTCACTCCAGAAAAGGGCAGTGCGTTTAATTAATGGTGAAAAGCTTACCGACAATTCTAACCTATATAAACGTCTCCGGTTACTGCCACTCCACAAGCGCCTGCTTTTTAATAAGACCAAACTAATTCACAAAATCCTATTTCAAAATGCTCCAAGCTACCTTTGGCCATTGTTTAAATATAACGCTAGACATAGCGAACGACTAAATATACTTCATGTCCCTAAACCTAGGATAGACTTATATAAAACAAGCTTAGCATACTCTGCCGCTCAGTTGTGGAACAATCTTCCACAAGAAATCAAAGACACCACCAATCATGATTCATACATTCGCAACCTGTTTGAACACTACCTTAGTACAGACTACATGCCCCCATAACAAATAATACAAAAAAGACAATAATGGTAACTTATCTCAAACGACAACTAGCCAAAAAACATTCCCTTATGTATGGCACGTTACACCCTCCTTAGGTATTTATAATGCCCATGTTAAACACTGCCTCAGTGAGTCATTTGTTATTGATTATTTTTCATGCGTTTTAATGTTCTTTTGTTGTCAAAAGTTGCTTCATAAGTGATGTTGAATGAAAGAATGTATGAGAGGAAATAGAGAAGAAGGGCAGAATGTCAGACGGGCCTGCGTGCCCAATTCTTAACCCTTTGAAAATAAAGACTTATTATTATTATTATTATTATTATTATTATTATTATTCCTATTACTAACTCTGTTATAGATGATACGGATTCTGCACCAGTTCAACCTCTAAAAGAACTTGCAGAAATAAGTCTAATACGTTGAGTCACCAGGAAGAATAGTCTCTAGTACAATCAGTTGAGGCACAAAAGAAGATGCTGATACAGGATCAACACGAGCTGAAACAAAGAATGAACCTTCAGAAACAAGTTTATTATGGTCAAATTTAGCTCTAGGAGAATCAGTTGAGGCACAAACAGAAGATGCTTCCACTGGATCAGTAGAAGCTGCACCTCCTTCAGAACTTGCAGAAATCGAGCTCCTACGACCAGTTTTTGCAAACGGATCTCGCAGAAAAGGCTGCATGCAGAGTTAAGATAAACACAGAATATGCTTCTAGTTGATCAGAACGGGCTAAAATTCCTAGAGAACTAGAAGAAACAGATGTGTGAGACGCAGATACTTAACTAGATAGGATCAAACTCCAAAAGAACTTGTTTGGCGTTAGCGAAAGTCGATTAAATGGCAACATCTCAGATGATGACATCGCTATCAGAGGTTTTAAAACCATTAGAAGAGATCCCTATCAAAAACAAGAGACGGGTATTGCAGTTTATATTTCCAACTCGCTTAACGCCCACCGCAGGCTAGACTTTGAAACCTGTGAGATCGAGTGTGTATGGATAGAGGTTAAACTTCAAAATTGCATACCGCTAGTAGTTGGCTATCTTTATCGAAACCCCAGTGCAGGAAATATCTGGTATGAAAAATTCACCACTATGATGGATGTAGTCTTTAGTAATGCTAGGGAAATAATATTGCTAGGTGACTTCAACATAGACGCTAACAAATCAAACAAAACATGGGAAAACATAATAGAGTCATATAATTTCCAACAGTTAGTCAAACAAGCCACTAGAATCACTAAATCATCTGCAACACTTATAGATCATATTTATACTACGTGTGCTGATAACATCACAGAATGTAGTGTACCTATCAATGCAATGAGCGATCACTATCCAGTATGTTGCACGTGGTCGAAAAGGGGCACCAAAACTCCCAAACACAAACATATAAGCATAAAATCTAGAAATTACAAAAATTTCAATCGAGACGTCTTCTTACAAGATTTGGTCAACTCATCTCTAGATTATGTTTACCAGCTTCCTGACCCAGACGATGCTCTGGACCACTGGCTAAAGACCTTTCTAAGTATATTTGATAAACATGTTCCATTTAAGGAAGTTCGTGTTAAACATCACACAAAGCCCCCGTGGATCACACAGGAGGTAGTTGAACTTATGAGAGATCGCGACAGGGCTCACAAAAATAGAGATCTAACTATGTACCGTAGTCTGAGAAACAAAGTTCAATATGTTATTCGGAAGGAAAAGAAAAACTATTTTAAGAACATAGTAATAGATAAAACCAACACTAAAGATATATGGAAAGCAATTAATACCTTGACAAACAAACACAAATCATCACAATCATTACCATCAAATCAGGTTACATGTGATCAATTCAGTAGATACTTTCAGTCCGACATAAACCAACTGAAGGCTGCAATACCAGATGCGCCTCATGACATATCTTTATTATCATCATTCTGTGAGAACAAATGCTATGGACACATTTCCTCCAACATACCGCTAATGACGACAACTGAAGTATTTACTCATCTCCGTAATCTAAAAAACAATAACTCATCAGGACTAGATGGAATTAGTAGTCGGATCCTTCGCCATGCTGCACCGGCGATCTGCGAGTCACTAACTTTTATATATAATCAATGTATAACCAGAGGTCACTTCCCATCAGCCTTTAAAATCGCTAAAGTGTATCCTCATTTAAAAGCTGGTCCTCTAGACGATCGTCTCATGAGTAATTATAGACCAATTTCCATATTATCCTCATTATCCAAACCGCTAGTAAAAGCACATCCACAAAACAACACTAGATCACTTAGTTCGCCATAAACTGATAGTTGACAGTCAGTCAGGATTTCGGCCAAAATATTCTTGCCATACGGCACTAACAAACATGATAGAAAACTGGCATCAAAATATTAACAACAATACTCTATGTGGAGCGGTGTTTATAGACTTTAGGAAAGCATTCGATATGATAGATCATACTATTCTAATTAAAAAACTAGAAACAATGAAAGTAAGTTTTAATATAGTGACATTAATAAAATCATTCTTATTAGACAGAAAGCAAGTAGTATCACACAATAAAGTTTTATCTCAAGCCATTACCATTAATATTGGAGTACCTCAGGGGTCTATTCTTGGCCCTCTATTATTTGCCATTTATATAAATGATCTTCCATTAAATCTGTCGTCGTCCTGCGATCTATTTGCTGATGACTGCACAGTATATACGAACGCTGTTGATCGTAATGTGCTAGAATTATCCTTGCAACAGGAAATAAATAGTGTAGTTAACTGGAGTCATGCAAACCGCATGCAAATTAACATTACTAAAACAAAGTCTATGTTAATAGGAACCAGGCAAAGACTTCACACTCTAAACTCGCAGAGAACTCTTCAGCTGCACATTGGCAGCACGCCTGTAGAAAGTGTCACCGAGCACAAGACACTGGGTGTTATCATAGATCAAAATCTAACTTTTAACTCACATGTTCATGCTCTAGTTAAACAAATAGCCAAAAAAGTATACCAACTTGCCAAAATTAAAAATTTCCTTGACGAAAACACAAGAAAGATATTCTATACTTCTCATATACAAACACATATTGATTACTGCTCCACAGTCTGGGATGGATGCTCCAAATCAATAACAAAACGCCTATATTCACTCCAGAAAAGGGCAGTGCGTTTAATTAATGGTGAAAAGCTTACCGACAATTCTAACCTATATAAACGTCTCCGGTTACTGCCACTCCACAAGCGCCTGCTTTTTAATAAGACCAAACTAATTCACAAAATCCTATTTCAAAATGCTCCAAGCTACCTTTGGCCATTGTTTAAATATAACGCTAGACATAGCGAACGACTAAATATACTTCATGTCCCTAAACCTAGGATAGACTTATATAAAACAAGCTTAGCATACTCTGCCGCTCAGTTGTGGAACAATCTTCCACAAGAAATCAAAGACACCACCAATCATGATTCATACATTCGCAACCTGTTTGAACACTACCTTAGTACAGACTACATGCCCCCATAACAAATAACACAAAAAAGACAATAATGGTAACTTATCTCAAACGACAACTAGCCAAAAAACATTCCCTTATGTATGGCACGTTACACCCTCCTTAGGTATTTATAATGCCCATGTTAAACACTGCCTCAGTGAGTCATTTGTTATTGATTATTTTTCATGCGTTTTAATGTTCTTTTGTTGTCAAAAGTTGCTTCATAAGTGATGTTGAATGAAAGAATGTATGAGAGGAAATAGAGAAGAAGGGCAGAATGTCAGACGGGCCTGCGTGCCCAATTTTTAAACCTTTGAAAATAAAGACTTATTATTATTATTATTATTATTATTATCTATCTATCTATCTATCTATCTATCTATCTATCTATCTATCTATCTATCTATCTATCTATCTATCTATCTATCTATCTATCTATCTATCTATCTATCTATCTATCTATCTATCTATTATATTTTATTATATATATTATATATCTCGCGCTATACGTCTAGTTTCTAGCATAAAGCACGTTGAAAGCAATAAATTATACAGCCATCTAAGACTTCTACCACTTCAAAAGCGATTCCTTTTTAACAAAGCCAAATTAGTGAATAAAATTATATCTGAAAATACGCCAGAGTATCTTCTACCGTTAATTCAATCTAATGCAATGAACAGTAAGCGCTTAAATTTATTACAGCTTCCTAAGCCTAGATTGGACTTATACAAAACTTGTTTCGCATATTCTGGTGCTCACTTGTGGAATAGCCTTCAACCAGAACTGAAAACACCAATGAGTCCCTACACATTCAACCGAAAACTCTTTCAATACTTACTTCATACCGACTATATGCCTCCATAAGTCACCAACTAGTATCATTTTTCCACTATCATTCTTCACTGTATGTGTGTGAACGAGACAGTGGGTGAGAGAGTGAGTGAGAAAGAGTGTGAATGGAAGAATTAGTATGAGTGAGAGTGAGAGAGTATACATGCGCATGTGCCTGAGTGAGTGTAAAAGTGAGTGAGTGTGTGGACATATGTGTGAGAGATTTAGTTAGAGAATGAGTGAATCTGAGAGAGTGGGTGTGTTGTGTGTCTGCCTGTCTGTGTGATAGAGTGTGAAAGTTAGTGAGTGAGTGTGAGTTAGAGAGTCATCGAGTAAATGAGTGAGTAAGGGAGCGTGAGTGAGTGAGAGAGAATTTGTAGGTATGCGTGTATGTGCGCGAATGAGTGAGTGTGAGAGCGAGTGAGTGTGTAAAAGAGAGAGCGTGGTTGAATGAGAGAGTGCATGAGAACGTGTGATGTATGTGTGTGCATGTCTGGATGTGTGTATGGGTGTATATGTGTGTACATGTGTGCATCTGTGTGTGACTCTGTGTGTATGTCTGTACGTGTGTTAAGGTGTGCGTTCATGTGTTTATATGCGTTTATATGCAAGTGCGTGTGTGTATGTGTGTATGGACGAGTGTGTTTGTGTGTGCTCGTGTATGTATTGTATATCTTTGTATGTGTATGTGTAAGTGTGCATGCATGCAGTGTATGCGAGGGAGTGTATATTCGGGTGTTATGTGAGTACGTGTGAGTAAGTATATGGATGTGTGCAGGTGTGTGTATTGCGTGGGTATGATGTGTGTGTGTGTGTGTGTATGTATGTACATGTGAGTGAGAGACAAGAGAGAGAGAGAGAGAGAGAGAGAGAGAGAGAGAGAGAGAGAGAGAGAGAGAGAGAGAGAGAGAGAGTTGAGGGCATGCATGTCATCTAACATGCTGATCCATATGTTTTGTGTATTCTCATTTTTTTTCATATTATCATTTTGATGCACTTGATTTTAACATGCATAAAATGAATTCATGTAAATTACTGTAAAGAAAGTGAGAGAGTTAGTGAGTGTAAGTTAGAGAGAGAGAGAGAGAGAGTGAATGAGTGTGAGAGTGTGAATATGTAAAGAGAGAGAGAGAGACGGAGAGAGAGAGAGAAAGAGAGAGAGAGAGAGAGAGAGAGAGAGAGAGAGAGAGAGAGAGAGAGAGAGAGAGAGTTGAGCCAACGCATGTCATGTAACATGCTATTCCATATTTTTCATGTATTCTCATCTTTCATATTACGAGGTATCGTGTAATGCCACCTGATTGTCCTGTAACATGCCATTCCATATTTTTTTCTTTTAATTCTCATCTTATCATTTTGTATGCCACTTGATTTTATCATGTATAATATAACATTACTGTGATGTGAGTGAGAGAGAGAGAGAGAGAGAGAGAGAGAGAGAGAGAGAGAGAGAGAGAGAGAGCAAGAGAGAGAGAGAGAGAGCAAGAGAGAGAGAGAGAGATAGCGCGTGCAAGAGAGAGAGAGAGAGAGAGAGAGAGAGAGAGAGAGAGGGAGAGAGAAAAAAAAGGAAGAGAGATTTGAATTGCATCACTAATTTTTACGCTACATAATGTATATGTACAATTTTTTCTCCACTTCTTGCAATTGCGAGAATTCTCACGACAATCGTCAGTGTCTAAATTGTGTGTAAAGTGTAGGAGTTTGTTCTTATTAGTTTCAGTAATCATGTGAGGCATCATGTATTTGTCTATAAGTGAGGATGTATGTATGGGTGTGTATGTGAGGGATATGTGTGTGTGTAGGGGGGGGGATGTGTGTGGGCCTATGTAAGAGAGAGAGAGAGAGAGAGCGAGAGAGAGAAGAGAGAGAGAGAGAGAGAGAGAGAGAGAGAGAGAGAGAGAGAGAGAGTGCTCGCATGTCCTGTAACATGCCATTCCATATTCTTTGTGTATTTTCATCTTTCACATTATCATTTTGTATGTATGACACTTGATTTTATCATGTATAATATAACATTACTGTAATGTGAGTGAGAGCGCTAGTGAGTGAGTGAGAGAGAGAGAGAGAGAGAGAGAGAGAGAGAGAGAGAGAGAGAGAGAGAGAGAGAGAGAGAGAGAGAGAGAGAGAGAGAGAGAGAGTTAGTTGAATTGCATCACTAATTTTTAAGTTACAAAATGTATATGTACAATTTTTCTCCATCTTCTTTACAATTTTGCGACAATGCTCACGACAATCGTCACTGTATGTGTGTGTAAAGTGTGGGAGTTTGATCATAATAGTAGGTTGGGGGATCGGGGGATGTGTGTGTGGGTGGATTCGTGATGTGTGTGGGTGGGCGGGGTGGGTTTGTGTGGGTGGGTGGGGGATTTGTGTGTAGGTGCGTGCGAGATGTATGGGTGTATGGGGAGATGTGTTGGTGAGTGGGGATGTGTGTTTGTCTAGGTGGTTGTGGGTGAGTGGGTGGAGGAGGATATGTTGGTGGATGATTGATGGTGGGTTATGGGATGGGTGGGGGTATATGTGTGGGTGGGGAGATGTGGGTGTGGGGATATGTGGTGGGTGGAAGATGTGTGCAGGTGGGTTGGTTGTGGGATTGGGGATGTGGGTGTGGGATGTTTGGGTGGATGGGTGGGGAGTGTGTGGGTGAGAGATGTGTGGGTGAATGTGTGTGGGGGATGTGTGTGGGTTGGGGGAGGGATGTGTGATGCGTGTGGGTGATGGATTTGGAGATGTGTGCGTGGGTGGGGGATATGTCTGGCTGGGTGGGGGTGTGTGTGGCTGGATGGAGGATGTATGTGTGGGTAGTGAGGGTGACTGTAGTTGGGGGATGTGTGGATGGGTAGGAGATGTGTGGATAGATGTGTGTGTGGGTGAGGGATGTGTCTTTGGGATGTGTGTGGGTGTGGTATTGTGTGGGAGGGGAGCTGGGTGTGGATAAATGATGTTTGTGTGGGTGGGTGAAGGTGTGGTTGGGTTTGTGGGTGGGTGAATGATGTGTGTGAGGGTGGGGGATGTTTGCTTAGATGGGTGGTTGGGATGTGTGAGTGTGGGTGGGTAGATAGGAGATGTATGTGTTGATGAGTGGGTAAGGGATGTGTGGGTGTTAGTGGTTGAGGGATAAGTACGTGTGTCTAAGGATGTGTGAGGGGATGAATGTATGGGTTGTGTGTGCGTGGATGGGAGGTGTGTGTTTGTGAATGGGGAATGTGTTGGTGGGTGGGGATGTGTGTGAGGGATGTTTGTATGGGTGGGGAGATTGTGCGTGGGTGGGGATGTGTGTGTATTTGGGTAAGGGTGTGTGGTTAAGGGATGTGTGGCTGGGGGAATGGGTGGGTGGAGGATGTGTGGTTGGGTGGAGGATGTGTGGTTGGGTAGAGGATCTGTGGGTGGGTGATTGTATATGAGTAAGGGTGTGTGGTTAAGGGATGTTTGGTTGGGGGATGGGTGGGTAGAGGATATGTGGGTGGGTGAGTGTGTGCAGGTTAGGAGATGGTGGGGGATGTTTTTAGATGTGGGCTCGGGATAAGTGAGTGGGCTAGGGGAGATGGGAGATTATGTGGGTGTGTGCGGAATTTGTGTGTGGGTAGGTGCGGAATATGTGAGTTGACGGGGAGATGTGTGTGTGGCTGAGGAATGTGTGTTTGGTTGGGTGGTTGGAGGTGTGTGGGTGGAGGAGGATATTGGGTGAGTGATTGTTGGTGGGAAATGGGACGGGTAAAGGATATGTGAGTGGGTGGGGAGATGTGTGTAGGTGGGGGATGTGTGGGTTATTGAATGTATGTGTGCTTGGGGTGTGGGTGGATGAGAGGTGTGTGTGGGTGGGGAGATGTGTAGGGATATGGTGGATGGGTGGGGGAATGTATAGAATGTGTGTGTGGTTGGGTGGGGGATTTGGAGTGAATGGGGGATGTGTGGGTGGGTGGTGGATGTGTCTTATAACATAGTAATATGCATTGTTTATGTTTACAAAATTCATGTGACAATGTTTTTTTCCTATGCACTGTTCATGAAAGAAAGATGAGTGATTGGAAGGGCCGAATGTAAGACGGGCCTGCGTGCCCAATTTGTTACCCTTTGAAAATAAAGTCTGTTCGTTCGTTCGTTCTATCTATCTATCTATCTATCTGTCTGTCTGTCTGTCTGTCTATCTATCTATCTATCGATCGATCGATCGATCTATCTATCTACCTATCTATCTATCTATCTATCTATCTATCTATCTATCTATCTATCTATCTATCTATCTATCTATCTATCTATCTATCTATCTATCTATCTATCTATCTATCTATCTATCTATCTGTCTGTCTGTCTGTCTGTCTGTCTGTCTGTCTGTCTGTATTCTGTGTATCTACCTACCGTATTTTACGGACTATAAGACACTACGGACTATAAGATGCACTTTAATTTTTAAACAATATTTTTTTTTAAAATAACATTTTTACCATTTTTATATTAATGTCGAGTATAAGACACACCTGCATTTTGGAGGCAATTTTTTAAAGAAAAAAGTGCGTCTTATACTCCGTAAAATACGGTAACTACCTATTTATCTACCTATCTAAAGACCTATCTACCTACCTACCCACCCATCCATCCTACTGCTAATACTACTACTACTACTACGACTACTAGTACAACAACAACAACAACATCTGCTACTACTACTACTACTACTACTACTACTACTACTACTACTACTACTACTACTACTACTACCACTACAACTCCTACTACTTCTGCATCAGGATCGAATGTGATAAGAAATTATACAACAATTAACACACAACAGCCCTAGTCTTGTATTTTATGTTTTCCCATTTTGATGTATGCAGAGATCAATAAAACGCATTCCACGTTTTTTACCTCTAAAGTGCCGACAGCTCTGCTAACTGCTTTGTTTACATCGCTAACGGTAGATCTACAATGACGTCACTCTATTGCTTTATTTTTCAAATCTGTGAAGGACAGGTTGTCGAAATGTTGAGATATTGATTCCTTGTGACTGGAGTTGGGGGTTCTTCAACAGCATGCATGCATACAAACTTTGCAGTTTTCAGGAAGTACCAAGACATATTCTACAGTAAGATGTGAATTTATGTAGATTAACATATATTAGTTCGTGGCCTAATGAGATGGGATAACACGTTCCTTGCATATTGGCCTTTCCTTTACAATTAATTTCTGATATTTTCTTTAAATGATGCGTTTCCAGTTTTACAATGAATGAGTTTACCCCAGCCACATAGTGGTCAGAACAGAATTGGCAACCATTGTGGATTGAACCCGTTCCACTGTCTTTGTAAACAGAACAGAACTGGCAACCATTGAGGATTGAACCCGTTCCACTGTCTTTGTAAACAGAACGAAAGACTATGATGTTATGTTGAAAACTATATCAAATTGTGTTTACAATCAAACACATCTATTTCCCAGTCATGTGCACAATTATGAGGGAGCTATGATGATATGATCACAGTTTGGTGTGATTTACCAGTCATAATTTTTTAATGGTTATTTCTTTTTTGCAGGATGTTGCGATCAACCCCAAAGTCAGTGTGACTTTCTAGAGAAATTTACATTCAGTAGTTTGCCACTGCTTGTCTGAATGAGAAGTCATTTTTGAAGTGCAAACTGGTGCGTCTAGGAAATACGTTGTCATCGGTGTACGGGAATTGTATTAGCTAGAGCGATCTTATTCCTAGAGCAATCTTATCCCTTCAGCCACGTTTAAGTCTCTAGTATTTCCAAGGATCTTATCCCTTCAGCCACGTCCAAGTTACTTTAGTATTTCCAATGATCTTATCCCTTCAGCCACGTCCAAGACTCTAGTATTTCCAAGAATCGTATCCCTTCAGCCACGTTTAAGTCTCTAGTATTTCCAAGGATATCAGTCACCTGAGACCTCCTAAGGGGCTTAAAATAATCTGAGAAATATAGTGCACTGGCACTTGGCCGTCTTGACACACAATAGTTTATTACATGATGCTTTTAAAAGAAGGCATAATAACTACAACCCATGGCTGGGACCAGGGATGGAGTTATACCTCTCCATAGCACACAGTCTGGGGTGGATTGTGCAGGCCATGTATTTCCCATGCAGCATGATCCCTCTCTCGGTCTGTCTAGTTTACTCTAGAGCAGGAAGTCACCAAACTACGGCCCGCGGGCCGGAACCGGCCCGCGGCGTTATTTCATCCGGCCCACTTTACCATCATTTCCATGGCAATCCACACACACACACACACACGCATGTTTCCCTCCCCCCCCCCCCCCCCCAGATGCGTCCGTCTGTCAACACAGGTCCGAAGCTCCAGAAATATTTACTTATTTTTGCCAGTCATCCAATTCATAGGTATGTAACAAGGATTTTTTTGTTTGACAGTGATAGGTAAGTGAACTACAAGAGTTAAAAGTGGCAATAAAGTAGCACATCTATATATATAAATCACAATGTATGTCTGTGGGTGGGGATGTATTTGATGCGTTCGATAACGGTCCATCCGATTGAGATGAAATTTTCTACTTGTTTTCTTTTCATTCCCGTGCAACCAACTGTAATAGTTTCTTAGATTACAACCATCTATTTACTTACTAAATTTAATTTTGTAATTACATGACTCAACATAAGAAAAAATAAAACAAGATACATAACCTTTAGTAGCATTGCTATATCTTAAGTCCCCTTGCTATATGCACTCCGAACATAGATAGATAGAAACCAAGCCGGGTCCTCTAGATGGATGGATGAATAGATAGACAGACAGACATACAGTCTGGAACGGGAACTGGAGCTTATATGACTACTTATACGAATAAAATGAGATGCTCCCCACCAGGGCCTGGGCGAAGTCGGGCCGGACAGACAGATAGACAGACAGGTAGTCGGGAACGGGAGCTTATATGACTACTTATATGAATTAAATGAGATGCTCCCCACCAGGGACTGGGTGAAACCGGGCCGGGTCATACAGACAAGCAGACAGACAGATAGATAGATATATATTTTTTTTTTTACTGAACAAGGTAATGTTTATTATTATATTGAATGTCAGACTGCCATTAAAAGAAGAATCCCAGAATCTTGCCTCCCAAGTGCTTCCTTCTGGCCTCCTCATGATCCATGATACCACCAGATGTAGTCATGACAATGGAGCCAAATTGTCTGGATGGGAGAAGATTTGTTGTCCATTTCCAAGTCACGGATAGAGACATCAAATCTGGGGCTGACTACACCACACTTATTTAGTCTGCCTGTCAGATTAACAACAATCTTGCCAGCTCTGTGGTCATCAATCTGTTCAAACTCCCCAATGTAACCATGTTTCGTCATGACAGTGAGGAATTTGACGATGACTTTTGATGCTGGTCTCAGCAAGACCTGGCGTTTGCCACGTTTTTCGGCCTTAGAAATTGAATTGAGAGCATTGGCTAATACGTTCATGCGCACCATCTTGTCAACTTGGTGATGGCGACAGGTGAGAAAAGACTGACAACTCGGATGTATTTCCGCATGTTAAAAATGTGTGACTTCCCGATAGATAGATAGATCCCCGTCAGGGCCTGGGCGAAGCCGGGCCGGGTCAGCTAGTATAGCATAAAAATGTCATAGAATCCTCGTGTAAATTGCGAAACTATTATACCCAGCTCAGAATAATTCCCCGGTCAAGGTGTTAATCGAACTCTCTGGGTAAGTGTTTTTCAATCTTTCTACTGGAGTAGATCCTTACGCAAATGTTTACATTGCTCAAGGAACTCTGTGCGATGATCCAAGTGTCTGTCCTACTTTATGTAATAAAACAGATAAGCAGAATTGTTGCAATTAGGCGATTTCGGTATGTTTCGGCAGAACCCATGGCTGCCACTCGTGGAACCCCGTTTGAAAAACTCTGTTCTAGGCTGTTTATTTAGGCCGGCCCTATTTATATATCTTGCAAACCTTATTATAAATATGAGTTATATTCTATTACCAAATGTACCTATACACTTTATATGTACCTTTGGTGAGCCGTATTTTCACCATTTACCTCTAGTCTTCTGCTTTCCCTGTATTTCAATAGGATTTTAATTATGTTTCTAATTCAATGTTTTTGTTTTCTTTTTCATTTTAAGATTCCGAGCACTTCACCCTTCATTGTGTCTACTAAGAAAAAAAAAGTGGATGCCGAGTGTCGCGCTTTCAATGAAGAATGGGGAGTAAAGTATTTCTTTTGTGAAAACAAAGGACCAGAAAACCAGTTGCGTAATATGCAGCAAAAGTGTTGCCGTTTTGATAGAGTACAATCTTCGACGTCACTATGAAACACAACATCTATCAACATATTCACAGTTTTCTGGAAAGCTACGCTCTGGGAAATATGAGTCCATGAAACGTAGTTTAGAAACACGAAGAGATCTGTTCACGAGAAAGTTTTCTGAAAATGAATCTGTCACTCGTACAAGTACAAAATAGTGCATAAGATGGCAGAACGAGGAAAACAGTTTACTGATGGCAACTTCATCAAAGAGTGCATGATGGAAGCAGAAAATGACTTATGTCCCGAGAAAACCGATTTATTTGGAACTATCAGCCTTTCGGCAAGTTCATTTGCACGAAGAACTTGTAAAGAACTTAGTGCTACAGATTCTTTCCCCCACATATCCTTTAAAGGACATCGCTGTCAACATCGGTATCTTTCAGCTGAATGTTGATTTCTTGGCAAGATTACGATCAGTAGTTTGCCATTGCTTTCTGAGCCACCGGCTCACATACCCCTAAGTTACAAACAGGGCGAGAACCGCTATCGATTCTCGCGCAAGTTACGTTCCTCAGTGGATATATGGGATTACGGAGAAAGTCGCTAATTCCTAGGCCAGGAAGACCGGCAGTGCTACAGATAGCGAGAAAATTATGATCTTTTTGTGGTATTCTGATTTGAAAATTTCTCGTGTTCATTGGTGGTGTCAATTGGGATTTTCAGATAACGGAAGAGTTGGCATCCGTTTGCAGCATGCATGGAACAATAACTGGAAAAGTTATTTTCGTGGAAGTGCAAAAAGTTGTGCATGACTATAACCTTCATTGGAATCAGCTTCAAGGTGGTACAGTTGATGGAGGGAAAAAACACGGCTAGAGTGAGGAAAGGTCTGTTGGGGCAGATCAGGACTCGGAAGATTTGCAAATTTCGGGAGCTCTGTTCATACACTGTATCACACATCAGCAAGCATTCTGTTTGAAAGACTCAGATATTACTTGTGTACCGAAACCAGTCGTTTCTGCTGCGAACTTCATTCTGGGACATGCACTCATTCACCGTCAGTTTCAGGCTTTTCTTGAAGAAATTGATTCTGAATTCTGTGACTTGCCTTATCACACATCAGTGAGGTGGCTCAGCTGCGGTAAAGTCCTGTTTCGTTTTTAGAAGCTCCGAAACGAAATAGATGTTTTCCTCACTGAAGAAAAATATAGAGCTGATCCACAACTGTCAGATCCAATCTGGCGGTCAAAGTTATCATTTTTGGTCGACATCACATCCCACATGAATGAACTGAATTTAAAACTTCAGGAAAAGAATAAAATCGTCTGTGATCTCTACAGAATCATCAATGGATTTTTAAGAAAGCTGTCATTGTTTAAAGCACAACTGGAAGGAGAAAACTTTTCTCATTTTCACAATTTCAAAGAGTTATGCGCTACAATAAGATTTTCAGATCTTGACAGAACTGAGAGTAACATTCTTCTGTTCCAGAATCCGTTCGATTGTAACCTTGATGATGTGCTAGTTGAACTACAATTGGAACCCGTTGACTTGCAAGCAAATGACTTGTTGAAAGAGAAGCACTGAGAAGGAACACTTATTGAATTTTGCCACTGCTTACTTGATGTTGAGTTTCCGAAACTGAAGAAATTTGCCCCTGGTATGGCACCAGTGTTTGGAACAACTTATGTCTGTGAGCAAAAATTTTCAGAAATGAAGTATGTGAAGTCAACACATCGAACGAGATTGTTTGATGAACATTTGAAAACAATTCTCTCGATTGAGTGAAGCAATTCCAAACCAAGCATTGATGTTATCTTGAAAGCCAAATATCAGTTTCACAAATCTCACTAACATTTTTTTGCTGCTTAGTTTGTGAGATTCGGATATGTGCACACTTGTCTGATGTAACTATCTTTTTGCTAACGCCGCCTTCTTTGATAAAATTTTTAAGTAAATAAATATTTTGGTTGTCTGTTTTTTGTGCATTGCACGCCACTCACCCATGATTAACTTATTTTCTATTCTTTGTTACCAGAGCTTTCTTTTTACCAGAGCTTTCGTTCTGGCTTGCAAGTATTGTTAAAGATAGTTACATATCTTTACAGGACGTTTGCAGTCAACACCAGCATTTTTTTCTGTTGTTGATGTCTTGGCAAGTTTACGTTCAGTAGTTTGCGATTGCTTTCTGAACGACCGGCATCCATACCATTACATAAAAAACCAATTCAGCGCGGTCTGCTGTCAAATCGCGCGCAGCTGTGTTTCCAACGCGGGTATACGGGATCATGAACCACGTCCGTAAGACATTCGCTACGGAGACTGGCGCAAAGTATTCCACAGAATGAGTATCCGGCCCGCACTCGTCATTTTGTCAGTTATCCGGCCCGCCGTGAAAAATGTTTGGTGACCCATGTTCTAGAGGAAAGGTAACACCACTACATCTGGAACAACACAAGCTGCAGAAGCTGCCGGATCAACAAAACAATGCTCTAACTGTTCTCTTTTCGGAGCTGTGATCCTAGACCTCAGTGAGGAGCGGCTGGCCGAGTGGCTAGAACACCGGACTTTCCTTCGGGAGACCCGGGTTCGATCCCTCGGTAAGGTGTGGGATTGTTTTCTGTCGGGGGCAAAAAGAAAACCTAACCTGCACAGTTCGCGGCGACTGCACTAGCCAGGCGGTCTTAATTCTTCAGGCTCAAAGACCCCTCTGCCATACACCGCAAGGTACTATATTGGCAGTAAATGACAGTTTGACAGTTTTGACAGATCCTAGACTAGTTGCCAACCAAGGCTTAGTCTCTGAGCTGCCCTGTCAAGACAATAAAGGAAAGAAGTTGAGATTACAGGAAAACTTGACAAGGTAACATTTGAGCAAGTAGACATAATGCAAAATAACATACCACCTTTTCTGTTTTGTGGCAGGACGTGGCGATTCCTAGGGTGAACCCAATAGCAGAACATAATGTGTTGGCTCTGCAATTATGGAAGCCTCCTTGGATGGCGAGAAATGCCCAAGGTCTGTCCCTGCCTTCACTTGAGGGCTGATAATTATGCCTCCGGTTGATCTCAATGCAACAGCTGGTATGGGGATGACACCACAACAGTGAGCTGACCGTCCTATGAAACACCCGAGAAGGTTAACCCGGTTAACAAATGCCCACAGAAGTCGGGTATGTCGGCCGAAAGGTGCAAATATCGCAGCTCTGCTGTAAACTGGCACAACACAATTACGTCCAACAAATATTCCAGATGAAAGCAAAAGAAGAAGTATTCTATCCCTCTCTGTCTCTCTGTCTGCCTCTCTCTGCCTCTCTCTTTCTCTGCATTTCCTTAACTGTATCTCCTCTCCCCCTCCCCTTCTCTCTTTCTCTTTCATCATTGTTTTACAATAAATTTATGTTTTCTTATCTTCCTTCTAGGTTTCTGTATTTATTGTCTGCGTTAATACTTTATCCGTTTCTCTTTTATTGTGTCTGTCTTTCATTATTCTGGATGTCTTATCTTTGCGTCCTATTCTATCGTTTCCCAATTGTCTTCCCATCTCGTTAACGAACAGAAATCAAGAACTAAGTAACAACGAATTTCCTCAATTCCCCGTCTCCCGGGAGAATCGATGAACAAGTCTCCCTTCTAGAATGTCGTCTGGTGCCAGCGACTTCCAAGTCAATGATCTGTTCCTGAATTGAACTTTCCCTGCTCAAACTTGCTCACTCCGTGTACAGAAACTCACCCAGAAGACGATTGAGTGGTAACTTGGACTGGCTGGTTTGTTTATCGAACTGGACACAGACATATGTCCCCCTTGTTGGTACTTAACTTGACCTTTGACGTGGGCAAAAGAATCCAGATTCTGACAGATCAGGGGAGATAACCTGCCGGACACGGAAAGGCCATTTCAGGAGAAGACAACCAAGGCGGGAGTATTCAGTTGCTTGTTAAATTTTAACAAGAGGAATACGTTTACAAGTATTGATTGCCGCTCAGAGAAGATAAGGGAACGGAGTACTAATTCGAAAACAGACTAGACAACATATAATAACGTAATGTGATAGACAACTTGGGATTTCAGCATTGAAGTTTCATTTATTCGTCAGCTAGGCGCTGTTTGTGCTGATGGTAACTGACTGGACTCCACGTAATCAGTGCCGTGCCGTGCTATGAACAGAAAGGTGACCACATCAGGCAGCACCGTAAGGGGGCTTCATAAGGGTGCGGCAATTTTACAGGGAAAAAAAAACATGTAAGGGGTGGCATTTCGAAGACTTGCATCCTACTGAGAAAATCTACCGCATGGTACTGCACGTAAGCACAACGGTTTAATGTTGTTTAAATTAAAATCAAGAGGATTTAATTGTACTAAGTTTTATGAACTTGTGCTGGTATTTCAAGCAGTGGTATGAGTGCCGGTCGTTCAGAAAGCGATGGCAACCTAATGAACTTAAACTTGCCGAGAAATCACAGACAAGAAATGCTAGGGTTGGCTGTAATGTCCTGAAGAAAACTCAGTTTTAATGGAAATGGCTCGGTCACTCTCCTCAGAACATCAGTCTGCCCAGAGCATATCACAAAGTACGAACTCCGTTGCTCCAGCGATAACCCCCAAAGGTCACCAGAGAAATTGCAGTCGCGGTATTAAGATCCCAGGATGAAATCGAACCTATGCCAGAAAGAACGCGGGGCAGACGACTTAACCACTGACTCACCTGTATGTATCTCCTCACTCCTCACATTACTAGGTAGATTTATCTCCTCACATTACTAGCTTGATTTATCTCTTCACACGGGACGCAGAGGTGTTTCCAAGGCACCAGGGCCGGGTTATATACTGGCCAAGACCTATTGACGCGTCCTCGTCGAGCGTCCTGGGCAACAAGTCCCTTCGGGGTCCTGGCTGAAGTCAGTAGGATCGCCGATTCCTCCGAAGTCGGAGAGTGTCTGCCTGTACGGCGAGGAACCACCAGTCTGCACACCAATAAGCCAGACATGGGACAACGGATACTCACGCAAAACTCAGGTCCTGTATGACATCACATTGATGTTGGACAACAGGATGCCTTCATCCGACATACAGGACTTCGCGTTGGAGCTCAAGCCAACGAACACAAGCAAGCATCTCCTCACACTACTGGCATATTTATCTCCTCATACTACTAGCTTGATTTATCTCCTCAAATTATTAGATGGACTTAACTCCTCACAGTATTAGCTTTATTTTATCTTCTCACATAACTAGCTGGATTTATCTCCTCACTTTAACAGCTGGATTTATCTCCTCACTTTAACAGTTGGATTTATCTCCTCACATTACTAGCTTGATGTATCTCCTCACACTATTAGCTTAATTTATCTCCTCACACTATTAGCTTAATTTATCTCCTCAAATTATTAGATGGACTTAACTCCTCACAGTATTAGCTTTATTTATCTTCTCACATTACAAGCTGGATTTATCTCCTCACTTTAACAGCTGGATTTATCACCTCATATTGCTGCCTTGATTTATCTCTTCGCATTACTGCCTTGATTTCTCTTCCAATATTACCAGCTTGATTTAACTCCTTATATTACAAACTTGATTTATATCCTCAATTCTAAACCCTTTGAAAATAAAGATTTTCGTTCGTTCGTTCGTTCGTTCCTCAAATTACTGCCTTGATTTATTTCATCACATTACTGCCTTGATTTATCTCATCAAATTACTGCCTTGATTTATCTCCTCACATTACTAGCTTGATTTACCTCCTCATATTAATAGCTTGATTTATTTATCTACACTACTAGCTTTATTTATCTCCCCACACTACTGCCTTAATTTATCTCCTCACATTACTGCTATGATTTATTTTCTTCCACATTACTGCTTTGATTTATCATCTCACATTACTAGCTTGATTTATCTCCTCCCATTACTAACTTGATGTATCTCCCCACATTGCTGCCTTGATATATCTTCTCATATTACTGCATTGATTTATCCCCTCACACTACTAGCTTGATTTATCCGCTCACACTAGTAGCTTGATTTGTCTCCCCACATTACTACATTAAACATCTTTCTATCTATGGAACACGAACATAACGAAGCGTTACCGTTCCTGGATATTCTAATGAGACATAGAGCAGATGGCACAATTCAAAGATCGGTTTACCGCAAAGACACATGGACTGGCCAATACTTAAATTTTCATAGCTTCGCACCTGTACAGTACAAACGAGGCTTAGTACGGACCCTGTTTGACCGTGCTAGGAAGATATGCACCCAGAACACGCTGACAGAGGAAATTGAAACTCTGAAGAATGTCTTACACCTGAATGGGTACTCCACATGATTTATAAAGCGATACAGCCAACAGCCGAAACCAAAATCAAACATAACTACGGTCCCTAAGTTCAAGGTATTTATCCCGCTAACCTTTCGGCGGGGGGGGGGGGGGGGGTGGAATGACGTAATGCAACGCCTACAGGACCGGCTCATTACAGCAGTCGGTTGAACATTCTGTGCTGCAACTCCAGTTGTTACAGAACCACACCTATTCCCACCCCAGCAGTAAAAGAATCTACCCCTCTGTACGCCACATCCAATTGCATTTACCAATGCACATGCAGGTGCGAGTCTCCCATATCGGCAGAACAGAGCGGCAGCTACATAGCAGGGTTGTTGAACACATACCAAACTGAATATACAAGATATTACACGCAGACGATAGGATCATGTGAAGGCTGACGCACCACAATTATAAACGTCCGGCGTCGTCCATTGCACGTCATGTCTTGGAAAGCGGTCATGTAATTGATTGAGACAGCGCTTTTCGCGTGTTGTTTCATACACAAAATAGTCGTTTGTTAAAGTTTGCAGAAGCCCTAATGATTCATCTACATAGGCCAAATTTGTGCAAACAGAAAGAAATGGTAGTCAGTTTAAAATTTACCATGGTAAACAATTGATGTTACTGTGCGAACATGTGTATATTTCGGCCTGATCGACGTATCTAGTTATTTAATTCTACGTTGTGACTTCTGCAGTATGTACCTGACGAGATGCAGCGAAATATGCCAGGCAATAAATCGTGCAATCTATGGTTTGTGTCTTCGATATTCAAATTACTAGCTTGATTTATCTTCTCTATATTCTTGCCATACGGCACTAACAAACATGATAGAAAACTGGCATCAAAATATTAACAACAATACTCTATGTGGAGCGGTGTTTATAGACTTTAGGAAAGCATTCGATATGATAGATCATACTATTCTAATTAAAAAACTAGAAACAATGAAAGTAAGTTTTAATATAGTGACATTAATAAAAATCATTCTTATTAGACAGAAAGCAAGTAGTATCACACAATAAAGCTTTATCTCTAGCCATTACCATTAATATTGGAGTACCTCAGGGGTCTATTCTTGGCCCTCTATTATTTGCCATTTATATAAATGATCTTCCATTAAATCTGTCGTCGTCCTGCGATCTATTTGCTGATGACTGCACAGTATATACAAACGCTGTTGATCGTAATGTGCTAGAATTATCCTTGCAACAGGAAATAAATAGTGTAGTTAACTGGAGTCATGCAAACCGCATGCAAATTAACATTACTAAAACAAAGTCTATGTTAATAGGAACCAGGCAAAGACTTCACACTCTAAACTCGCAGAGAACTCTTCAGCTGCACATTGGCAGCACGCCTGTAGAAAGTGTCACCGAGCACAAGACACTGGGTGTTATCATAGATCAAAATCTAACTTTTAACTCACATGTTCATGCTCTAGTTAAACAAATAGCCAAAAAAGTATACCAACTTGCCAAAATTAAAAATTTCCTTGACGAAAACACAAGAAAGATATTCTATACTTCTCATATACAAACACATATTGATTACTGCTCCACAGTCTGGGATGGATGCTCCAAATCAATAACAAAACGCCTATATTCACTCCAGAAAAGGGCAGTGCGTTTAATTAATGGTGAAAAGCTTACCGACAATTCTAACCTATATAAACGTCTCCGGTTACTGCCACTCCACAAGCGCCTGCTTTTTAATAAGACCAAACTAATTCACAAAATCCTATTTCAAAATGCTCCAAGCTACCTTTGGCCATTGTTTAAATATAACGCTAGACATAGCGAACGACTAAATATACTTCATGTCCCTAAACCTAGGATAGACTTATATAAAACAAGCTTAGCATACTCTGCCGCTCAGTTGTGGAACAATCTTCCACAAGAAATCAAAGACACCACCAATCATGATACATACATTCGCAACCTGTTTGAACACTACCTTAGTACAGACTACATTCCCCCATAACAAAATAACACAAAAAGACAATAATGGTAACTTATCTCAAACGACAACTAGCCAAAAAACATTCCCTTATGTATGGCACGTTACACCCTCCTTAGGTATTTATAATGCCCATGTTAAACACTGCCTCAGTGAGTCATTTGTTATTGATTATTTTTCATGCGTTTTAATGTTCTTTTGTTGTCAAAAGTTGCTTCATAAGTGATGTTGAATGAAAGAATGTATGAGAGGAAATAGAGAAGAAGGGCAGAATGTCAGACGGGCCTGCGTGCCCAATTCTTAACCCTTTGAAAATAAAGACTTATTATTATTATTATTATTATTCTCACATTACTGCCTTTATTTATCTCTTGACACTACTGTCTTGATTTATCTCCTCTCACTACTATCTTGTTTTATCTCCTCACACTACTAGCTTGATTTGTCTCCCCACATTACTGCCTTGACTTATCTCCTCACATTACTGTCTTAATTTATCTCCTCATATTACTGCTTTGAATTATCTCCCCACATTACTGTCTTGATTTATCTCCTCTCACTACTATCTTGTTTTATCTCCTCACACTACTAGCTTGATTTGTCTCCCCACATTACTGCCTTGACTTATCTCCTCACATTACTGTCTTAATTTATCTCCTCATATTACTGCTTTGAATTATCTCCCCACATTACTGTCTTGATTTATCTCCTTGCTGTTTATTCTTTGAGGCCCTGGTTTTGGTTTATCGCCTTTTTATTATACCATTAGATTCACACTTTGAGTTATCTCACTGATATTTATAACATTATATTCCAACTATGATTTATCTCATTGCTATTTATAACATCGCGTTCGCATTGTGATGTATCTCTTTGCTTTTTATAACATTGCATTTGCACTGTAAATATATCACTTTTTCCAATCGCTCGCTTTGTACTAGAGCTTAGTCTACACCGGGCTGATTTGTGCGTGTGGGCCTGCTTTCCTTACTACCAGTATCGCTCGACATCAGGCGAACCCACTCGGGATGTAGAGGTACTTGTAATTTACGTCCCAAACTCAAGGTCGAGAAATGAACATTGAAATCTAACTGACCGATGAAAGGAGAAATCTCCCTAATTTGCCATCAGCGCATCGAAAGTTTCAGAGCGTGCGCTCTTATCTATTCGAACTCATGACTTCCATGTATTTCATTGTCATGTATAACTTCATATATAACATCTGATGGGAGATGCCTTGAAGAGATTGGAACAAGAATGCGGGTGATATACTATGGCAAAGGTGGACTTTTGCAAGGTGAAAAACATTCTGACCAATAAAAAGGAGAACGAGAAAAAAGAGGTGAGGTGCTACATAGAACCTGTGCTTTTGTATGGATGTGAAGCGTGGACAATGAGCAGACACGCTTGAAAAACTTCTGATGGCTGTGGTAATATGGTTTCTGTGGAGAATGCAAGGAATACCATGGACATACAGAAAAACCAATGTCCAAATCCTACAAGAAACACGTGAAAACCGTAAACTGATTAGAGAAATTTGACGTAGACAGTCAACATTTGTTGGTTACGTTATGAGAATAAATAAATTGGAGAACGTGCAACTGGCAAGATCGAGGGGAAGAGATCAAGGGGAAGGCAGAGACGTAAATACCTGGACGGCTTGGCCACGTGGCATGGTCGTGACAAGAACACTCAGCTGATCCACGACTCTGGTGATTGAGTGAGATGGCAAAACATGACTGCCCACACTTGCCGGCATAATGATGATGATCCTCAAATTATTTTACCTCCTTTGTGTTTTTCCCATCAGATTTCTACTTTTCCTGGGGCCTCAAAATGTTCTGTTGTTTCTTTGAAATGCTACATATACTAAGTCACCGCTGTGTAAACCCAGAAGAAAACAAGTGCCTTATTACGAATCTCACCTCAGAACTATATGTAGTAACAAAACCTCGTTGTTTTCAAAGACAGTTAAATCCGGCCCTTACATCGGTATACTGTTTTATACTACCGCTACTTCTGTTATTCAGTTGTTATTGTCTTTAAATTATGCCGTTAAGCGTCATGGGGAGGGGTATTTGAAATTCCAGCGCCGGTGACCTGCTGTTCTCCTCCAATTTTCTCCATGATGCATGAGCAGTACTTGTCTAGGACGAAGTAAATTCCCTACTGGTTTGCCAGACCTGTCGTAGATTCTTTACCTACACAGACGTTTTATATTTGCAACAACAACAATTTCCCAATGCAACAACAACAGATTCCCAATGTCCCACTCAAGGACAGAGCACGCATGCTCCACTAACGGAAGACTATCCATGTCCCACTCACAGACTCCCCATATCCCTATCACGGACAGACTCCTTTTTAGATACAGTTAGTTGCATTTTCTTTACAGGATATTTGAGTCAACACCAGCATTTATTGTTGTTGTTGATGTCTTGGCAAGTTTATGTTCAGCAGTTTGCCATTACTCTGTGACCGATCGGCTCCCATACCATTTCGTAAAAAACCAGAGCAACGCGGTCTGCTGCCAAATCGCCCACAACCGTGTTTCAGTCAACACCAGTATTTTTCAGCTGCTATTCATGTCGTGGCAAGTTTTACGTTTAGTATTTTGCCATTGCTTTCTGAACGACCGGCTCACCGCGACATGATCCGCTGCCGAATTTCGCGCAGCTGTGTTCGCCGCTTTAGTATATGGGATTACGAACAGCGTCCGTTAAACCCTTCGCCAGGGAGACCAAAATCAACATTAATTCACTCAGTCTTGTCCCCGTGTAATAATGCCCATCAATGGCCGTCACTATAAGAAGATGACGTCACCTGTCCTGGCTTAATAAAAAATTATTTGTCCCGAAGCAGCTTTCTTATTTGGATCTGTGTTATCACAGCGTTAACACATTTAGTAAGCCTGAGAGCACTGAGGATTAGTTGGCCAATCTGTCCCTCACTTTACCAAGCGACGAGTCCAAGTGTCAAATCCAGGTCCGGCCCTGCCCCTGAAATAACCTGCGCAGTTCGTTATCAACTGCCTTAGCGCGTCCGCCTGTCCCGGACCAGGTCATACTATATCACCCGGTTTCCCATCCCGTCAATTAATTTAATAGAAGATACGGCCATTTCCCGGAGCTATCTGGTACTCAGTTGTCGGTGTCCACACCCCCTCCCCCCCCCCTCCCCCCTCCCCTTCCCCTGCCCGCTTACCTCTGGAGCAATTGAGAAGGTACTTGAGGAAACGGTCGGATGACGTGCGGATCGATAAATGTTTGAGCGCAGACTCAATCAGATTACGTCAGGCGGTTGTCGATCAGCCGTTTTGTCTTTCAGCCAGATTGCATATTTCTGTTTTTGTCAAATTGATATCGACGTGGTGGATATGGTAAGATCGCTTGCTCGTTAACTTCCAGTACGCTGATGACGAGGTAGGCGGTTCAACCGCTACACCTGCGTTAAGTTGGAAACAAGCGTTGCCTTCTCGTTCAGAAATCAATGGCAATGTAAAAAAAAATGTTTGCATATCCTTTACAGGACATCGCTGTCAACATCAGCATCTTTCAACTGATTGTTGATTTCTTTGGCAAGTTTACGCTCAATAGTTTGCCATTGCTTTCTGAGCGGCAGGCTCACATACCCCGTAAGTTACCGACGCGATTCGAACCACTGCTGATTCTCACCGACGTCACGTAACTTATGAGAGTATACGAGATTGTGTAGAAAAGTCGCTAACCTCTATGCCAGGAAGCCGGCAATGGCAATCTACTGAACGTAAAATTTGACGGGTAGCGCTCTAGACACATACCAAGACAGGATTCAGCTAAAGTAACCTCTGTATTTTCTATGTAGTGATTATTTTATTTTAGTTTGGTGTCTGGGTTGTTTTGTTCTGTGCTGACGAAGGCTTTGGCAACGTTCATTTTGCTTCTTGTAATCGTGTTCTAGTAAAGCTCACAATCTACTTATCGTATGTTGGTAATTCATTTGCTAAAGAGAGGGAATGATAGACCATCTATTCACCTTGCTCTCAGGCCTATAAAATGTGCTGGTGCTATCACATCATAGACCCATCATAGACCCATCATAGACAAATCAAATAAGAATGGGAAAGTGGCAAGTACTCGGTTCCCTCGGTATACCTTTCTTCTAGAAACCTCTCCTGACTTGACACCTGGAGTGCCACAACTATGCCTGTTAAAGTGTTTCTGGCAGCTATTGCCTTTTTGTAGGTGCAGGACGGTAGGTTAGGGAAAGGGGGGGGGGGGGAGAGGTGTGTCTTGAGCCTGAGGAATTAAGGATGCCTGGTTAGTGTAGTCGCCGCGAACTGTGGTGGTTAGGGTTTTCTCTTCGCCCCCGACAGACAAACAAAACCGAACTTTACAGAGGATTCAAGCCCGGGTCTCCTGAAGAATTCATGTCTGTCAGTCCAGCAAGTGTATGAGTGGAGTAGGAAGTGTCAAAACGGAGCGACTTCTGTGACAGGCTGTACAAGAACGCGTCTGGCACAACGAGTAGTGAAACCAGAGTGGTTACACACGCGACAAACAGCATTTTGTCCCCACAGGAATACAAGCACTTTATCAATGCTGGAGGACTTGCATTGAACGCAGTGGTGACTAAATCGAAAAATGATACATTTGTTCTTTACTTTTTCAGAATATACATTCTCTCTCTCTCTCTCTCTCTCTCTCTCTCTCTCTCTCTCTCTCTCTCTCTCTCTCTCTCTCTCTCTCTCTCCACACTCACACACACACAAACACATTTAGGCGTTCATTTGAAGCCGCCTCGTATAGATTCAACTTTCAGTTGCATTGGCAGATAGTTATAATGACTGACTCTCCATGGGAAATCTCTTATTGGCGTCATTATTCTCCTTCCTTGTTAGGAAGTATTATCCTCAAACTCGTTACAGCGGGTTTGACGTGTGATTGTTCAAGCTAAATGAACTGGCCGTGAGTGCATCTTGCACAGCTGCAACAGGAATCGTGCCCCACGCTATAACCGTTACAGCCCAGTGTCCATGCCTTGTGGCATACTTTCGATACGGTACAAATAAGTAAAGGTCTCATTATGCGGGCGCATTTACGAATCCCCTAATTGTATATACCAATCGGCACATGAATGAACGAACGAACGAACTTTATTTTCAAAGGGTTAATAATTGCCCTTCTTCTCTATTTCCTCTCATACATTATTTCATTCAACATCACTTATGAAGGTAATCTTAGACAACAAAAGAACAATAAGCATTAAAACGTATGAAAAATAATCAATATACATGACTCACTGAGGCAATGTTTAACATGGGCATTATAAACACCTAAAGAAGGTGTAACGTACCATACATATGGGAATGTAATGTAATGTGCATGAGGAGTGATGTGCTCTGTCGGCTTTCGCTAAGACATATCTTAGTGTCCGTTATAATCTGTGTCGTTCTGGGAACCCAGGGCGGTTGTAACCATCCGTCGTGATGCCAATGACCACAAGACTCGCAGGTAAGTGTGATAACCACTGCTCGGGTTTATGGTGCTAGAGATATACGTTCTTGACCAATCAGCACTCAGAGGCTGATGTGGTCATTACAAGACTACCAGCCATACCTCCAAGAAAATATACTGTGAACAATGTGAGTCTGGTTCGAGCCCAAAGCTATACCTTTAGGTTCAGAGTAAAACCAAGGTTTGAGGGGAACAGGTCTGAATCCAGGACCACGAAGCAGGTAGGCCAGCGCACTAGCTCCCACGCCCGCACAGATTCTTGTCAGAGAACTGGATTGTAGCTTCTTGCAGTTGACCCATGATATCGTCAGAAGGACAGGAGTCTGCCCATTCACCTCCTACAATTATAACCAAAATATTTAATATCCTTAGCATGTCATAGCACAAGGAATACATAAGCACAGATCAGAAGGACTGCTAGTAGAATTAGTTGCATGTCCTTTACAGGACGTCGCATTCAACCCCAGCATTTTCTGGCTGTTTCTGTTTTACTACGGACGTTTATGTTCAGCAGTCTCCCATTGCTTTCTGAACGATCGACGCTCACACCTTTATAAGAAATCCAACGCAATGCAGTATGTTTCAAATCTCTTGCAGTTGTGTTTCGAACACAGCATGCGCGATTGCAAATCGCGTTAGTTGAGGCTTGTTAGCTAACCGGAAATACTGCGAATAAAGAAGAAAAGTGTCGCAAATTAATGTAACAACGGGAAGATAGGCCAAGCAGAAGATGGCATGGCAATTGGTAATTATATCTCCAGGGAATGAAGGCTTGAATGATTTGATTGAAGACACAGAAGAATGAAAACGGATGGCGCTTGCGTAACAGATCTTTGGAGATTCGAAAAATAAAAATTAAAAAAAAAACCCGGAAAGATAAGAATAATAGAGAGATGTTTACACGAGGGTTAGAATGATCGATACACATCCCTCGATGACATTTCTGGAGCCAATCGTTGTCCATAAGCGTTCGGGGAAGGCACGGTTGCGCATACTTTGGCGGTTTGCTCGGGCAATTCACTTCATACGATCATTTATAATTGTCAAGAGGCAAAATGACATGGCCGTTATATCATGGCAGTTGTGTATTGATAATCAAGTAAAGGGAAAGGCTCATTTTACTGGCGGGTTATAAGAAGCTTGTCGAATATTGTTAAGTCCATTAGGACCGCTAGGGATGACATGGTCAATACTCAATATATGGGCACCTACTGGTATTTAACGCAGGGTCGGCCTGGGAGTTAGTTTGTTGAATATCCTTTACAGGACGTCACCGTCATTACCAGCATTGTTTATTTTGTTTTATTTTTTTTGTTTTTTTTTGTTTTTTTGTGATCTCTTGCCAAGTTTATGTTCAGTAGTTTGCCATTCTTTCTGAACGACTGGCACTCATACCATTTCGTTAAAAAAATCAATGCAAAGGGGTCTGCTGCCAAATCGCCCGCAGCTTTGTTTCGAACACGCGTTTGCGGGATTACTAACTGCGTAAGTTTTACCTTCTCCATGTAGCCGGTCGACCTGGGAGTAAAAAGCCAATATTAAAAACGCACCTGGATTGGGGGTTTGATCGCATGACGGATGGCTTGACAGCAAGAGTGCTAGCTACAACTCTACCGTGGCATCTTAAACAGATGTCCTGTATCAGTTTCTTGCTATGGTCTGTCATGTGTTAGCACCATAATTGTGTAATCCTAAATATACCGAGAAATAGAAGACCGAGTTTTCCCTCACTTTCGCAGACGACGAGTCCAGGCGTCGTACTCGCTTCTGACCGTGCTCGTGCTTGCATGCTTGTGTTCGCTGGCTGTGAACTCCAGCGTGAAGTCCTGTATGTCGGATGAAGGCATCCTGTTGTCCAACATCAATGTGATGTCATACCGGACTGAGGTGTGCGTGGTATCGGTTGTCCCATGTCTGGCTTATTGGTGTGCAGACTGGTGGTACCTCGCCGTACAGGCAGATACTCTCCGACTTCGGAAGAATCAGCGATCCTACAACGTTAGCCAGGACCCCGAAGGGTCCTATTGCCCAGGACGCACGACTAGGACGTGTTAGTAGGTCTTGGCCAGTATAGAACCTGGCCCTGTTGCCTTGGAAACACCTCTGCGTCCAGACCGAGCTTGTGGCATTATCAGTGCGCTACCCTATCAACTTCGCTGACGCGCCCGCTAATACCGCAACTATATTTGTGGTGAGACAATTGTCTGCCAGCCCCTTGAGAGTGTAGCTGAGAGTTATACATCTTCTTTCTGCCTATTATAATTCGGCCGACTATGACAACTCAAAAATCCTTCAGTAAAGCTAGCGATGTTTCCAAATGTGTGTCTCAGCAATTTATTATATAAGTATATGTTTCTGTTGAGCAGGACAGATTTCAATTCATCAACAAACATTAGATCTTCGCGCGAAAGAAACACACCATATAAGTAAGAAGCTCGATGGGCGAATAAAAAAACAACAACACAGATACACTAACACTGGCAGACAGACCTTGGTGGACCACAAAGGGCCGAAAGGCTCCTGGTGGTACTAAGAGGCCTTAAAACAAAGTAAACACATTTTATCGATAAGATCTTAGTACAATTTATTTTATCTGTGCAAGCACCATTGATTACTTCCATTCTAAACTTAATTTTACATGATTTTAGAGAAAAATTTGACTTCTAATCCCTAAATGGAATGGCTGATATGGGAATTTGACTTCTAGTCACTAGACAGAATGTCTAATATTGAAACTTGACTTCTAGTCACTAGATGGAATGTCTGATATTGTAAGTTGACTTCTAGTCACTAGACAAAATGTCTGATATTGGAACTTGACTTCTAGTCACTAGATGGAATGTCTGATATTGAGAGTTGACTTCTATTCACTAAATGGAATGTCTGATACTGGAAGTTGATTTCTAGTCACTAGATGGAATGTCTGATATTGGGAGTTGACTTCTATTCACTAAATGGAATGTCTGATATTGTAAGTTGACTTCTAGTCACTAGACAGAATGTCTGATATTGGAACTTGACTTCTAGTTACTAGATGGAATGTCTGATATTGGGAGTTGACTTCTATTCACTAAATGGAATGTCTGATACTGGAAGTTGATTTCTAGTCACTAGATGGAATGTCTAATATTGGAAGTTGACTTCTAGTCACTAGATGGAATGTCTAATCTGGGAAGTTTACTTCTAGTCACCAGATGGAATGTCTAATATTGGAAGTTGACTTCTAGTCACTAGATGGAATGTCTAATATTGGAAGTTGACTTCTAGTCAATTAATGGATTGTCTGATACTGAAAGTTGACTTCTAGTAACTGCATGGAATGTCTAATATTGGAAGTTGACTTCTATTCACTAGATGGAATTTCTAATATTGGAAGTTGACTTCTGTTAACTAAATGGAATGAATGATATTGGAAGTTGTCACCAGAGTAATGTTGAGGTCATATGGCGTTGAGAGGACAGTCGGATGTGAGGGTGAGATAATGTAACGTGTCTCGAAGCATGAACCTGTCTGTGAAGTGTTAGGAACTTCACATTCTCTAGGTCGGAGTGAATGGCGGGATAGGTAGTCAGTCTTTCCCTCCCTTAGTGAACGGCGAGCTCGGGTTTCGACAGCGCTGATGCCTGGGTTATAGCAACTCCCATGATGATTATTTACAACAGTCGATCTTCTTCTTCTTCAGCATTCCGAGCCATTGAGGTTCTTTGCTGCAAATACAATCTGTCTCCATTCGTCTCTCTGGTGGACCTTCTCTTGCCAGTCGTTGATTCCAAGTGCTTGTAGGTCTGTATGTATATTATCTCTCCACCGCCTTCTTGGTCTACCTCGGGGTCTACGGTCATTTATTTCCTGAGTGTAAGCGAGTTTTGTTTCCCTATTATCTTCCATTCTTTCTATATGCCCCAGCCATTGTAGTCTATTAGCCTTCATGATACCAGTGATTAGCGGGGACTTAAACAAATCATAAATGTCTTTGTTACTTCTTCTTTTCCACTCTCCACTTTGTGTATCCCTAATGGGTCCAAAGATGCGTCTTAAAATTTTGTTCTCAAAGGTTTGTAACAAGGCTTCGTCTCCTTTCGTTGTACTCCAGGTTTCAGAGCCATACAGCACAACTGGTCTGATCAGTGTTTTGTATATTGTGATTTTGGTGTTACGAGATAGCGCCTTTGATTTTAGTAGATGTTGTAGTGCATAGTATATCTTATTTCCAGAGTTGATTCTAGTTTGTATTTCTTCCCTTATGATGTTGGAGCAGTTGAAGATTGTACCCAGGTATTTGTATGTTTCCGTTCTTTTAATGGTCATATTATCTATTTGTATGTGGCCAGAGTTTTTAGCCTTTCCGTCTCTTGAAATTACCATATATTCTGTCTTATCTTGGTTGATAACCAGCCCCATCTGTTGGGCTTTTTCCTTTAAGTGAGTCAATATTTCTAATGTCTTTTGTTCACTTTGCCCTATAATATCTATATCATCTGCATAACCAAGCAGCTTGGATGTTCCTCCAATATCACATTCCTCCTTTACCTTCCTTACAACTTTCTCTAGAGCCAGATTGAAGAGTAGCGGCGATAGTGCATCACCCTGTTTCAAGCCAGATGTTATTTGGAAGGGGTCTGATTTCCTGCCTTTATATGTTACTATATTATAAGTATCTTCCATGCATAGTTTGGTCATGTTAATTAACTTCCTTGGTATTCCAAATTCCTGCATAACATTCCATAGACTATTCCTATGGACACTATCATAAGCCTTTTTAAAATCCACAAAAATGTTATGGAGATCTCTTTTATATTCCCAATGTTTCTCGGCTATTTGTCGTAAGATAAATATCCTATCTATTGTTGATCTGTTTTGTCTAAAACCCGCCTGGTAGTCACCTAATATGTCTTCTGAATATGGTTTTAGTCTATTTAGTAATACTGCGGATAGTATCTTATAGCTTGTGGACAGTAGTGATATTCCTCTATAATTTCCACATTGGAACTTGTCTCCTTTCTTAAAGATAGGTATCAATAATGACTCTTTCCAGTCATGGGGTAATTCTTCTGTCCTCCAGATTTTTATTATTAGTTCGTATAGCTTTAGATGTAATGCATGGCCACCTGCCTTTATAAATTCAGCAGCAATTCCATCAGTCCCAGTTGCCTTATTGTTTTTAAGTCGTGTGATTACATATAGGATTTCTTCAAATGTAGGTTCTTCAATTTGTGGTTCGCATGTTAGAACCTCTTCCTGTGGGAAAATGTTACTTGGAGCTTCACAATTTAGTAATTCAATAAAATATTCTTTCCATGTGTTGCACATTTCTTCATTGGTATTTATCATATTCCCATTTTTGTCTTTTAAACCATATGTGTTTTGTTGGTGCCCTCGTTTCATTGACTTCAGTACTTTAAAAAACTTTCTGGATTCATTTTTCTGGTGATTAGTTTCCATATCTTTGATTATATTACTCATATATTCTCGCTTCTGCTGTCTGACTATTTTTGTAGCCTCTTTACAGTACAACAGTCGATGCATCTGGCAATTATGGCATATACATTTTAATGTTTTTTTTTGTTTTTGTTTTCAAGTTCATGTTTTGTGACTATGTCCACAATTAAACTGAAGTCTTTCTCTGAAGTGTTTGCCTTCAAATATTCCCTATAGGACAGTGATTCTCAACCTGTGGGGAACCTCTCCCATCCCCCAGGGGAAAATGTTTGCGTTTCCAAGGGAGGGGGGGGGGGAATTAAGATTATTTTAAGATCGCGTTAATACAAGAACCGATTACTTGATATTGTTTTTCCCTTATATTTTACAGTTCTGTACTTCTCACCCTTCTGAAATTCATTTTATAACATAAGTAGACCCACAAATCACGTTTTATGCAGACGTCTAGACTTGTTCTAGTATGTGTTATTGCATTTAGCTTCCATTGTTACGTATACTGTGTAGATGCGAGGTGGGTGGGGGAGAAATTTATAGGGATATAGGGAGGAAATACGAAAGGGGGGGGGGGGGGGGGGGAGGTGAAGTTCTGAAAATGTGGTGAAGGGGTGCATGGGCCAAAAAGGGTTGACAACCACCACGAACTTCATGAGGTTTGCATTGTTTCACAGACAACAGATTTTACAGGTGTTTGATGTCATGGGTTGAAATGCAATGATGCTCACACATTTGAGAAGGTAACTTGGCTCTGCAGTAGGCCATGGTGAAATGAAAGGAAAACAGTTCGGTGTGTGTGCATCATGGAGAGACAGGTACATAATGAGAGAGAGAGAGAGAGAGAGAGAGAGAGAGTGAGTGAGTGAGTGAGTGCGTGCGTGAGTGAGTGAGTGAGTGAGTGAGCGAGCGAGTGAGTGAGTGAGTGAGTGAGTGAGTGAGTGAGTGAGTGAGTGAGTGAGTGAGTGAGTGATGAGTGAGTGAGTGAGTTAATGACTGAGTGAGTGAGTGAGTGAATGAGTGAGTGAGTGAGTGAGAGATTGAGTGTGTGAGTGAATGAGTGTGTGAGGTAGAGAGAGAGAGTTGGAGAAAGAGAGAGAGAGAGAGAGAAAGAGAGAGAGAGAGAGAGAGAGAGAGAGAAGATATGAGAGAGAGAAAGCAAGAAATACAGAGAGAGGGGGGTAGAGTGCGAGGCAGTGAAAGAGAGATTGGAAAGGATACAGAGAGAGTAATAGAGAGAGGGGGTAATGATAGAGAAGTAGAGAAAGAGAGAGAAAGAGTTTAAGACACAGAGAGAAAGACACATAGAGAGGTATAGAAAGAGAAAGAGGGAGAAAGAAATAATGACAGAAGAAAAGAGATAAAGGTAGAAAGAGAAAAAGAGAAAAATAGAGAGAGATAGAAATAGGTGTAGAGAAAGAGAAAGAACAAGAGAGAGAGAGAGCTAGAGAAAGCTAAAGAGAACGAGAGTGAGAGGAAAAGTGGTAGAGAGAAAACGAGAGAAGGGAGGAAGGTGCGAAAGAGAGAGTGAAGCAGGGAAGGATAGAGGTGGAGAGAGAGAGAGAGAGAGAGAGAGAGAGAGAGAGAGAGAGAGAGAGAGAGAGAGATCACAAGACCAGACATAGACTTTACAACGAGCTCAAACCTGCTCATAGAAATCATAACGTGAAGAGGTAACGGGGAAAAAACCCAAGAATAAACATAGCAATACTTCAATAACTTTAAGCAAATATGTAATAGTTATCCTAAAGCACAACACAACGAATCCGCCGTTTCCATCCTAGCGACTTCCTTCGGCAACAGCACAAACAGATCTAAAGAACAAACTTCAGATCAGTAGGCCTTCGTATAAACATTCAGATTTATAAACACGGATACTTATAGAAAAGGGACGCTAGTGGGTGACAGCCAACTATCGTGTACATAAATATTTATGTGTTTATACCTATGTGTGTTTTTTGTTCTTTACTTTATTGTTTCTTTAGATCTGATTGTGCTGTTTCTGAAGAAGATCACCACGATCAAAACATAGGATTAGTGATGTTGATGTTTAGCGTAATTCTTACATATTTACTTAATGTACTTGACACTGAGGCGAAGGAGTTGCGAAGCCAGGTTGCATTCCTGCATACAGCGTTCGCAACACAGCTGCGGGCGATTTGGAAGCATACAATTTGAGCTGGTTTTCATACAATTGTATAAGTGCCTGTCGTCAAGAAATTAATGGCAGACCACTTCTTCTTCGTCTTTTTTTCGCTTGAAATGTGTCTATATCTGCATTGTTGTCTCTTGTATGAATGTCACTATTTTAATTCACTCAGTGGTACAAAGAGTTTATTTTCCATTCTTGTTCCTTTAGGCCAGAACGGTTGTATGTCGTATATTTGTTGTATTTTGGACAGTCTAGGAGAATGCCATCTGCTATTGAGCGTAAACTTGCCAAGACATGACAAACAACCATGAAATGCTGGGATTGACTCCGACATCCTGTTAAGGATATTCAACTAACTTTTTCATAACGTTATGTTACTACTTCTTCTTCTTCTTCTTCTTTAGCGTTCCGAGCCATTGAGGTTCTTTGCTGCAAATACAATCCGTCTCCATTCGTCTCTCTGGTGGACCTTCTCTTGCCAGTCGTTGATTCCAAGTGCTTGTAGGTCTGTACATGTATTATCTCTCCACCGCCTTCTTGGTCTACCTCGGGGTCTACGATCATTTATTTCCTGAGTGTAAGCGAGTTTTGTTTCCCTATTATCTTCCATTCTTTCTATATGCCCCAGCCATTGTAGTCTATTAGCATTCATGATACCAGTGATTAGCGGGGACTTAAACAGATCATAAATGTCTTTGTTACTTCTTCTTTTCCACTCTCCACTTTGTGTATCCCTAATGGGTCCAAAGATGCGTCTTAAAATTTTGTTCTCAAAGGTTTGTAACAAGGCTTCGTCTCCTTTCGTTGTACTCCAGGTTTCAGAGCCATACAGCACAACTGGTCTGATCAGTGTTTTGTATATTGTGATTTTGGTGTTACGAGATAGCGCCTTTGATTTTAGTAGATGTTGTAGTGCATAGTATATCTTATTTCCAGAGTTGATTCTAGCTTGTATTTCTTCCCTTATGATGTTGGAGCAGTTGAAGATTGTACCCAGGTATTTGTATGTTTCCGTTCTTTTAATGGTCATATCATCTATTTGTATGTGGCCAGAGTTTCTAGACATTCCGTCTCTTGAAATTACCATATATTCTGTCTTATCTTGGTTGATAACCAGCCCCATCTGTTGGGCTTTTCCCTTTAAGTGAGTCAATATTTCCAATGTCTTTTGTTCACTTTGCCCTATAATATCTATATCATCTGCATAACCAAGCAGCTTGGATGTTCCTCCAATATCACATTCCTCCTTTACCTTCCTTACAACTTTCTCTAGAGCCAGATTGAAGAGTAGCGGCGATAGTGCATCACCCTGTTTCAAGCCAGATGTTATTTGGAAGGGGTCTGATTTCCTGCCTTTATATGTTACTATATTATAAGTATCTTCCATGCATAGTCTGGTCATGTTGATTAACTTCCTTGGTATTCCAAATTCCTGCATAGCATTCCATAGACTATTCCTATGGACACTATCATAAGCCTTTTTAAAATCCACAAAAATGTTATGGAGATCTCTTTTATATTCCCAATTTTTCTCGGCTATTTGTCGTAAGATAAATATCTGATCTATTGTTGATCTGTTTTGTCTAAAACCCGCCTGGTAGTCACCTAATATGTCTTCTGAATATGGTTTTAGTCTATTTAGTAATACTGCGGATAGTATCTTATAGCTTGTGGACAGTAGTGATATTCCTCTATAATTTCCACATTGGAACTTGTCTCCTTTCTTAAAGATAGGTATCAATAATGACTCTTTCCAGTCATGGGGTAATTCTTCTGTCCTCCAGATTTTTATTATTAGTTCGTATAGCTTTAGATGTAATGCATGGCCACCTGCCTTTATAAATTCAGCAGCAATTCCATCAGTCCCAGTTGCCTTATTGTTTTTAAGTCGTGTGATTACATATAGGATTTCTTCAAATGTAGGTTCTTCAATTTGTGGTTCGCATGTTAGAACCTCTTCCTGTGGGAAAATGTTACTTGGAGCTTCACAATTTAGTAATTCAATAAAATATTCTTTCCATGTGTTGCACATTTCCTCATTGGTATTTATCATATTCCCATTTTTGTCTTTTAAACCATATGTGTTTTGTTGGTGCCCTCGTTTCATTGACTTCAGTTCTTTAAAAAATTTTCTGGATTCATTTTTCTGGTGATTAGTTTCCATATCTTTGATTATATTACTCATATATTCTCGCTTCTGCTGTCTGACTATTTTTGTAGCCTCTTTACATTCATTTCTATAATGCTCTTCCTTTTGGATGTTATTGATGTCATTTAACCATACATGTCTGGCATTCTTCTTCCTAATGACAGCTTCTTCACATTTTTGATTGAACCATCTGTTCTTTCTATGCGTGGTTAACACACCGAGACATTCTTCTGCGGTAGACTGAATTGTATTCTTGATGTTCAACCAAGTTTGGTCAACGCTTTCCTCCAAAGGGTTTTGCAGAGTTTCAAGTTTACATTTTATTTCATCTGTAAATTTCTCTTTGACTGTAATGTCTTGCAGTTTTTCTCTGTTATATGTTGGGTGTAATCTTTGTAATTTAGTATAGAAAGTTCTCTTAAGTTTTATTTTAAATTTTGCTCCAACGAGGAAGTGGTCACTGTGGCACTCAGCTCCTCTATAACTTCTGACTTGCTGTATGTTTGATGCATTTCTGTTGTTAATTAAAATGTGATCTATTTGATTATAGGTTCTCTTGTCACATGATTTCCAAGTTTGTTTGTGTATATCCTTTCTTTGTAGTCTGGTACTGCTAATCTGCAGTCCTTTGGCTTCTGCCAGGTTGATGACTCTCCATCCCATTATCATTTGAAGTTGTATGTAGGCTTTCCATACCAGCCACTTTTTTATTAGTTTGCTCTTTACCTATTTTTGCATTGAAGTCTCCCAGCACAATCAGGATGTCCTGATTGTGGGTTTCTTCTATGACATCTTCCAGATCATTATAAAAGTCTTCTTTAATATCATCTTCTTTCTCTTCAGTGGGTGCATGTACATTAATCATCGTTATATTTTTCCATTTACCTTTTATTCGTAATTTACTAATCCTGTCATTAAAAGCTTTAAAGTTTAAAACGTTCCCCCATAACTCTTTTTTTATGACAAATCCTGTTCCTAATTCATGTTTATTTTGGGTGTTTCCTCCATATATTATAATCATTCCATTTTGCTCTATAGTACCCTCTCCTGGCCACCTTATTTCTTGAATTGCTGTTATATCCATTTGATATTCACCCAGCTCCCGGGTTAGTTCTTCGGCCGCTCCAGCTCGATATAGTGTCCGTACATTCCATGTTCCAAATCTCAAAAGTCCTTTAACGTTCCAAGGTCGTTGTCCAGATAAGTCAGTCCGATATCGAGGCTCATGTATTTGTTTCGTAACAAAGAGGGGTTTTTACAAAGGTGGGGATGTTAACCCCACGCTTCAACCCCCAACCTGGAGGACCAGGGTGTTTCTCTTTGTCTGTTCTCTACCCTTTGACCTGTCCGGCTTGGGAGGCCCTGCTGGTAGCTACGCTACCGCCGGCATAGCTCTCAGGGTCATTGAGAAACTCAAGCTCCCCCACCACGACAAGGTGGAAACACCATCGGGGGAGATGTTACTACTAGGGTAAGCTAATAAGTAAGTCGCAAATGGCTGTAGAAAAATAACTAAATATGATAACAGCATGAAACCAGTTTATTTTTATATCTACATAGTCCCTTTGTTTCTCAACATAATTGCCACCAACATTGATGCACTTATCCCATCGTTTTATCAGTCCTCCCAAACCGGCAGCATAGAATTGTGTGCTATGTTTTCTAAACCACGTTTTCACTTCACATTCAACTTTGGCGTCATTCGCGAAATGTCTTCCGCCAAAGTGGGTTGTCAGTGTTTATACTAACAAATGTTTGTCCCGTAGAGCGGTGCATAGCTGGGTAGAAAACGTTACGAGGACGAGTCAATAAGTAAGTCACACAGTTCTGTGGGATGGTAGGTAAATGAAAAGAAAGCACGCAGTTCAATGCAGCCTGTTTGGGATTACTGATAAAACGATGGGATAGGTTTATCAATGTTGGTGAAAATTATGTCGAGAAATAAGGGACAATATATGTATAAAAATAAACTGGTTTCAAGTTGTTATCATATTTAGTTATTTTTCTACAGCCATTTGTGACTTACTTATTAACTTACCCTATTATTATATATTACCTATATATTAGTTTTGTTGTTATTTTGCCCTGCTTCATCGATTCTTGTTTACCGTGATTGAGTTCTCTGTAAGATGTGTGCACCATGCCTGTTTGAGAACTCTCTCTCTCTCTCTCTCTCTCTCTCTCTCTCTCTCTCTCTCTCTCTCTCTCTCTCTCTCTCTCTCTCTCATGGTTCTCACCCTTTCTCGCCGCAGCCACACATACCTGATTGTTATCTTTGGATATTGCCACACACTTGAACTAAGCGTGTTCCTCGTGTTTCTCTACCAGTTACTCGTGCCTGCTGTCGTATCTCCCGCTGCTTACCGTTACAGCCAGACGTGGATGCCGCCATGACATTTGACAGAGTCAGACCAGGTATCTGTTTGAAATGTCACTTCTCAGACATCGTTCGATGACAGCTCGTGACATATAACACCGTCACACCTGACATTCATGTCATACTTCTATGTCATTATTATTGCCAGCCTTAAATACACGTTTTGCAGTATTTATTATTTCACTGACTTTTTAATAGAAACAATCAATTGGATGTTTAACTTTCAAGGTATAATTAATCACAACAGTTGCCAGTTCGGTGAAAGGTTTCACAAAATACAAGGGAATTAATATTGTCTGCAAACTTTGTGAATAGTTACCGAATTATTGCCCTTGGGCTTTTTAAATGTCATATCGTACAGTTATTGTTTTGATTATAGATCGTTTATGGCGGCTTAATGTTAGTGAAATATGCAATTCATATCTGGTTTAGTTTGAGTTTAACAATGGTTCCTGTCAAAGCAGGGGTTTTCAGAGTCGTTGCCGTAGTCGTGCTGTTCAAACTACATAGAAATATATAGCCCCTTATTTGATACATTATTATAACCATACTCATCAATTTTCGATGTGAACTCTTGAAAGAAACAGTAGCTTAGTGAAAACCAATCCACCGGAGCAACTGCTGTTCTTCAAAAATCAGTTTAATGTCGAAGAAAACAGCGGTTCAAACAAACACAAGGCAGCTCGTATACGCATTATCGATTAAGGCAGCGGAGTGCCAGCAACTAACTGCCGGCTATTTTCTGCATATGCACTTCACAACAGCTACCGTAGACTTAACAAAAGAGCATTCAGAACGAAATTTGAAATTCACAGTGTTGCACAAACACTAAACGCACCAGCTGGGTAACGAAATCGAGTCTTTCGAGTCCAAACATGAGGAATTACCCTAGCAAACAGTTCCTGGAGATATTCATTCCCCACACCCGCACGTGGTTTCATAGACTATATGTGTTATGTATTTCAGCCAAAAAATGATTCATCATTTCACTTCATATGATCTTAAATTCTGAACTAAGCGGCTGGCGAGAAGCAGCTAAATATGCCAGGCAATAAATCGCGCTACTTGTTGTTTGTGGTTTCTGTGTTCAAATAAAATCTGACTTAAGGAAATACCACAGAAAGAAAGAAACTAGAAAATGTCAAAAGTCGTCCTAAGATGGAGCTCTGAAGCCAAGCCGTGGCAATGAATATTAATCGTGGAATAACGTTAAACGCTAGGCCGAGACATAATTAACCCAGAGGAAGGGCTGGCTTCCGCTGGGCGCCTGCAGGAGGTCGACTCCTTACGCTGTAAACGGAATATTAAGCAGAAAACATTCCAGAACAAGTAGTTGGGTCATACATCACATCAGTTGCGCCACGTGCTCACTCCAGAATAAGAATTTGGGGCATACATAACATCAGCTGCGCCACGTGCTCACTCCAGAATAAGAATTTGGGGCATACATAACATCAGCTGCGCCACGTGCTCACTCCAGAATAAGAATTTGGGGCACAAATAACATCAGCTGCGCCACGTGCTCACTCCAGAATAAGAACTTGGGGCATAACTAACATCAGCTGCGCCACGTGCTCACTCCAGAATAAGAATTTGGGGCATAAATAACATCAGCTGCGCCACGTGCTCACTTCACAAGAAGCAGCTGAGGCATAAATTTCATCAGTTGCGCCACATGCTCACTCCATCCATCCATCATGTGCCATGCCGGTAAGCGTGGGCGGTCATGTTCTGCCATCTCACTCGATCAACAGAGTCGTGGATCAGTTCCGTGTTTCTGTCTCGACCATGCCACAAGGCCAAGCCATCCAGATACTTGTTTCTAGGTCTTCCCCTTGGTCTGTTCCCCTCGATCTTACCAGTTGTCACCAAGTTCTCCAAATCATTTCTTCTCATAACATGCCCAAAAAATTGTGACTGTCTACGTCTAATGTTTCTGATCAGTTTACGATCTTCATTTGTTTCTTGAAGGACTTCTTCATTGGTCTTTTTGGCTGTCCATGGTATTCTTTGCATTTTCCTCAGAAACCACATTTCTACAGCCATCAGATGTTTTTCAGCCTGGCCGCTCATTGTCCAAGCTTCACATCCATATAAAAGTACAGGTTCTATGTAGCATCTCAACACTCTTTTTCTCGTTTCAATTGACATCTTTTTATTGGTCAGTATGTTTTTCATCTTGCTAAAGGCTACTTTTGCCATGGCGATTCTTGTTCTAATCTCTTCAAGGCATCTCCCATCAGATGTTATTACTGTTCCGAGATAATTGTACCTATTCACTTGTTGAAGAATATTCCCATTTACTTGTATATTACACTGTGGTATTTCGTGCTCACTCCAGAATAAGAATTTCGGGCATAAATAACATCAGTTGCGCCACGTGCTCACTTAACAAGAAGCAGCTGAGGCATACATTTCATCAGTTGCGCCACGTGCTCACTCCAGAAGAAGCAGCTTGGGCATAAATTTCATCAGTTTCGCAACGTGCTCATTTCAGAACAACCAGTTGGGGAATAAATAACATTAGTTGCTCCACGTGCTCACTCTAGAAGAAGCAGTCGGGGCATAAATATCATCAGTTGAGCGGTGTGCTCACTAAGAATAAGCAACTGGGTTGTAAATAACATAAGTTGCGCCACGTGCTCAATCCGGAAGAAGCAGCTGGGGCATATATATCATCAGTTGCGACACGTGCTCTCTCCAGAAGAAGCAGTCAGGACATAAATAACATCAGTTGCGCCACGTGCTCTCTCTAGAAGAAGCACTCGGTGCATAAATAACATCAGTTGCGCCACGTGCTCACTCCAGAACAAGCAGTTGGGGCATAAATAACATCAGTTTTGCCACGTGCTCACTTCCCAACAAGCAGCTGGGGCATAAATATCATCAGTTGCGCGACGTGCTCACGCCAGAAGAAGCAGTTGTGGCATAAGTAACATCATTTGCGCCACGTGCTCACTCCAGAACAAGCAGTTGAGGCATAAATAACATCATTTGCACCACGTGCTCACTACAGAACAAGCAGCTGATGCATAAATAACTTCAGTTTCGCCACGTGCTCTTGCCAGAAGAAGCAGTCGGGGCATAAATAACATCAGTTGCGCCACGTGCTCACTCCAGAAGAAGAAGCTAAACCATAAATATCATCAGTTACACCACGTTCTCTCTCTAGAAGAAGCAGTTGAAGCATGAATATCATCAGTTGCGCCACGTGCGCACTCCAGAAGAAGCAGCTGGGCATAAATAACATCAGGTCCGCAACGTGCTCACTTCAGAACAAGCAGTCCGGGCATAACTAACATCAGATACGCCACGTGCTCTCTACAGAACAAGCAGCTGGAGCATAAATGACATCAGTTGCACCATGTGCTCACTCTAGAACAAGCAGTTGGGGCATCAATATCATCCATTGCGCCACGTGCTCTCTCCAGAACAGATAGCTGGGGCATAACTGTCATCATTTGCGCCACTTGATCACTATACAAGAATCAGTAGGGGCATAAATAACATCAGTTGCGCCACGTGCTCACTCTAGAATAAGCAGCTGGGTTAAAAATAAAATTAGTTGTGCCACGTCTTCACTCCAAAGTAAGCAGCTGTAACATAAATATCATCAGTTGCGCCACGTGCTCTCTCCAGAAGAAGAAGTCGGGGCATATATAACGTCAGTTATTTAACGTGCTCACACCAGAACAAAAAGCTGGGGCATAAATAACATTAGTTTCGCCACGTGCACACTCCAGAAGAAGCATCTGCATAAATAACATCAGTTGTGCCACGTGCTCTCTCCAGAGTAAGCAGCTGTGGCATACATAACATCAGTTCGCCACGTGCTCACTCCAGAACAAGCAGTTTTGGCATAAATATCATCAGTTGCGCCACGTGCTCTCTCCAGAAGAAGCATTCGAGGCACAAATAATATCATTAACGCCACGTGCTCACTCTTGAAGAAGCAGGTGAGGCATAAATATCATCAGATGCCCCACAGTCTCTCTCTAGAAGAAGCAGATGGGGCATAAATATCATCAGTTGCGCCACGTGCTCACTCCAGAGCAAGCAGTTGTTTCAAAAATAACATTAGTTGCGCCGCTTGCTCACTTCAAAACAAGCAGCTCAGGAATAAATAACATCAGCTGCGCCACGTGCTAACTCCAAAACAAGCAGTTGGGGCATAAATAACATCAGTTGCGCATTGTGCTTACTCTAGAATAAGCAGTTTTGGCATAAATAACATGAGTTGCGCCACATGCTCACTCGAGAATAAGCAGCTGGGGCATAAATAAAATTAGTTGCGCCACGTGCTAATTCCAGAAGAAGCAGTTGGTTCATAAATACCATCTGTTGTGCAATGTTCTCACTTCAGTACAAACAGTTGGAGCATAAGTAACATCAGTTGCGCCACGAGCTCACTCTAGAAGAAGCACTCGGTGCATAAATAACATCAGTTGCGCCACATGCTCTCTCCAGAACAAACTGTTGGGGCATAAATAAAATTATTTGCACCACGTGCTCACTCCAGAAGAAGTAGCTGGGGCAAAAATATCATCAGTTGTGTCACGTGCTCTCTCCAGAAGAAGCAGGTGGTTCATAAATACCATCTGTTGCGCAATGTTCTCACTTCAGTACAAACAGTTGGAGCATAAATAACATCAGTTGCGCCATGTGCCTACTCCAGAAGAAGCAGTCTGGGCATAAATAACATCAGTTGCGCCACGTGCTCACTCCAGAACAAGCAGTTGAGGCATAAATAACATCTGTTGCGCAACGTTCTCTCTTCAGTACAAACAGTTGGGGCATAATAAAACATCATTTGCGACACGTGCTCACTCTATAAGAAGCAGTCAGGGCATAAATAACATCAGTTGCGCATTGTGCTCACTCTAGAAGAAGCAGTTTTGTCATAAATAACATGAGTTGCGCAACTGTGCTCACCCTAGAATAAGCAGCTAGGGCATAAATAAAATTATTTGCGCCACGTGCTAACTAAAGAGGAAGCAACTGGGGCATAAATATCATCAGTTGCGCCACGTGCTCTCTCCAGAAGAAACAGTCGGGTCATAAGTAACATCAGTTGCGCAACGTGCTCAATCCAGAGGAAGCAGTTGAGGCATAAATAACATCAGTTGCGCAACGTGCTCATTTCAGAACAACCAGTTGGGGATTATATAACATTAGTTGCTCCATGTGCTCACTCTAGAAGAAGCAGTCGGGGCATAAATACCATCAGTTGAGCGGTGTGCTCACTATAGAATAAGCAGCTGGGTAATAAATAACATCAGTTGCGCCACGTGCTCACTTAAGAACAAGCAGCTGGGTAATAAATAACATCAATTGCACCACGTGCTCACTTAAGAACAAGCAGCTGGGTAATAAATAACATCAGTTGTGCCACGTGCTCACCCCAGAACAAGCAGCTGGGTAATAAATAACATCATTTTCGCAACGTGCTCACCCCAGAACAAGCAGCTGGGTAATAAATAACATCAGTTGCGCCACGTGCTCACTCCAGAACAAGCAGTTGGGGCATAAATAACATCAGTTTCGCCACGTGCTCACTCCAGAACAAGTAGCTGGGTAATAAATATCATCAGTTGCGCCACGTGCTCACTCCAGAACAAGCAGTTGGGTCATAAATAACATCAGTTTTGCCACGTGCTCACCCCAGAACAAGCAGCTGGGTAATAAATATCATCAGTTGCGCCACGTGCTCACTCCAGAACAAGCAGTTGGGGCATAAATAACATCAGTTGCGCCACGTGCTCTCTCTAGAAAAAGCACTCGGTGCATAAATAACATCAGTTGCGCCACGTGCTCACTCCAGAAGAAGCAGTTGTTAGAGGTTCTGACAGAGGCAGAAATTGTTGACACCTCTATGTCGCCGCAGGAAAGATGGCCATTTTCCTAAATGGTGCTTGAAGTTTTGCGTCCGTGGTGTGCATCCGTAAACTCTGTAGAGAATTTACACATAGACAGTCTTGATTTGTTGCGCACGTTATGAGAAGATGCCGTTATTACGACTAAGGGCCGCATACATCTATCGAAACACAGCTACTGGCGATTTAGAGGCAGATTGACTTGAGTTGGTTTCTCATACACAGGTATGAGTACCTGTCGTTCAAAAAGGAATGGCAAACTGCTTAACGTAAATTTGCAAAGAAATCACGAACAGCCAAAAATTCTTATGATGACTGTGACGTAATGTTAAAGATATACAACTAACTTTTTATAAGGATAAATACACCAGAGAACTTGGTGACGACTGACAGTAAAAGATCAAGAAAAGGGCGGATACTAAATATATAAATAGCTTGGTAACATGCATCCATCCATCATATATCATGAGTTATGCCGATAAGCGTGGGCGGTCATGATTCGCCAGTTCACTTGATCATCAGAGTCGTGGATCAGCTCAGTGTTCTTGTCTCGACCATACCACGTGGCCAAGCGAACCAGTTAATAACTTCACTGTCCTCCCTTTGTTCTCTTTCCCTCGATCTTGCCAGTTGTCCCCAAGTTCTCCAATTTATTTCTTTTTTATGACATGCCCAAAAATATTGACTGTCTACGTCTAATTTCTCTAATCAATTTACGATTTTCATTTTTTTTCTTGTAGGACTTGGTCATTCGTGTTTCTGTCTGCCCAAGGTATTCTTTGCATTTTCCTCAGAAACCACGTTTCCACATAAATCACCAACAGCCAATAATGCTGAGGTTGGCTGCATAGTCGAGAAAAAGAACTGATCCACGACTCTGGCGATAGGGTGAGATGGAGAAACATGGCCGCCCACGCTTATCGGTAAAGCACGTGATGATAATGATGATGATGACGTGTCATGTGGTTTTAATACTGCCTACCTCTTCACAGCAGACTGTAATTTGGGGCTGGACTGTAGTTTTTGTCCACGGACATTGCTTTAATGAGATAACCGCATTTTAACATGTCATTTGCGTGCATTAAACTGTCTTGAACAATGAAGCCGAGAAGTGAAACACAGAAATGAAAGCAGAGTCTATTTTTTTTCAAAAGAGAGTTCAAGATTTCAAATCGTGACCTGGATGTTAGACAAGCCAGAAGGAGTTAGTCGCGGTTCCAACTTCACGACAAATGGTCGCCCCATAATGCCCCATTCCTGCGGCAGTGAATATCACACAAAATGCTGAAACAGTCTCTTGTTGAAACACGCAGATACCTTTTAAAACACATAAGCCACAAACAATAGCATTCACCCTGTAGTGGCTGGCATATTTAGTGCACCTCATCAGTGACATTCCGCAGAGTTATATATTATATGAAGTGAATAAATGAATAATACTTTGGTTGAATTAAGAAACCTGCCGGTGGCGAAAGAATGGTGTTGGTAATTTATAGAACAGGCTGGTGAAGGTACATAACACAGATGTGTGAATGTAAGAAACATCCGCACCATCACTCACCTACCTCCTGTACTCCTGTGTATAATCACGCATTGACACACATGCTCCGATTTTTCAGCATTCAATTTTTCAATTAAAAATAATTCGTTGTATTTTTTGTGTTCCATTTTTTGTTTCGTTTCTTTTCCTTCCCGTTTCCAACAAGCCCCTCTCGTTTGATATTTTTGGTTGCAGTTTTCACTTTGATAGGACAAGCACAGAGGGATACACACATCTGTGTTGTTTGTTCCTATATTTGTCATCGTCGTCTCCTTATCGTCCCGTTTGGCAAAGACTTCTGTCGTAACGTTGGCCTGTATTTGTGTGTTGTTTATTCTCCCGCCTAGCTTCTGACTCACATTTTTTTTAACACTCCGTTATAAGCTTTCATCGATACCATTCCTCCTATAGTCTCATCATCATCACTATCATCATCATGTACCACGCAAATAGGCGTGAGCAGTCATGTTTCGCCATCTCGCACGATCACCAGAGTCGTTGATCAGCTTCGAGTTCTTGTCTCGACCATGCCACGTGGCCAAGCTATCTACATATTTACCTCTCTGCCTTCCCCTTGTTCTTTTTCCCGTTAATCTTGCCAATTGGCACCAAGTTCTCTAATTTATTTCTTATTATAATGTGCCCAAATATTTTTGAATGTCTACATTTTTTAAAAATTTTCCTTAGTCATTTATATTTCTCACAAATACTGAAGTATTTGAAAGATCAGGTTGTGTGACGGTTTATTCCATGCTCAGTCTTCGTAGACTTAGATGGACAGGACATCTTAGGAGGATGGATGATGGTAGAATACCAAAGGACATCTTTTTTGGTGAATTACAGATGGGTAAGAGATCTCAGGGTCGGCCTCTCTTACGATACAAAGATGTGTGTAAGCGAGACATGATTGATACAGGCATTGGTAATGCATATTGGGAGCAAGGCGCCACCGAACGTGTTGCATGGAGGGCAACTATTAGAAACGGAAAAAAGACAAAGGAGAAATTGATTGCAGATTAAGCACACACAGAGCGTGAGAGACGTAAGATGGTGCATGATGCTGCAAATGACCATGTGTTCACATGCATCCACTTTGGACGAACATTTACAGCGCCAATTGGCCTAATCAGCCATATTTGCCACCGCCATGGGTTGTAGTTATTATGTCTTTTTGAAGCACAATGTACTAAACTATCGTCTGTCAAGACGGAAAGGTGCCAATGATTATATTTCTCAATTGCTTCTTGTAGCACTTGCTCATTGATTTTTCTTTCTATCCATGGTATACTTTGCATTTTCCTCAGAAACCACATCTACCATTAGATGTTTTTCAACTTGTATACTCATTTCCCAAGCTTCACATCAATACAAACGTACAAGCTCGATGTATCATTTCAGCGCTCTTTTTCTCGTTGCAATTGATATCTTTTTATCGGTCACTATGTGTTCCGTCTCGCAAAAGGCTGTCTACGCCATAGTGATTCTTGCTCTAATCTCTTCAAGGCACCTCCTATCAGATGTTATGACTATTTGGAGATAATTGTACCGATTCACTTGTTTAAGAATATGCTCATTTATCATATTACATTGTGGTATGTCTTTCTTCATAGTGACGTAATGTACGTCACCGAGTTTACCGTTTGTCACTTGACTTATTGTCTGTTAATGTTGGATGTCCTCTACATTGTTATGTTCAATCTAGTTCTGCATTCTTTTGTCCAGTCGTCATTATTATTAACTATGTCACCAAGCTAGTACAAGTTTGCGTAATAAACTACCGAGAATGAAGGTTAGAAGACGAATTCTTAGTCTTAGAACTAAAGCTACCTGATGTAATTAACTACCGAGAATAAAGGTTAGAAGACGAATTCTTAGTCTTAGAACTAAAGCTACCTGTCACAAAATAAAACCGTGTGTTTAACCGGTTGATTATTATAGAGGATTTTCTGATTAAGCGGACGATCTGCCAGCGACAACTATTTTTACTAACTGGAAAAAAACAAAGCGGATGTCAAAATCCCAGGACAGTATTTGTAGCTGCACGTGTACATCTCTAACGGATTTGACACATTTGGTGGTGATGGAGACAGATCCCGGCAGCGCCGTGACAGTTTGTCAACATTTGAATACAAATGGAAGCAGTGGGGTCAGCCCATATACACATTTGGTGGTGAGTGAGGAGGAAGTGAGTGCGCTGAATCATATATCACTTTGACAAGTCATAAACATATCAGAGGGAACACGGAAGTACTTAGCACGGAAGTAACAGTACATATGTCAATTCTGGGTTTCCGGAACATCGAGTAGATTGACGGGGTTATTTGCAACTGTTGTTGGGGGTATACAGGAACTCGCTGCTTGTTTTGGGAATCTAAAGCAGTGATGACAGATCTAACATTAATGGAGCCAGGGAGGATGGATCCCTGACGGGGGATGATCTGCCACTGTGCCACCTGTGTGGGGGCATAAAGGATAACGTCACGTGGTCAACTTTGGTAGTTTGCCATATAAACCCGAGTTGGAACCAACTAGGGGGACTTGAAAATGCTCTAGTCGGAGTGCCAGGGCACTGCAGTGCTTAGTGGAAATAATATCTACCGTGTGTTAATTAGTGACTTAATTTTACACGTGCCTATAATGGCAGATGTAGATATGATTGATAGGACTGCAGTAGTGCCATTTAAGGTATAACCTATTATAATATTAGTTCTAATTAATATAGACTGTGGCCTTGTTAAACTATAGTGTGATGATTAGCACTGTTAGTGGAAACTAGTTAGAGTAGAATAGTGATATTAACTCTGCTAGTTAAGAATAGATTAGTGAAGTATTGATAAGCTTTACTAGTTGAGAATTGAGTAATGAGGGATAATTGGGATCTTCCCGTAGGTGTCCCTGGTGGGCGGGGTTCCGCATTCTGTTTGCTGATTTTTTCTTTGTCACTAAAGCTACCTGATGTAATTAACTACCGAGAATAAAGGTTAGAAGACGAATTCTTAGTCTTACAACTAAAGCTACCTGATGTAATTAACTACGAGAATAAAGGTTAGAAGACGAATTCTTAGTCTTAGAACTAAAGCTACCTGATGTAATTAACTATCGAGAATAAAGGTTAGAAGACGAATTCTTAGTCTTAGAACTAAAGCTACCTGATGTAATTAACTACCGAGAATAAAGGTTAGAAGACGAATTCTTAGTCTTAGAACTAAAGCTACCTGATGTAATTAACTACCGAGAATAAAGGTTAGAAGACGAATTCTTAGTCTTACAACTAAAGCTACCTGATGTAATTAACTACCGAGAATAAAGGTTAGAAGACGAATTCTTAGTCTTAGAACTAAAGCTACCTGATGTAATTAACTATCGAGAATAAAGGTTAGAAGACGAATTCTTAGTCTTAGAACTAAAGCTACCTGATGTAATTAACTATCGAGAATAAAGGTTAGAAGACGAATTCTTAGTCTTAGAACTAAAGCTACCTGATGTAATAAACTAGCGAGAATGAAGTTTAGAAGACGAATTCTTAGTCTTAGAACCAGAGCTAACTGATGCAGTGCCGTCGTGTTTTTTGTTTTGGTTCGTGTTATTTTCCGCAACTTCATTGCACAGAGAATGGACATTTTACTTTATAATAGTTGTTTATGTGATTGTGTGTCATGTTTAGTCCAAACCTATTTTATGTTTGGTACTGAATCAGGTAAAATATGTCCGTGAATTCTCGGTAGTTAAATTTAAAAAAATAAAATGCCTGGTAGACGAGGTTTGACAGAAGACGTGATAATTTCTTGGGCAGCCAGATTAAGCGGTGTTTGTCCATCATGAATGATGATGATCATCTAGTTCATCCAGTGGTGAAAGTTTGGAGCCGTGAGTTTTAAGGATGGCTGGAAAGGCCTATTTTGGCTCGAAATTTTCTGTTACAATGTGAGCAAAGAATGTTTGAAGTTCAAGGAGGCGGATCTCCTGCAGTGGTTTTTTTGTCGAGCCGTTTTTTGTTTACAACCCTTACAGTCCTGTTTGCTTCACCCGTGAATACACCCCGATAGATGAAGTTGGATGAAAAATGACTTGCGCGATGAATTGGATTAAAGTGAGGAAGAGTTTCGCAATTCGTCGACCACACTGTTTTGCCTAAGGCCATCTGAATCCAGTGGCAAGGCAAGTCAAGACGACTAGAGACGAATACAGGTGCAGTGGATGACCAGGGCGCTCTACGTGCCATGCCGTGCTCATTAACTTCAACAACACTTTTCAGGTAAACGCCGTCTTGTCCGTTGAATCATCAATGATTTCTTCAGCGCAGTCTGCCGAATCATATCTTTACATGCGGATAGGCTAAATCGTCTAAACATAATGGAAGAGACTAAGAAACAAATCTTATTCCAAGATCAGCAATAGGCAGTCGTGATTTTTGGCCACATTATGAGAAGAAACAAAAATATGTTCCTAGATATTGTCTCCTATCCAATTTAGGCTGAGTAAAGACGGGAGACTGGGACAGGGTTCATACTGTGTCTGATGCGAGTTTAAAGCCAAAACCAATGGGCCTAGGGCAGTCAAGTAACTAACGACTGCACCACCGCTTCTCTCCGGTGAAACCTTCGCGCTCTCCAGAGCATTACTGTGTTAGGGGGAAGTAATGAGCACAATAAATACGTATTCAAAATAATGGTCGATTCCATCCCCTGATCGGTTCACGAGTTTGTTTAATGGTTAACATACGCAATGACATTTCCGACAAGACTGCGTGCTCCTTCTCAGCCTCAGACATGGATGTGAATGGACGCTAAGTACCCCCGTTGGATATGTGTATATCATGCCCACATAACTGACTAGCAGCACTGTTTCTGGTTTGTATTTTACGTTTCTTTAGGTCGAGCAACTACTGAACGTCGATATTTTTTAAAAATCGACTTTTTAAGCTACTGAACGTAAAATTGCATAGAACCTGAGGTTGGTTGCAACGTCCTGCAAAAGATGTTCAACATTAGATTAGTCGATGCATTGTTGTCTTGCTCAATAGTGCATAGAACCTGAGGTTGGTTGCAACGTCCTGCAAAAGATGTTCAACATTAGATTAGTCGGTGCATTGTTGTCTTGCTCAATAGTGTATCATTACACATAACTTGTTCACTGTTGTCTGTATACATGTTATATTATTGCACTTAACTCGTTCATCGTTGTCTGGATCCATGTTGTATTATTGCATATACGTCTTTCTTTGCTATGCTGCTCTATGTTGTATCTTTGCACATAAGTCTTTCATGTTGTCTTGCTCAATGCTGTATTATTGCACATAAGACTTACATCATTGTCTTGTTCAATGTTGTATCATTGCACACAAGCCTTTCATTGTTGTCTTGCTACATGTTGTACCAATGCACATAAGTTTTTTTTTTTAATTGTCTTGCTCTATCTTGTATCACTGATCTTGTATTATTGCACATACGTTTTCTTTTTGTTGTTTTTTGTGTAAATTATTGTTGTGTTTCATCTTGTATCATTGCACATAAATCTTTCATCGTTGTCTTGCTCCATCTTGTATTATTGTACATACGTTTTCCATTGTTGTCTTGCCCCATGTTGTCTCATTACACATGCGTCTTTTATGGTTGTCTAGCTCCACGTTGAAGTTGTCTCCAATGCTCACTAAATGTGCTGCAGTAGCCACCCGATCTGCTATCTCTCCCAATCCTTCCTTTTCGTTCGCTCGCTGTGAACTCCAGGGTAGTCCTTTTACTTGTGGGCTAACTTTCCCTATTACCAGTGTCCCTCGCCATCAGGCGAACCCACTTAGACTTCTGAGGTATTGTAATTTACGTCCCCAGTTTAAGGACAAGAAGTCAACATTTTAGTCCAATTGACGTGCGAAGGGGATGAACCCGTTACCTCGGCATCAGCACACCGGAAGTTTAAGAGCGAACGCTCTTATGCATTCGGCCATGCTGATACTTCTTCTTTAAAAATAAAAATTATAATGAAGAAAGAAACGTCCAGTCCACGGTGTAACTGAAACGTCGATGGTGTTATCATTATGGTAACAGACAGTTACAACATTATGTAACAGCTGTCTGGGAGCCAGACTTGAGTGCAGTTGAGTTAAGAGCCGAAATCACAGCACTCGGAACATTCCCATACCTGCTCTGTCCTCATCTTCAGCAGCTAGCGAAGAGTCCTACTACTAATGGTCTTATTATGAGTCTGTCCGGCCTTTCCTCAGTGTACTGAGTTTCGGCCAGATCGTCTAGTCCTTCCCTGCAGCACCATTCTCTCCCGACCATGATGATTCACCTTTTCCTCTGCAATATAGACATGACCTCAAAGGGCCCCGACCACATCTGCCTTATCATGCACCAATACCTCACCTATTGGTGGAGAATCAGCCAATCTGTCCGCCTGCTCATTTCCCACCACACCAGCATGTCCTGTGGAAACAACGGAACAGATGCTTTCTATTGTTGATTGTTGAATGGAAGTCTGCCACCCTGCCCGAAGCATGTCTGTCTTCACCTTTCTCATCATACTTTGTGAGTCCGTTACAATCATCACATGGATGTGCTATTTGTTGTGTGTGAAAGTATGTCATGCCAAAAATTTACAAATGTTGGCACATAACATAGCGACTCGTGCAGGATTCTTCCCCACACATGTAGAATGTGGCACTGGGGAATGCCAAACTCGGAGTCTGAGAACACACGGACCGGTCTTAGACAAGCCAGGGTGTAACAAGGATGACTTAACTCTCTCTTGACAGTACATTCCCGGCATTTCAGTCATGTCTGTGTAGCAGTTTGTGGGGAGCCTGAGAAGACCGTGCATGTGCTGGGGTCAGCATGGAGAGCGGAAACAATCCTGAAGGGGCTATATTTAACAACAATGATGTCGGCGTGATACGTCAGAGAAAGTGTCAGGCCGTAGCTCGGCTGTGTCGGCGCGATACATCAGAGAAATTGTCAGGCTGTAGCTCGGCTGTGTCGGCGTGATACGTCTAGAAAGTGTCAGGCTGTAGCTCGGCTGTGTCGGCGCGATACATCAGAGAAATTGTCAGGCTGTAGCTCGGCTGTGTCGGCGTGATACGTCTAGAAAGTGTCAGGCTGTAGCTCGGCTGTGTCGGCGTGATACGTCAGAGAAAGTGTCAGGCCGTAGCTCGGCTGTGTCGGCGTGATACGTCAGAGAAAGTGTCACGCTGTAGCTCGGCTGTGTCGGCGTGATACATCAGAGAAAGTGTCAGGCTGTAGCTCGGCTGTGTCGGCGTGATACATCAGAGCAATTGTCAGGCTGTAGCTCGGCTGTGTCGGCGTGATACGTCAGAGAAAGTGTCAGGCTGTAGCTCGGCTGTGTCGGCGTGATACATCAGAGAAAGTGTCAGGCTGTAGCTCGGCTGTGTCGGCGTGATACATCAGAGAAAGTGTCAGGCTGTAGCTCGGCTGTGTCGGCGTGGTACGTCAGAGAAAGTGTCAGGTTGTAGCTCGGCTGTGTCGGCGTGATACATCAGAGAAAGTGTCAGGCTGTAGCTCGGCTGTGTCGGCGGGATACATAAGAGAAAGTGTCAGGCTGTAGCTCGGCTGTGTCGGTGTGATACATCAGAGAAATTGTCAGGCTGTAGCTCGGCTGTGTCGGCGTGATACATCAGAGCAATTGTCAGGCTGTAGCTCGGCTGTGTCGGCGTGATACGTCAGAGAAAGTGTCAGGCTGTAGCTCGGCTGTGTCTGCGTAATACATCAGAGAAAGTGTCAGGCTGTAGCTCGGCTGTGTCGGCGTGATAATTCAGAGAAAGTGTCAGGCAGTAGCTCGGCTATGTCGGTTCTAAGAGGGCTGTAAAAGACAAGATGATCACTTCTTTGCACCGGCTTTTATCCCATTTGGCTGAGTCTCTTTCCGCTGGGCGGCCTGGCGAAAACGTCACACAAACCATGAACACCGTAGCTCTAGCGACGATCCCCAGGAGTCTCCGAAAAACTTATATTTGTGAATGGAACGACACAGGTCGGAATCAAACCCGCAACGTTCAGTGCGCCGTAGGCGATGTACTCACTTGGCCATGGAGGCTGCCTGTTTTTGGCTTGCTGAATTACGTGCCAGTTTTGTGGTGTCGTTCTCTGTGGCTAAGGGCTTGCGAACGCGGTTTGTGAGCCCGTATACCCGGGTTCGAAACACGGCGGTGCTGGTTTTTCGAAAAAGATATAGGAGCCGGTCGTTCAGAAAGCAATGGCAAACTACTGAACGTAAAATTTGCCCAGGAATCACAAACAGCGAAAATGCTGGGTTTGACTGCTACGTCCTGTGAAGGACATGCAACTTAATAATTAATGTTGGTGCATTGGTACTTTTGTTTTTATGTGCTGCCGAAGGTTTCATAACAGGAATGTCCGGTCTGTTACTTGTAACTGATTCATGGAAAGCTTACCAGTTTTACTGTTCGTTTGTGTTGATACATTCATGGTGTTTCTACAACGTTGCTGCAGTTATGGGTTGATACATTCATGGTGTTTCTACAACGTTGCTGCAGTTATGGGATGGAAGACGTGCGTCCTGTGAGGAGAGCCATGGGTTAACGAGCACGAACGTGAGACCAAGACATCAGAGACACTGTGGGGATAACAAGTCAAGAGACCAGAGCCTGAGGAAACTATTGAGACACTGTGTGTCGGAAAAGGATGAGAGCAACCTTCTGCAAACCATCTGATACACGATGATACTAAGGTTCAGTCCATTTTATTTCTCTATCACTAATGTAAACATTAAGTTGAGCTGAGTTGTGTCAAGAGCTGGTATCATATCACTCTCAAGCGTGCTCCGTCCTCATCTGCAACAGTCAGCGAAGACTCCCAAGACTGGTAAAACCATGTGTCAGTCTGGCCTTTCCCCGGAATCCTGAGTATCGGCCAGATCCTCTGGTAAATCCCTGAAGCATCATTTTCTCTAAGTCTTGATGATCTAACTGTTGTTCTGCTGACGTCAACATTCATAGCAGTAATACCTACAACATCAGCCTGAATATTTACGCCACTAAGTGTTTCGCTATTTATATTCAAAGCCTTTTAGAGAAGCATTTAGTTGCTCGCAATAATTACATAAACATTGCATAGAACAAATTTACAAGGGATATCTTTTATTTTTTTGTCTTCGTGCATCTTCAGACGTCAGCATGGATATATTCAAAGGAAGAAGCTGTCGGTTTGAGCTTGTTGCATAGAGATATCGAGTACCTGTACATGTATCATGCCACGGGAATATCTGTGATTGGGCATGTGCTGTAGACATCTATTCTCTACTGCACATCACAAATACTGATAATACATGAAAAAGGAATGACATCTACAGCACCAACATAAAAGACAGAGAGACAGACAATCAGGGGTACATACATGTTGGTAGGCAAAGAAAGTAAGTAAGCACATATTTAGGTAGATAAGTAGTTAGGTAAACAAGTAGGCATGCACACAGACAGAAGACAGACAAAAGACAGACAGTTAATTAGACAGACATACAGATGGACCGGCTCCGGGGCGAAGGTATTACCGACGTAGCTCGTAATTCCGCATATTCGCGTTGGAAACACAGCTGTGTTCGATTTGGTAGAGAATTTATCTAGATATTTTACTTTATGTTGTGTGCATTCTGCAGTATATACCTGACGAGATACAGCGAAATATCTTCTTCTTCTTCTTCTTCAGCGTTCCGATCCATTGAGGTTCTTTGCTGCAGATACAATCCGTCTCCATTCGTCTCTCTGGTTGACCTTCTCTTGCCAGTCGTTGATTCCAAGTGCTTGTAGGTCTGTACATGTATTATCTCTCCTTCGCCTTCTTGGTCTACCTCGGGGTCTACGGTCATTTATTTCCTCAGTGTAAGCGAGTTTTGTTTCCCTATTATCTTCCATTCTTTCTATATGCCCCAGCCATTGTAGTCTATTAGCCTTCATGATACCAGTGATTAGCGGGGACTTAAACAGATCATAAATGTCTTTGTTACTTCTTCTTTTCCACTCTCCACTTTGTGTATCCCTAATGGGTCCAAAGATGCGTCTTAAAATTTTGTTGTCAAAGATTTGTAACAAGGCTTCGTCTCCTTTCGTTGTACTCCAGGTTTCAGAGCCATACAGCACAACTGGTCTGATCAGTGTTTTGTATATTGTGATCTTGGTGTTACGAGATAGCGCCTTTGATTTTAGTAGATGTTGTAGTGCATAGTATATCTTATTTCCAGAGTTGATTCTAGTTTGTATTTCTTCCCATATGATGTTGGAGCAGTTGAAGATTGTACCCAGGTAAGCGAAATATGCCAGGCAATAAATCGTGAAATCTATTGTTTGTGTCTTCGTTATTCACAGACCATCTTACGTTGTTTTTTTTTTAACGAAATAGTATTGGTGCCGGTCGTTCATAAAACAATGGCATACTACTGAACGTAAACTTAAGAAGAGATCATAACTGCACAAGAATAATGCTGGTGTTGACTGCGAAGTCTTGTAAGGGATTTACAACTAAATTTTAGACAGATGGACGGACGGACTGACAGATGGATCGACGGACATATATGTGTGTATATTCTGCCAAACTTCGCAGTATGAAAAGATGTATTTATGTGGTTTACGGCCTGGTTGATGGGTGGACACAATAAGGAAGTGCAGGTTGAGAACAAATAACAATGGGTGGACACAATAAGGAAGTGCAGGTTGAGAACAAATAACAGTGTGAAATCAATACAGGCTGTATCACATGATGGGGATGTAATAACCTGCCAGTGCCTGAGGGCTAGACCTCGTGAAAGAGCTATTTATTGTGTGACGGAGGGCAGTACGGCCGAATGGATAACAGCGCCCTTCTTAAACATCCGGTGTGCTCATGCTGGGGTAGCGGATTCAACCCCTACACCGATCAGTTGGACTATAATGTTGACCTATCGTCCTTAAGTTGTGGGTGTAAATTACAAGAACTCTGAATTCGGAGTGGGTTCGCTTGATGGTGAGGGACACGTAATAGTGAAAGCTCATCCGCACGCAAAAAATCAATCCAGTGAAGTAATAGCACAAACATAGAATACGGTTGAGTTTAGAGTGAGCGAACAAGACAACATATGTGCATAGAGCCTTGTTGGCATTGTGTTCCACTGTCTGTAAGCAATCAAAGACTAGGAACACTGTGCACCACCAAGCATGACGCCAGAGGCTATGAAGGGTTTTTGGCAAGAGAATGGATACCTGATCTAGTAGAAAACCTTTGTTTGAGAATCCATCTGATCATAAATATATCCGCAAAGGGCATGGGGGTGAGTTGGTTAAGGTCGTGTTCATGATGTATGGTAGACATGACCAATGAAGACACTTTTTTTAAGGAGTGTCTAGTTGGTCGTGCGTCGAAGTACACTTGTTCCTGCAGCGAGGCGCCGTCGTCATTTGGAGGCGACAGGTTCGATTCCGGTCTGTAACTATAGCTTTCAAATTTTAATTTGTCTAGTGTGTCTTCTAGTCTCTATTTCCTTCTATTCCTTCTGTGAGCGCCAAATAATACTATGTGTGTTTATTTATGTAATTGTCTTAGTGGCCTCAACGGTTCTCCCCATTGATTTCTTGATATAAATGGCGGTAGTTGCAGAGGATGGCGGGTACAGTGGGGTTGACGACAACCTGGACGTGGCAGTGTGTTAGACTTGAGGGATCGTGTCTGGGCCTGGGGTCTTTTGGATAAATGTGGAGGGAATGACGTTCTGTGAAGAACTTGATGATGATGATGATGATGATGATGATGATGATTATGGTGGTGGTGGTGATGGCGATAATGATGATGATGATGATAAAAATAATTTTGATACTGATTGCTGATGATGATTATGATAATGATGTTGACGATGATGATGATACTGCTTCTGATGATGATGCTGTAATTGGTGACGGTGTTGATAATGATGACGGTGGTGGTATTGGCTGCTGCTGACAATGATTATGTGATGTTGACGATGATATCATACTGCTTCTGATGATGATGATTATGATGATGATGATGATGATGATGATGATGATGATGATGATGATATTCATTATAATGATAATTATAATCACTATGATGGTGATCATTATAATAATAATAATACTATATGTTGATAATAATAATGATGCTAATTATCACGTCAATATGATGATGCTGCTACTGATGATGATGATGATGATGATGATAAAGATGATGATGATGATGATGATGATGATGATGATGATGATGATGATGATGATGCTGATGATGATGATGATGATGATGATGATCAGACGGGAAATCAAGAACAACTGTAGTACTGTAGGACAGATAACTGCGATGGTTCGGTCGCTAGCACGCTTGCCCTCCGGCCAGGAAGTAATGTCTTAAAACACCCATCGTTAGTAGCAACAAGTATATGATCTTTCACACGCCTCATGACGCATTAATCATATGGTGCTAAAACCATATTTATATAGCCCAATCAGCGCTCGGTGACCCATATTTGTATAGGCCAATCAGCGCTCGGTGACCCATATTTGTATAGGCCAATCAGCGCTCGGTGACCCATATTTGTATAGGCCAATCAGCGCTCGGTGACCCATATTTGTATAGCCCAATCAGCGCTCGGTGACCCATATTTGTATAGACCAATCAGCGCTCGGTGACCCATATTTGTATAGGCCAATCAGCGCTCGGTGACTCATATTTTTATAGCCCAATCAGCGCTCGGTGACCCATATTTGTATAGGCAAATCAGCTAAATCAGCGCTCGGTGACCCATATTTGTACAGGGTGGGGCAAAATGATCTGACACATTTGTAACTTTAATAAATCTAAATTTGAATAAATGAACAAAAAATTATTTTTATTTATCAAATGTACACATTATGCCATTTTGTTTTATGTTGTTTGAATAATGATTAGTGCGGGGAAATTCAGCAACAGGTTCCCCCTATTGATATTGTGATTTTCAGTAACGAGGCCCATTTTCATTTGTGTGGAAGCGTGAATAAGCAAAGTTTCCGCTATTGGTCCTAAAACAATCCTCACGAGTTACACGAACGCCCCTTGCACAGTCCTCATGTAACTGTATGGTGTGCGATAGCAGAATTTGGCATTTTGGGTCCGTACTTTTTTGAAGAAGACAATGTTACAGTGACCGATAACTCTGAACGATATTGCGTGCTGCTGGACACTTTTCTGCGACCCAAATTGGATGAACTTGGCGTCAGAAATAATGTTTGGTTCCAACAAGATGGCGCACCAGCCCACACGTCTAGACGTTCAATGGAAATTTTGAGGGAGATGTTCCCCGGTCATTTAATTTCATTCCGAGATGACCTCGGTTGGCCTGCCCGATCACCTGACTGGAACCCGTGTGATTTTTTTCTCTGGGGATACCTAAAATCAAAGGTATACATTCATCGCACCCGATCTATTGAACAATTGAAAGATGCAATTCATCAAGAAATTGAGTCTATCCCACATGAAATGATCCGCAGAGTTATGGACAACTTTTGCGAACGTCTTCAACAGTGTGTGGACAATAACGGCGACCATTTGACTGGTGTAATTTTTAAAAGAAAATGAAATAAAATGATATCATATGTACATTTAGGAAATAAAAATACTTTTTTTTCATTATTCAAACAACATAAAACAAAATGGCATCATGTTTACATTTGACAAATAAAAATACTTTTTTGTTCATTTATTCTAATTTAGTTTTATTAAAGTTACAAATGTGTCAATATCATTTTGCCCTACCCTGTATAAGCCAATCAGCGCTCAGTGTCCCATATTTGTATAAGCCAATCAGAGTTCGGTGACCCATATTTGTATAGACCAATCATCGCTCGGTGACCCATATTTGTTTAGCACAATCAGCGCTCGGTGACCCATATTTGTATAGACCAATCAGCGTTCGGTGACCCATATTTGTATAAACCAATCATCGCTCGGTGACCCATATTTGTATAGGCCAATCGGCGCTCGGTGAGTGATCTGATAAGTATCACATTGGCCGTCTTTATATCCCAAGACAAATTCTAGTACCCAGTTCTGACTGAGCTGGTCTGAGGGACCGTTAGAATTTTACAAACCCTCTCCGGTGTGAATTCGAACCCAAATCTACCAGTCCGGCAGGTAAGGGTCTAGCTACAACACCATAGCGGTTTACAATTCTTATGGGGGTGAAGTTTTTTTGTTTACATTGTGCAGGGCTGCCAGCCAAACTGGGTACAAGTATAGGTTGTGGGTGGGGAAAGCGTCCGGCTTGATATTGGCATAGCCCCATGTACTCAATACGCCTCGAGGTGTCGAGAAGGATCGTTTACATGTTGGTAAGTTTACAGTAGGAAGAGTACATATATTAGCTCAAATAGACGGACTATTGGAACAGTGCAGACGATCACATAGGTAAGTTCATCCTTTCCTGTAGACGCTAAATGGATAGTCAAGTTTTAGTCAGATATGTCTGATCTACTGTATGACAGTAGACGGTACTACCTGCTTTCTGTTAGCGCCGAACGTTGGGAGGTGCTCACCACACCCGACACCCCACATTGTGCCGACGACTTTGGGTGGTGGAGCGCTATTGGGAAGGTAAAAGCCTTATCCTGTTGCCAGGAAATGCAACCTAAAGGTTAAATGTCTTGGCACGACAGATTAGACCCTAAGCCTTTGTTGACAACTAGTCTAAGATGGAAGATCCGACAAACGGACAGTTAGAGCATTGCTTTGCTGATCCGGCAGCTTCTGCGGCTTGTCTTGTTTCAGAAGTATTTATATAACCTTTCCTTTGGAGTAAACTAGGCAGGCCGAGAGTGGGATCATGCTGCATGGCAATCACAAGGTCTTTACATTTCAGCCCATACTTTGTGCTCAGGAGAGAATATTATGCTTGTTTGTAAAAGCATAATTACTATCGTCTGTCAAGACGGCAAAGTGCCAGTACAGATGCTCACAGTGAAGTTGAAATAAGATCTTACATTGCTATAACTGAAATGGTTGTTCCCGAAAGACAATCGTTACAAGCATTATACGGCCGCGAAACGTGAACTCAAAATACAGATAATGAAACACCACAATGCTAAAGGAACCTTCTACAGAAATCTTGAAAGAACAAATATCCGGCAAGTCTTCGGGTTTTCTAATCTACCCAGGATTATTACAACATCTGCATGGGATGAGAGTAACATTAACATTTAAATTGCAGTGGTAAAAACAGGTTTGGCAGGAAATCAGGAAATAACGACGCATAAAAATCTAACTATCGCATTTCAGAATAAAACGTTTTTAGCAAATTCATTCGTCTGTTAGCATTGTTTGACTCAAGCAGGCGTATTGGCCTAGTGTAATGGTTAAGACATTACGACAACAACCTTATGAGCGGTTAAGACGAGTCAGCTCTCACTGTTTGGTACGAGAGGGAAAGCCTGACCGTTTATCTCTCTGTGCACTCAGACAAATAGAGGATGGCCTGAAACACATCTAGAAGAGAAGTAGAGACAGAAATGAATAATTAGCTTAGTTTAGTCGATGGATCAACATCACGGCACAGAGATGTAACCCATAAGTGCTCCGTTCTCCTCCTAACTCAAATCTGAGTTTGGAGAAACTCATATCAGTGCACGAACTCCGTAGCACCGGCGAGGATACTGAAATACTTTGGATAGATTTTTAACTCGAAATTTTGCCCGGGCAGCGCCGTTAGTCTACTATTTTTCGATTTCCAACTGCCAAGGGATTTTTTACGTACGCAACAATACACACGGGCGTCCGATCTCACTACCCAGAGATCAAGGGAAATTTTATTACTAAAAGACCACGTGACAAAATCCCGGTCCTCACCGGGGCTTGAACCCGGGACCTCTAGCACTCGAGGCGGACACCATACCTCGAGACCACCCAGCCCCAATGAATAATGTGGGAGGAGATGGGTTGAGCTGCATAGAATAGCCAAGTATAGGAAGACGACAAATTTTAACTTACAGCTTACGACAAATTTTAACATACAGCTTACAACAAATTTTAACATACAGCTTACGACAAATGTTAACATACAGCTGCGAACCCCTGTAATCCTTATATAAGAATGCTGCAAATTAATAAGACACCCAAAATTAGCAACCAGAGTATTTTAAAGAAAGCTAAGTGGCAAAGACAACTTACCAAACACAACAGAAAGAAGCAGTTATCATTATTTGGCCACACTATGAGAAGACAAAAAGTAGAACATGTTGTGACAACCGGACAGATTTTCGGGAAGAGAGGTATTGGAGGAAAGTGTGAGACACTTCTTGACAGTCATGTGTCATTGCACGAAAGGGAGTCAACACGCGAATTGATCCATGCTGACGGAGATCGCAATTTGCGATGGGGAGTGATCGTACACGCCAGTCAGTTTGGCACTGGATGAAGAGGAAGACTGGAGTGAGTTGGCTATGCCACACTAGAGGATAAATGGAGAAAGAAGAAGACAGTGGTATCCCGATCAGTACCTCTAAATCACAAACATCAAATACAACTGGGGCGACTGTGTTATAATAAAAGACTGTAAAGGACCAGAGGATGGACTTCACCGTTCCTCTTCACAACAATCCAACACCAACTGTAATGCTGTGTTCAGAGACGGTGGAAAGAACGCAGGCAATGAATTACCTGGGGATACGGTTTGATCGAAGCCTTGCTTATAATATGCACATAGACCAGGTGATAACAAAGGCCAAGCGGGGTTTGGCAGCGATGCGGGTGATGGCGGCAGCAAACTGTGAGCAGCGCCATCTATGTCTTCTGTATGAGGGGCTGGTCATGTCTGTTTTGGAGTATGCAATGGCAATCCTGACTGTCAGCCATAAGCAGATAGAAAGGATGGAAAGGATACAGAATGAAGCTATGCGCATTATTCTTGGATGTACAAGAGATACAGCATGCAGGGCGATGCGCTACCTTCTTGATTTTCCAACCATTGAAGAGAGAATGCAAGTTTGCAGGGCACGTGCCTACCTCAGAATTAACGCAAACACACAGCATCCACTGCATAGTGAAATTAGGAAGGTGAAGGGCAGCAGGTTAAAAAGAGGACGGTCGTGGATGGGTCAAGCCGAGGACATTCTTCAACAGGTGTGTTCACTTGAGGACTTAGAACCTGGCGAGGAGTGGGTGCAAGTGCCAACAGACTTCTGCACATCCTTTTCAGTTTGCATCCAACTAGATAGAAAATGCAGACAAGAAAATCCGGCTGCTGTTGAGGCTGAAGTACAAGCGTTGATTTTCGAGAATTCGCTAGACAGTGACGCGGTCATCTACACAGATGGGTCGGTCGTCCGACATGTGAGAAGCTCATGGGCCTTTACAGCTCGGGCCGGAGGGAGAATGGTGAAGGAGGACTCTGGTGCTTTCACTGAAACCACAAGTAGCCTGACCATGGAAGTCATGGCAGTAAGTAAAGCAATAACATGGCTCGAGACACAGACATTCACGAGGGCTTGTTTCCTTAGCGACTCAATGAACATGATCAAGAGGATAGAGGAGGGGTCGATCCGAAGAGAATGGTTGCTGCCTCTGAAGCGGTCTCGGCTGGCAAATATTAGTTTCATCTTCGTGCCAGGGCATGCGGGAGTACAAGGAAATGAGCGGGCTGACAAGCTCGCAGGTGAGGCTACTGTGGAGGGCGGACGCGCCATGGACCAGGCTGACATTCTGAATGCTCTACGAGAAGTGAGACTTTTGCAAGAACCAAGTGATGACTGTGAATCTACAACAATGGCCAGACTGCGAGAGCAGCAAATTAAAAGAGGGGTGGTCAAACAAGAACACTACGCAGGAAGCCAAAGAAGATTGATAAACCAACACAGAACTGGTGTCGTTAGCCGCTACACGCTGCGGGATTTGCTGAGGAGGGGATCCGAGCACTTATGGACTGAATGGTCCGATGTGCAACGAGGATGATCTGTCGACTAACTAACTAACTAACTAACTAACTTCACCGTTCCTGGTTTTATCACATTGTTTCCACAGTGCGGCCTGCAGAAAGCTTCGCACAGATCACTAACTCCGTAGCTCCAGAGACGACCCCCAGGAGTTTCCGAGGGAAGTGTTCTAATCTATGATTAAACTTGGTTTTAAATGACTCTCGAGTCTATCTGTAAGAGAGCTCCTGAAGTAATGTGATAGGTTCCACTACATCAATTTAGATTGGCGATTCATGCGTATCCAGAAATGAATGCTCAGTATGAAAGATCGGATTGTATCTAGAAGAAGAAAAAAATAAAAGAAACATGCTATGTGAGATATTGGAGCTTATAGTCAAGGATAGAAAAATATGAAGAAGGATATATGAAGAATATGATACATATGAAGAAGGATGTATGGAGAATAAGATAAATATGAAGGAGGCGATGTGAGATATTGGAGCGTATCTACATATGAAGAAGGTGGCATGAGAGATAGCATCGTATCTAAATTTTAAGAATGTGGTGTGAGATATTGGGGCTTATCTGAAAATGGTGACAGGAATACTGTTGAACGTAAGTACAACGCGCAGCTAAATCTGACGCCATGTCTTGTCTCAGTCCCGAAATACCATTATTGTAGATGCATGTCATCTAGTGGGAAGAGGCGGTGGTTCAGTGGCTAGCATTCGCCGTTCATCCCCGCGAGATTGGGTTTGAACCCTATCGGGTAGGAATTTACATTAAAACATGGTACGTTACACCTTCCTTAGGTATTTATAATGCCCATGTTAAACATTGCCTCAGTGAGTCATGTATTATTGATTACTTTTCATGCCTTTTAATGCTTATTGTTCATTTGTTACCTAAGATTAGCTTCATAAGTGATGTTGAATGAAATAATGAATCAGAGGACATAGAGAAGAAGGACAGAATGTCAGACGTGCCTGCGTGCCCAATTCTTAACCCTTTGTGTCAACCCAGCCTAACACGAGTACCAGGAAATGTCATGCGACGTAAAAGCTGCCGAAGTGATACTGACCACTCACCAGCATGTCGGTTAGGCATTGAACCGCTACGGCCTCTGGAGTATTTATCTTTGTGGCTGCAGTTTGCATTCGCATTTTCCTCATGTTGGACTGGTAGTATATGGTTCCGTCGCCCAGCTACTGAGTGAGTGCGCGGCGCGACTCTGTGAGCTGTGATATTCACGTGGAATGCTTTTACATGTCCGCTTTTGTTTGTACAGTGAACTGCGTGTTCGGAACAATGGCTACCGGCTGTTGCTTAATTGACTGATTTGCCTTTTCGGTTCACGAGTGCATTTTTCAGGACACTCCTGGGAGTCGGCGCTGGAGCTACGGAGTTCGTGCTTTATGCGACGCTTTCGGCGGGTCGCCCTGCGGGTAGAGACACAGCCATGTGAGAAAACCCGGGTCAATGAGGTTTTTCTGGTGACTGTCGATTCCATCGACGATGAACTGTGGTTTCCGTGGAGGACTTTTGTGTTGGCATTCTGGTGGCGGCATTATGCGCAATGTACCTGTGCGGGCTGTTGGATTGCCGAGACTCCTGTCTGTTCCACTGTTCACATTAGATAGTGGGGAGCATTTTGTGTGATATTCACTGGCACAGGCACGGAGCATAATGGGGACGACCCGTTGCAGTGAAGTTGGAACCTCGACTAACTAAGTAACTAACCAACCAACCAACCACACACCCACCCAACCAACCAACCAACCAACCAACCAACCAACTAACTATCCAACCAACCAACCGACCAACCAGCCACCCACCCACTCACCCACCCACCCATCCAACCATCCAACCATCCATCCAACCAACCAACCAACCAACCAACTAACTAATTACCTAACCAACCAACCAACCAACTAAATAACTAATAACTAACTAACTAACCAACAACCCAACCAATCAACCAACCAACCAACTAACCAACCAACCAACCAACCAATTAAGCAACTAACTAACTAACTAACTAACTAACTAACCAACTAACTAACTCGCCAAATGAGTGCCGAGTGGTCAACATACATCTGGGTCAAGCACCATATACCCAAAACGCCTTAAGATGTGTAGACGGGCTCTGTCCTTGACCTATTTCCTGACTGTGTAAACTGGAATCGTTACAAAATCCAAGGAAGTTGCGTGAATTGCAAGGTGTACGTTGTAAAATCGTTGCGTTGGCAGCGCATTAATATTAGCCTTTATATATGACCTGTCCTTGAATACTTCAGGCTAATTGTGAGATACGTAAATTGCGTGGCTGAAAGGTTAGCACCTCTCGCTCTGAAACTTCCGGTGCTTTGATCATGGGGTAGGCTGTTTCCCCTAACACTGGGTCAGTTGAACTTCAATGTTAACCTACCGTCCTTGACTTGGGAACGTAAATAAATTATAAATAACTGAAGTCGGAGTGGGTTTGGCTAGGTACACTGGTAATAGGGGACGCTAGCCTATACGCAAATATGACTCCTGTGCGGGCTACGATAGGGTTCAAAAATAGCGAGTCACAAACAAATTAGGGGATGCTTTCGATGGTGTGTAATCGGTACTCATTTGTAACAGAATAGTAACAGAATTGTAACACAATAACAACAATGTACTATTTTATGCATGCCGTAGGAAACAGTTGAGAGATGCTGTGCTTGGAACATTACGTGGACAAATTTAGCTACACGATTCAACCACCCGTGAACAGTCACATACAGACAACAAGTATAACTCTGCGACAAGGAGGGGAGGCAGCTCTTCTAGAAGAACCATGGCGTGTTGTGGAGAATGTGGCAAGGAGTCTGGACAAATGATCATCTTCCTTTCATCATTATCATCATCATCATCGTCAGCATCATAATCATCATCATCATCATCATCGTCAGCATCATAATCATCATCATCATCACCATTATGTGCCATGCTGCTAAGTTTGGGCGGTCATTTTTCGCCATCTCACACGATCACTAGAGTCGTGGATCAGCTCTGTGATGTTGTCTCGACCATGTCACGTGGCCAACCCCTCCAGATATTTACTTCTCTGCCTTCCCCTTGATCTCTTCCCCTCCCCCTATCTTCCCAGTTGTAACCAAGTTCTCTAGTTTATTTCTTCTCATAAACTGCTAAAAAAATGTTGACTGTCTACGTCTAATTTCTCTAATCAGTTTACGCTTTTCATTTGCTTCTTGCGGGAGTCGCTCTTTGCTTTTTTTTGTCTGTCCATGGTATTTATTGCTTCATTTCACCTAAGAAAATCTCCGGGATTGGCACGTGGGGTGTTAACTCTGTGTATGAATGAGGCACGAGAGCACAGCTGGTAGAAGAAATGAAATACCGAGGACATGACAGGAGCTGAGGGAAACAGCAACAGACAGGACGACCTGGTGTGAACTGTTGAAAGCCAGTGCCACAACGAGGGTTACTATGCAACATGATGAGATGCTATATTTAAACATTATGATACAAAAAGGCATGTCGTGTCTGAGAATATCAGGGTTCGGCTGTACATGGACAATTAATTATTATTTAACCAGAAAAGCACAGATGTGGCCACGTAATCATCCTGTAACTCTGTGTCAACCAGTTCAAAATCTGCATTTAAAAAAAAAAAGGATGTTAATGGCAGTCATAAACCGCTGTTGTACATAGCCTTAATGACTTGCATCATGGCTTGGCGGTCATGTGTTCAAATCCTTACAGCTGCGGGTGTTAAATTAATATGGGCTTCCAGGTCTAAAATGGCAAACAGGAAACATTGTGAGAAAGTAATATTGGCTACAACACTCCTGGAGCACCGATTGATCTATAAATCCTGAGGCTAGCACCATATACTTTATAATCAACAAAGCGTGCGATATAGTCCTTTACTTGGTGCCTTTATATTGGAATTCAAAAGCCGGTCTTGACTGGTAATAGTAATTCTTATCTCATTTCTTCAGATTGACTAAAAATTGGAAATACCATCACGCGTCAACACCCGATTAACAGATGTGGCATGTAGAAATACTGAATTGGAAACAGAACCTAATGCTTTACATAATCTGTAATTTTAGTCTCACCTACGCGGGCTATACTAAGTGGGGCCTGATAAATTTGGGTCACATCCGAACCGCTTCTAGTGCCCTAAGGATAACAGTGTGTGCTGGCCTATCTACCTATTCCGCCTACAGACACGTTTTAAGTTTCTCAACAAGTTTTGTCTTCGATTAAACGGCACATTTTGGAAACTGGTCACGTGATTGATAGAGACAATGCGTTTCGTTTTTTGTTTAACACTCAAAATAGTTGCTTGGTAAAGCTAGAAGCCATCATGATTAATCTGCATAGACCAGTTTTCTGCAAACACGAAGACATGATAGTCAGTTTAAAATTACCACGGTAGACAACTGAAACTACTGTGCGAATAGGTGTATATTTCGGCTTAAAGGATTTATCTAATTACTTTATGTTGTGTAATTTCTGCAGTATGTACCTGACGAGATGCAGCGAAACATGCCAGGCAGTAATTCGTGCAATCTATCGTTTGTGTCTTCGTTATTCAAACTTATAATTGCTTTTATACTGTGTCGATTTCCTCCGGACTTCCACGTCCAATTGCATGGTTTGTTATCTCTGTCTTTGATAGCAAACCCGACTGTCAGGATAAGTGTGTGTCAAGCTCCAGTGATGTCCACTTGCTTCTAGTAAACAGTTATCCATTTTTTTCAAGTAGAATGTTTTCCTTTATTTCAAGAACAGTCTTCTCTATTTATTTCAATGTGATGATATCCACTGTCGTTAACATCAGATGATTAAAATTACAGAAAACAGTCTGTGTTCACAGCTGCAGATTGTTGACTTCTAGTCGGGGAGATAAAACAGTCCCGTCTGTCATTGAGAGGTTTCCGACATCAAGGCGAATTGGCGGCTTGTTATTGAAACACGTTGTTGGGAGAATGCAGGAACTCGCTACCTTGTTTTGGAAGTTGCAACAAGGGGAATAACTCTTGCATTGATGAAACACTAGGGAGATAAGATTCTGGACTTCGTTAGTGCCCTTGAGAGACACCTGCATGACATCAAAGAATTGACTAGAACACTCCCAGCTCTTGACAAAAACAAGACTTGTGTACATTAGTGTGGCCAAGGATTGTGACTAGGATTGACGTGTTTTGTTACCGCAGTGATGAAATTCGGAGAGCATCTATTGTGTTAGATTTAAGCAACATTAAAATAACATATGTCTTAATGGCAAGTTATAGATGCCATCCAGGAATGAGGCGGGTTTGCTTAAGGTACCAAATATAGTCTATTTAGGCCTAATTAAGATAGGCAGTAGCCTTGTTAAAACTAGAGTGTGATGATTAGCTCTGTTAGTTGAAAATAGAGTAGTGAAGTGAGAAGTAGTTCTGCTAGTGTGAATAGTGTAGCAGGGTGATATTTGGAGAGATTAGGAATTGGTTGGGAGGTGGGGAAAGTGTCCAATGGTGGGATCTTTCAGTGGGTTGCCCACTGGGGTTCTGCACTCCGTTATTGATCTTTCCTTGTCTTAACCTGATTCATAATTAAGGGATGAGCCACTCTGATCCTTGACAGAGGTTAGTTCACTGATAACTCTCTGAGCAAGGCAGTCGGCCTACATTCAGCTAGTAGGGATTAGTATCAGGCGGCCTTCACCAGATGTGGTCTCTTTCTCTAACAGGTTCCCCTACGTCTATGAGGAAGCTCTACACTGAGTTTGATGGCGGTCAACTCGCCTTAAGAAGAACATCCAACTAACATTCACTTTATTTTATAAGAGGAATAAATACCAATGAGAAATAAAAATCAGCATTTTTTATGCTAGGCCTAGGATCCAGAGGGTCCATACGGAATTGGCTCAGTGGAGTAAGACATTAAACGACTCATTTACAAGAGGGATTTACCCAGGGTGGGTGATACTCTTTTCTTCACCACATATCACTGAACAATAGAGTCTAGAGAAAGACATTTTGACATGAAGTTCTCGTGGAATAAGTTAGTCCAGAGAAGAATCTTGAACATGAAGTTCTCGTGGAATAATTTACTGCAGTGAAGAAGTACTTTACAGTTTGTGTGGGACAATCTATGAACATGGATTAAAACAAATGTGAGACCGGTGACATTGAAACCTAGTTTCTCTGTACAGTGATCCGTACTTATTTGAGTTATAGGGACCTTAGTCATTATAGTGAGTGACAGATCCATTATTGGGGATTATACAATAACAATTCTTAGTGGATCATGCATCTAGTCGACCCAGTGGATCTCGGAGAAAGTCAACGTCTGGAAGAAGAGACGCATCACCGGGTGAGATGTACACGTACTAAGCTATCATGCTGTGGCGTACCCTTGCTGTGATGATAATCTGACTTGGCTCCTGATCTGCTGCTCTGAATCTACAGACACACTAGAATTCGACATACATTCTACACATTACACACACACACACTTCTGACACACATACTCTTTGCTTAACAAATTATTTTGTATTTATTTGTAAAGCCAGAGTTGTGGAGTATGTTGTGTTGGGGAGGAATGAGAGGGGGCATGATCCAGGGGTGAGCAAGAGTGAGAAGAAGGTGTCATTGGGCTGAGGGAGTGTTGGGACGGAGTCTGGTGGATATCTCCAGAATAGTGATATTGAAACTGGGAAAAAATGTGGGTGTTGATTCCCCGCACTCCAGGGACGACACTATAGAAGTAATATCTCTCAAGACACTAAAGTAAGAAGGGATAACTCACGACATTATTGGGGGCTCATAAACGTGATCTTTGGACAGCGGGATCTCTCATAAACTGGATCTGTCGACAGTGGGATCTCTCGACAGTGGGGATCTTTTGACATCGGGAATTCTAGACGACGGGATCTTTTAACACGGGATCTTTAGTTAGAGGACGGGGATATCTTATTAGTGAGAATCCAGCTAGAGTGAATGTGGATAGGGGTTAAGACACATATTTTACCTGTTCACACTTCACACGTCTGCATAGGTCTGTGGTCCGGATTCTACTCTTGTCACTGAGTGATTGTGTTGTGTTGTGCTGTGTGTTATACAAAAATATACATTAATTGTACTTGTTAATTATCTATATATTGATCTTAGAAATAAAATCTACACTCTATCTGCTGACGTTCTTCTCTGGATTATGGCCACTCCTATACGAACTATGGCAGAACTTAGGGCAAAGGGGAAAGAAATGGGATTGTCGGGCTCTGCTCTAACAGATTACATACAGGAGGTGGAGAGGGATTATCGTCAAGCAGAAAGGGAAGATCGGAAGGCCGAGTTGGAATTGAGGAAGATGGAGCACGAAACTAAGAGGATTGAGGCTGAGCAAGCAACTAGAAGTATGAAACTGGAAGCTCAGCAGGCAGCTAAGAAACTTGAAGCTAAGCAGGCAGCCAAGAAACTGGAATTTGAAGCTTAGCAGGCAGTTAGGAAACTTGAAGTTGAGGAAGCTGCTTGGAAACGGGAAGCGGAGCAGGAGGCTCAGAAAAGGGAGCACGAGTACCGGATGAGGGAACTCGAGTTGAAGAGGCAATCTAATGGGGAAACTGAGGGAGCTGTTGGAGGTTCCTCCATCCCAGACTCAACCCCAGCAGGTGGACATAGTTACCATGCTATGAAGTTTCCTCTAGCAATCTACGAGGAGGACAAGGAGAAGATTGACCTGTACCTTCAACGCTTCGAGGCCATGTCTTTTGCTATGGGTCTGGATCGTGACAAATGGTGTCTTAAGCTATCCCAGGGATTACGCGGGACCGGCTACGAGGTTTATTCTCGCCTGACTCCAGGACATGAGAACAATTATGACGAGTTGAAGACGGCTCTGCTGAAACGATTCGAGGTTACGTCACATACCTTCTGGAAAAAATTTCGAGCAGCGAAACGAGAACAGGGGGAGTTGTTTGCCGCCTACAGTTTGCGTCTAAAATCCTATCTCCATAAGTGGATGGATTTGGCTGGGTTCGCATATGACTATGAGAGTCTGGAAGAGCTCACGGTGGTCGACCAGCTGAAGAAGCAAATGTCGAAACCTCTCAGGACGTTCCTTGGAGAGCAAGGAGCGGAACGTATTGACCTCATGACAAAATTAGCAGAACGGTCCGTCGAGGTACATGGGGAGGCAGGGGACAACCTTTCAACCAAAACCAAAAGTCAGGAGAAACATGACAAGAAGAAAGCCAAAAACTCAGGAACCAAAAAGGGGGAACCTTATGTGCACAAATCAGAGGATAGTTCAGAGAAGACGAAGGAGGGAAGCAAGAGCACTTCAAGCTCTACACCAAAACGACCGTGGTTGGAGAAGTGGTGTTCAATTTGTAAGTCACCCTCTCACAATACGAGGGACTGCAAATCGAAGGCTAAGAGCCCTCATTTTGTAGCATGTCAAGTGACTTCCAAGGAGGTTGTCACGGAAAATGCCAAGGTCAACAAGGAAGCTCGCCACCAGGAGAGCTCACTCAAGTCCGGCACTAGAAAATCCAGGACAGGGAAATGGTGCAAACACTGCAGGTCAAACACGCACAATGCTATTGACTGCAGGGGAAAGTCAGGAGACTCTAAATTCGCCGTGTGCCCCGGGAAACCTAAGGTGGAGCCCACCGAACAGGTCGAGGCCGAGGAAGAGACTCCAGACCAGGATAAACCACCTGTAGTGGAATTGGTAGAGGTTAACGGTCGTCAAGTGGAGTGTTTGTACGACACAGGACTGGACGGGAGAGGCCGTGATTTCTGCGGATCTGGTACATCCAGAACAATTCACAGGTGAGACCATGGAGATACAGCCTGCACAGAAGAGTGCTGTGGCCATGAAGTTGCCCATTGCTAACATAGAGATTCGGTCAAGATATGTCACCGGCACAATCAAGGCTGCTGTATTGACCGATCCCATTTTTCCCGTCATCCTCGGTTGCCGGTATGTCTTTCTGGGAATGCCCAGGGAGCCAATCCATATGGGAGCAATACAGACTCGCTCTCAGACGAGAACGGAAGAGGCAGAAGCAATTGTGACTAACCCAATGCCGGGGGAGCTACGAACTGCCCAGAGTGAGGATGCTACTTTACGTCCTTGCTACAAAAAGCTGCAGAGAAGTGCTGATCCACCAAGACGTGGGCAGTACTACATGAAGAATAGGATACTCTACAGGAGAGCAGGAAGGGGAGACAACCTATACGGTCAGTTGGTCGTCCCGAAAGCTCACCGGTCCCAAATTCTTCATATGGGGCATACCATCTCCTTTAGTGGGCACATGGGTATTGCCGCCACCATGCAGCGAATTTCCTGCCATTACTATTGGCCGGGAATGACAGATGATGTGCGTCGGTATGTGAAGTCATGCCCTGAGTGCCAGAGGGTGGCACCGAAACACTGGACAGCACCTGTGGTCTTGGGTGAGATGCCCATCATGAACTCTCCTTTCGAGAGGGTAGCCATCGATATCGTGGGTCCACTTCCTAGGACTAGGAAGAGGAACATGTATATACTCACAATGGTGGATTGCTGTACAATGTGGGGTGAAGCCATACCGTTGACCACGATTGACTCGAAACGAGTGGCGGACGCACTGATGGAGGCCTTTACCAGATTAGGCTTCCCTGATCAAATTCTGACGGACAATGGGTCCCAGTTTTGTGGAAAACTCATGGAGGAAGTATTTAGGGTGTTCCACTCTAACCACATACATACCAGCCCTTACCATCCTCAAGCCAATGGACAAGTAGAGCGTTTCAACGGCACGTTGATGACAATGCTCAGGAAACTGGCACAGGAAAAACCTGATAGGTGGGATGAATATATCCCAGCAGCACTTTTTGCTTATCGGGAAGTTCCTCATGGCTCAACAGGACTACCACCTGCTACGTTGCTGTTTGGTCGTCCAATCAAAGGACCGTTGGAAGCCATGTTGAGGAGTTGGACTGAAGAGGGGACGTCAGAAGAAGTGATCTCATCTTAGAAATACGTGGAGGAACTGAAATAAAATATCCACAAGGGATGGACTCTAGCGCATCAAAACTTGAAAAAGTCCAGAAAAAGACACGCGGCTTACTACAACCGTAGGTCTAAAAACAGATCTCTAGAGGTGGGAGATAAAGTCTTGTTGCTACTCCCAACGGGAAACAACAAACTGGAGATAGGTTGGCAAGGACCATTTCCCGTGGAAAGGGTGATATCCAGAACCAACTATCAGATCCGGATCCGGGGAAAGTCGAAGATTTTCCATATCAATCTCTTGCGGAAATACGAAGAGAGACCCGGAGACAAGGCAGCTCACCTCATGGCAATGGCAGTTGCAGTGGAGACAGAAGTGGGAACCAACGAGGGCAGGGAATATCCCTTGGTACACTAGGAAACCTATAGAGATGTGCAAGTGAACCCTGATCTGACCTCCCAGGAGAGGGAAAAGATTACCCAGGTTCTCGAGTCTCATCAGGAGATACTGACTGATAAACCAGGACGAACGAGGTTGGTTGAGTTCGAGATGACTTTGACCACACAGGAGCCTGTTCGCCAAAAAGTTTACCCAGTGCCATTCTCTATGGAAAAGGCCATGGAGGAGGAAATACAAAAACTGCTGGAGGATGACGTGATTGCACCATCCACATCCCCATACAATGCGGGGGTAGTTTTGTTACGGAAACCAAGTGGAGAACACCGGTTGTGTATAGACTACCGACTTCTGAACAGTCATACACAATTTCAGGTGGAACCTTTGCCGAATCCAACGCAGTTATTCGCTAGGCTCCATAAGGCTCGGTACTTTTCAAAGGTGGATCTGAGTCGGGGGTACTATCAGATACCAGTCAAACCGGAGATTCGACCACTGTTGGCTTTCAGTACACCCAGTGGACACTACGAATTCAAGGTCATGCCCTTTGGACTCAGCAATGCACCTAGTGTGTTTACACGCATGATGAGGACTTTACTTGATCCTTTACAGGATCCGTCCATCATCTCATTCATGGATGATATTCTGATTTCCAGTGACAGCTTGGATGACCATTTGCAATCCTTGGAGAGAGTTTTTAATAGACTCAAGGAAGCAGGGCTTACCGCTCGTCCAACCAAATGCATGATTGGTTACCAGACTCTGGGATTTCTGCTCCACACCATTACTCCAGGACAAATTGTCCCAGAGCAGAAGAACCTAGAAAAAATCAGAAGTGCACCAAGGCCAAAAACGAAGAAGGATGTGAGATCCTTTCTCTCGTTATGTGGGTTTTACCAAAAATTTATCCCACATTTTACTGAAATGGGAGCTCCATTGACGGAAACCTTGAAAACAGGATTCCCGGACCAAATCGTTTGGACACCAGAATGCGAGACCGCCTATAGTCAGTTGAAGGAGGCCTTGATCAGCAAACCTGTGTTACAGCTCCCTGACCTTTCCAAACCATTTGTGTTGAGAACGGATGCGAGTGGGATTGGGATTGGGGCAGCTTTGTTACAGGAAGGAAAAGACGATGCTTCGGTTTTGAAACCTGTGGCATACACAAGCAAAAAACTTCTCCAGGCTGAGAGGAATTATTCGACCGTCGAGAGAGAGAGTGCTTGTCTCTCGTATGGGCCGTGCAAAAATTCCAGCCCTATTTGTATGGAGTTCAGTTTCGGGTCCAGTCGGATCATCAGCCCCTGATGTTCCTGGCTACTTCTCAGAAGCTCAACGCCCGTTTGATGCGGTGGTCGTTGTTACTTCAACCTTACAATTTCACAGTGGAGTATATACCTGGGAAGGAAAATGTTGGAGCGGATTTTCTATCCAGGCACACAACTCCTGAAGAAGAAGAATAAATCATCTGGATCCGAACGTACAGTGGAGAAGAGTGAGATGGACTACTCTCTTAAGAGGGGGCCTATGTGATAAAATCCACTGTCGTTAACATCAGATGATTAAAATTACAGAAAACAGTCTGTGTTCACAGCTGCAAGGTTGTTGACTTCTAGTCGGGGAGATAAAACAGTCCCGTCTGTCATTGAGAGGTTTCCGACATCAAGGCGAATTGGCGGCTTGTTATTGAAACACGTTGTTGGGAGAATGCAGGAACTCGCTACCTTGTTTTGGAAGTTGCAACAAGGGGAATAACTCTTGCATTGATGAAACACAAGAGAGATAAGATTCTGGACTTCGTTAGTGCCCTTGAGAGACACTTGCATGACATCAAAGACTTGACTAGAACACTCCCAGCTCTTGACAAAAACAAGACTTGTGTACATTAGTGTGGCCAAGGATTGTGACTAGGATTGACGTGTTTTGTTACCGCAGTGATGAAATTCGGAGAGCATCTATTGTGTTAGATTTAAGCAACATTAAAATAACATATGTCTTAATGGCAAGTTATGGATGCCATCCAGGAATGAGGCGGGTTTGCTTAAGGTACCAAATATAGTCTATTTAGGCCTAATTAATATAGGCAGTAGCCTTATTAAAACTAGAGTGTGATGATTAGCTCTGTTAGTTGAAAATAGAGTAGTGAAGTGAGAAGTAGTTCTGCTAGGGTGAATAGTGTAGCAGGGTGATATTTGGAGAGATTAGGAATTGGTTGGGAGGTGGGGAAAGTGTCCAATGGTGGGATCTTTCAGTGGGTTGCCCACTGGGGTTCTGCACTCGTTATTGATCTTTCCTTGTCTTAACCTGATTCATAATTAATGGAGAGCCACTCTGATCCTTGACAGAGGTTAGTTCACTGATAACTCTCTGAGCAAGGCAGTCGGCCTACATTCAGCTAGTAGGGATTATTATCAAGCGGCCTTCACTAGATGTGGTCTCTTTCTCTAACAGGTTCCCCTACGTCTATGAGGAAGCTCTACACTGAGTTCGATGGCGGTCAACTCGCCTTAAGAAGAACATCCAACTAACATTACTTTATTTTACAAGAGGAATAAATACCAATGAGAAATAAAAATCAGCATTTTTTATGCTAGGCCTAGGATCCAGAGGGTCCATACGAAACTGGCTCAGTGGAGTAAGACATTAAACGACTTCATTTACAAGAGGGATTTACCCAGGGTGGGTGATACTCTTTTCTTCACCACATATCACTGAACAATAGAGTCTAGAGAAAGACATTTTGACATGAAGTTCTCGTGGAATAAGTTACTCTAGAGAAGAATCTTGAACATGAAGTTCTCGTGGAATAATTTAGTGCAGTGAAGAAGTACTTTACAGTTTGTGTGGGACAATCTATGAACATGGATTAGAACAAATGTGAGACCGGTGACATTGAAACCTAGTTTCTCTGTACAGTGATCCGTACTTATTTGAGTTATAGGGACCTTAGTCGTTATAGTGAGTGACAGATCCATTATTGGGGATTATACAATAACAATTCTTAGTGGATCATGCATCTAGTCGACCCAGTGGATCTCGGAGAAAGTCAACGTCTGGAAGAAGAGACGCATCACCGGGTGAGATGTACACGTACTAAGCTATCATGCTGTGGCGTACCCTTGCTGTGATGTTAATCTGACTTGGCTCCTGATCAGCTGCTCTGAATCTACAGACACACTAGAATTCGACATACATTCTACACATTACACACACACACACACTTCTCACACACATACTCTTTGCTTAATAAATTATTTTGTATTTATTTGTAAAGCTAGAGTTGTGGAGTATGTTGTGTTGGGGAGGAATTAGTGGGGGCATGATCCAGTGGTTAGCAAGAGTGAGAAGAAGGTGTCCTCGGGCTGAGGGAGTGTTGTGGACGGAGTCTGGTGGATATCTCCAGAATAGTAATATTGAAACTGGGAAAAAATGTGGGTGTTGATTACCCTCACTCCAGGGACGACACTATAGAAGTAATATCTCTCAAGACACTAAAGTAAGAAGGGATAACTCACGACATTCAAGTACAGAATTGTCCAGTTATTTCGAGTACATTTTTGTCTACTAAATTCAAGTACTGAGATGTCTACTTAATTAAAATAAAGTGTTGCCTACTTAATTCAAATACAAAGTTGCATACTTAATTCAAGTACAGTATTGTCTACTTAATTCAAGAATAGTGTTATCCAATTACTCCAAGTACAGAGTTGTATTGATTATTATTATTATTATTATTATTATTATTATTATTATTAAAAGATTATGGAGTGAGTACACATATAACAAACTTATGTACAAGCTTATACAATAACAGTGAATGCATGGTAAGAACAGACGGAGGATACCCAGAACCCTTCACCATAAGATCTTTAGTTCGACAAGGTTGTGTCCTTTCCCCCCACTATTTCATAACCTCTGTAGACAGTATAGATAAAGAAACCAGCCAAAGAAAGACCGTAACTACACCGCATGAAAAACAGAACACTGAAAATGAACCAACTACAAATTACACTCATGTTTGTGGTCGATCAAGAATTAATAACA